>CM053334.1:7195358-7607858 GCA_028583605.1 Dastarcus helophoroides | reverse complement strand
TATTCTGAGAGAAAAATCGAAATTTTAAGAAAAAAAGTTAAATTTTGAAAAAATAGCAAACTTTGACAAAATTAAAAAAAGGACAAAATTTGAGAAAAATTTTACGAAAAAAGTCGATATTTCAAAAAAATGAGAGTCGAAATTTCTCGACTCAATATTTATTTTTTAACGGCTGCCTGAGTGAAGGCCAAGCTGCCCCTATCCCACTGTGACGTTAGAAAATATCCGCTATTGATATAATAGTCGAAATTTTGAGAAATAAAGTTTTCTGGAATTCTTGTCTTTTTGCAGAAATTCAAATTTTCAAAATATATTTTTCAAAATTTCCAAGTCTAAAGTCTAAATATTTTTACTTTTTTATCAAAGAATCTATCAAATTTCGAGAGTAAAGCGAAGTTTTATATAAAATCAAAATTTGCAGAAAGACGAATTAAAAAAAAATGAAATTTTTAGAAAGGTCAAATTTTGAGAAATGACGAAATTTTGAAGAAAGAAAAAGGACGAATTTTAAGATAAAAATTCGAAATTTTGAAAAAGTCACATTTGGATAAAAGAGCTCGAATTATGAGAACGTTTTTTTGCTGAAAACTATGTGTCACATTCGAGATTTTTGAGCCAGCCTTTTTAATACATCGAGATATAAAAATGCATTTTACTCGAAAACTGTTGACAATATCAAATTTTAGTAGGAGTACTTTCTTATGTAGAAACGTTTATAGTTTATATTTTTGTTACTAGACTGCGAGAAAAGTGCATACAAAATAAATAAGGCACGTTTTAAGCACCAAGTTTCTAGGTATACCTGCCACTGGTTAGGTTCTGTTAATTACTACCTAGATTTTTGGAAAGAGCACGAAAAGGTATTGAGTTGTGCTAAATTCATTTAATTATCTGTACACTTTTATAACTATTAATTAAAAACTATAATCAGGAAGTAACCATCTGCACTCTCTAACTCGGAAAGAAAGCGTTTTACGACATATGTTAATAAAGACTTTTAGTCTTACTTTGGGCCCTTAAATACGATCCTGAATTTACTACTTTTAAAATCACCTTGTACAATCTGTGTTTTTTTTTAGATATTAGAAAATAATCATCCAAAATATGTTTTGTGTGGTTACAAAAAAAGTAATTAGGAAAAAAATTACTTTGCTTGGAATCGAAATCCAATCTCACGCACGACAATCCCTCGAACGTCCCAAGACAACAGATGCCCTCGAACTTTTGCATAAACACAGCAAATGATGCTTGTACTTGGTAACTTATAAAATGCAGTTTTTGCGAAAAATTTTAGGATCGAAAACATTTTTGAGTTATCAAGAAAAAAGAAATAAAAATATTGCTTCACGTAAAATGAAGAAATTTGGGAAAATAAAGATTTTTAGAATATATTGGACAATTCAAAAAACGTTAGAATTTGAAAAGAAATCCTGTTTTTAAAATATCAAACTGGAGCAAAAAGTTTAAATTAAAATAAAATATTCTTCATGGTGAACTCTTATTGACCGGAAATATTAAATATTTCCAAGCTGGGCCGAAGAAATGTTAAATAAAATTAATAAACATAGAAAAAATATGATAACGAAGGCTTCCACGGCCAGAGTCAGTACAGGATATACTTCTTCCGGGATTGGACCGTGTCAAAGAACTACTAAAAGTGTTCGACGTTTCGCCCGCCATCGTAGGGGGCTTCTTCAGGAACAAAGAAAGAAAAATAGATGAAAAGAGGAATATGAGGGAATATGCAGAAAAATAAATAAAAAGGGGCCAATTTCAAAACATCAGAGCACGGCAACTCAGTATGTCCACCATACCAGAGGCGAAACTCTTCTGAATTGAAAATTGGTACAAAGGATAAGAAAGTTTAGATAGAAGAGCACGGTAACTCAGTATGTCCACCAAACCAGAGGCGAAACTCTTCAGAAGAGTTCCGCCTATGGTATGGTGGACATACTGAGTTATCGTGCTCTGATGTTTTGAAATTGGCCTTTTCATTCTTTCGTTTTTTGCATATTCCCTCATATACCTCTTTTCATTTTTTCTTATCTTTGTTCCTGAAGAAGCCCCCTACGATGGTGGGCGAAACGTCGAACACTTTTGGTAGTTCTTTGGCACGGTCCAATCCCGGAAGAAGTATATCCTGTATTAAAAAAAAATTATTTCGTAAAAAAATAAACATTTGGAAAATTCTTAAGGTTTCGCAAAAAACGTGAAATGATTAAGATAAAATAATTATAAATGGAGACAAGAATCAAAAAAATTCAAATACAGAACAAATGTGAAGCTTTGAAATAATCGATTAAACGTGAAATTTTGACTGAAGATTGATTTTTGATTGATTACAAAATTGTGAAAATACACTACAAATATTGAATTATAAAAAGAATTTGAACATATTTAAATATAAATAAAATAACGACTAAACACTAAGTTAAAAAAAATATTTGACATTTTCGAAGAAAATCAATAAAATGAACTTGTAAAAACTGTTTTTCATCAATAAGGTCAAAAATGTAAGAAAAAATTAAATCTTTTAAAGATATTTTATTAAACATGGTAATTTGACCAAAAATTGAAGTTGCGAAAAAGTTACATTTTCCAAAAATATGTAGAGTTTTCCATCAAGCCGAAATCTCCAGCAAAAACTAAATTTTTAATAATTTCTGACTTATAGGGAAATAAAATTGAAAATATATTAATAAATTTCAAAAGAAACTTAAAGGAATAAAAATTTAAAAAAAAATGAAATCTAAAATTTGAGTCTACTTTTTTAAGAAAAATTGGAACTTTCGTCTAAAAATTCAGATTTTGCAGGAAGGCTTAATTTTGATGAATAATGAAAATCGACCGAAGGCTCCTGGCTCCTGGTCCATATCATTACAATGAGTCCTCAACAGGCCAAATTTAATTATATTTTGTATTTATTAATTTATATTATTTTATTTTCTTGTATGATAATTGAAAAATGAATATTTTTTTGTGGAATACACTGGTCCTTGGTTATCTTGTGCCTTGAAACCAAGAAAGATTAAAAGGTACAACAGAGGTTGCTCTAACGCGTTTCGATAGCCAAACTGTCATGTTCAGAGAGATACTTTTTTGGTTTCATTTGTATTTTAGTTTTTGAAAAATGGATGAATTGTGTATTTTTAAATAGATACCTTTTACTCAGATTTTCAAAAATTGAAATACAGAACTTATCCACTGAAACCAAGAAAGATTAAAAAACACAACAAAGGTTGCTCTAACGCGTTTCGACAGCCAAGCTGTCATCTTCGGAGAAAAAACTTCAAAGAGAAAACAATTTTTGAAGATAACCAAGGACCAGTTCGTTTCACCAAATTTTATTCAGATGATCGCAACATTTATGGAATCAATGACTAATAATTTTGATGCCACAAAATTTCTCAAATAATAATAACAGTAATAAAGTAGTCATTTCAATTAACACGGTTTATGAGATTGGGGTGAAATGTATTAAGTGCTTTCGGTTAGCTAGCTGTGGTATTGTACATTGACGGTGTGCTTGGCATAATTACTGCATTGCGCATAATTAATAAACCTGTGCTAGCTCCTAAAGTGTAGATCTAAATGAAATAATTTAAAAAAATTTGATCTGTACTACATATTTGCTTCAGTTATTAATGTTTATTTATATGATAATTAATACCATAAATAATGTAGTAGATATATCATAGCGATTCTACGACAAATGACGTCACAGCAGTTGACAACTGTTAGACAAGTAGCTGTCCAACTGAAATCAGCTGTTCGACAAGTGTTGTACAACTGAAACCAAATGCTAGACAAGTAAAACCAACTGCTGTGACGTCATTTGGCGTAGAATCGCTATGATATATCTACTTACAGTGTATATCAGAGGACGTGGATTTTTTTAGTGAGGATAGAAAATTAATTTTATCGGCAATACAGTGAGGAATTTTATCCCATTGACATGCTATTAAAAAACGAATTGAATACAGAATTGTTTCGATTTTAATAAAAAAAATAATGAAAAAAGTCATTTTCAAAAATCTACTGTAACTTCCTTATTTAAAATTCGATTGAAAAAACCTCTTATTATTTTCGCTTGCTTCCTTAATCGCTTCCCAATAGCATAGTTAATTATTTTTCATATTTAATAGTTTTTAAGAAAATTATGCCAACTTGGTTTTTTTTATAAAAGTTGTACTGGATTTTCTCTTTTTCGAATTCAGCAAACTTTTCTAAACAATTTGATGTCACATGTTATAAATCAAAAATGAAATATATGCACCGCCACACAACAAAATTAATGTTATTTTTTGTAAATGGTGAGCCTACCTACTTTTTTCCGAAAAACCTAATGTCTATGAACGCAATTGAAAGCCAAATTAATACATTTTATTTATTATAACAAATTTTTTTTACAAACTTCATATTTCCATTCCGTTTCGGAATTTCATTGGAATTTTCAGTCGAAAATTTCGGGAATAAATAATAATAATTTGCGGTTGATAATGTGATAAAGATTTCAGCTGAATATTATAAAAAAGAGTCATAGTTTCCAGATTATTTAATATTCGAGTGGAGGAGGAAATTTTGAAGAAACATACCGAACTTTCGGGTTGAAGATTAAAATTATTGTATAAATAAGAATTTTGAAAAAGCCAAATGTAGTTTAATTAGAATCAATATTTCTTAAAAAGAATTTGAAGTTTACAATCGAAATTTGGAACAAAATTAAACCAAATGTCGGCCTTAAATGTTAAAATGTAATGAAAAAGAGTAAAAACTTTCGAAAAAAATAATTATGGATAAAAAATGTAAATTGCTTGTTAAAAGACAACACTTTTAGGTAATCGTTTCAATGTCCATTTAAAAATTAAAATTGCTATTTAAAGTTGACAGCAGTTGAAATTTTGAGAGAAACTATGCCGTAACGTAACTGAAGTCCAAAGATTAAAAATACAATTTTTCATTAAGAAAAGGTCGAAATTTGTAGCAAAAAAGTAGAGATTTCGAAAAACAGGAGAAATTTTAAGAAAAACTCGAAATTTTGAAAAAAAAACAACAAAAATTGAAAAAAGTAGGGATTTTAATGAACTTAACCAAATCATAAGTTTGGTGGAACGGACTGGTCCTTGGTATTCTTGAAAAATTAAAATACAGAACTTTTCATGGAAATGATTGTCCTTCTTTTCTCCTATTCTTTTAACTTTCCAAATTTTGGTAAAACGGACTGGTCCATGGTTATCTTCAAAAATTGAAATGAAAAACTTGTCCCCTGAAACCAAGAAAGATTAAAAAACACAACAAACGTTGCTCTAACGCGTTTCGACAGCCAAGCTCTCTGAAGATGGTTTCAGGGAACAAGTTCTGTATTTCAATTTTTAACCTAATCACTTTATTGAAATTAAAACTGTTAAAAAATAGCCATTTATTGCAAATCTTGAGCTACACCATTAAGACCACTGGACTAAAAATTATAATAAAAAGAAACTGAAAATTGCTAGAGGTAGCTCTTTCAAATAATACCTCACACGATATATTAGTTAAAACTTGATTATCCTTTACACCAAACTAACCCCCCATTTTATAAAATTCAATATTTCAATCGTTGACGGCTGATGATATATGCAAGGGTCATTAGGAACTAACCCTGTGCCAAATTTCAAATTCTTACATTTTATAGTTTTCAAGAAAATCTTCAGTGCCACTTGGATGGATGGAGGGGCACGAGAGTGATTCAGTTTTTGTCTTTATTGAAGATACAAACCCGTATTAACATTTTGCAATAATTCCATAATTTGAAAAAAGTCGAATCCTAAAATTAAATTGGTAGCCAAAATTCAAAACAGCAATTTTTGAGTTTCGCTGAAAACATAATTCATAAAATCAATAAAAATTCCTTCTCGAAGTAACTTTGATCTTGAAATCGCTTTCACCACTTTTCTGTACAGATACTTCTTGACATATTGTTCCTTTGAAACTACAATTTATTCAGTCTAATAATTGAGATCATACAACTGATTTATTTATAAAACGAGTGTTCCCAATCAAAACGATAACGAGGCGAATTTCTGACGCCGGCTGCGTTTCGAGTTATTGTTCTTAGAGGGCGCTAAATGTTTCGTTTTCAGCGTTATTTCAGCTCCTGAAACGAGCTGAGTCTGAAATATCCCGAAGGATCCTTACTTGGACGTTATGATAGTCCTAACCTGACCTAATTAATTAAACACATAATTAATTATTAATAGTATGTATAGGAAAACTATTAATAATTAATTATGTGTTTAATAAATTAAGTGGTAATAAATTAATTAATTAAAATTGAAAATTGAATTAAACATTTGTCGTCCACTACTATTTATCAATGTTTTTGAACTTGTCAGTCTTATTGTTTAATAAATTAATAAATATAAACGAAATAAAAAGGAATGACAAATTTTTGCTATGGGAAGTTCCCCGTTGACCCAAAATGTCAAAATTATTTTAAAATTGCTCTAAAATTAGCATAAAATTTGCTTGATACGAATATACACTGAACAAATTGATTATTATCAGAAATTACACCAGATAAAGCGATTATCTGCATTTGTATCAAATAAGCAGACACATTATGTATAAAATATAAAAACAATTATTTGATACTTTCATTTTTCGCCATAATTAGAAGCATAATTCGCTCATATGCTCATTTTACAAGTGTCATCCCTGAAGATGAAATACAATTTCCTGTGGCGCCGCAAATGGCTTCATACCAAAAGCAATTGAAAGGTGAACGCCAATTTGACGACTTGTCGGTCTTATAGTACGGTAAACTTGGACATTTATGCGTAAAAATTATGTTCAGCCGGACAGGTGGAACTAAGGGCTAAAAAATTAATTTACACGGGCCGCGTTTTATTTGGATTTAATTCATTATTTACACACGCGTCCTTACGTTTATGGTCAAACATCAATGGGACGATAAAATTTCGCATAAAAAGTCGCTTTCGAATTGAGTTTTTAATAAGGAAAAGTCCTTATTTGTCTTATCTTCAGCTCATTTGCTGACTATGTATTTATGCTTTCAATATTTGGACACATGTGCTTTATTAAGATTATTTTTACATGTCATTAAAATACGTTGGTCGCAACCAGTCAACTGGTCGAAAATCGAAGAAATGGGGCCTGTGAAACAGCGACTTTTTATTGAGATACTTAAACGTAAGATGCAGGCTTTGACCTTTATTTTGAAAATAGGAGCAAATTTCACAAAAAATATTTCGCACAAAATTTGTTAGTTTTTGTTAACAAACTTCTTTTTAACATTTTTCAAGCAATTTAATGTTTTCTTTCGAAATTCATTTCCACTTTTTTGAAACTTACCAACTTTTCTCAAAATTTGACGTACTCCAAATTCGAAATTCGTCATTATTTTTAAATTTCAACTTTTTATTTAAGACTAGCTGATGTGTCACCCGATCTCATTCAGAATTTCCGAGCCATTACTTTATTTAATCTGTTTAAATAAATAGATTTTTTAAATATCGCTCTTTTAAAAATGTCTGCCTTTCTAAATTTAGTATTTTTCAAAGTTTCGACGTTTAAAATTTCTATTTTTAAAATTTCGCCTCTTTTCAAACTTTCGCCTTTTTCGAAAATTTCAACTTTTTTCAAAATTTTGCCCGCTTCACTGTACTGAAAATTTCCATTTTCTTTACTGACATTCAAGGTATCGAACAGTTCACCACTAAAAAAAAATTGACTTTTTAAACATTTCAATTTCTTTAATTTAAAATTTCTGAAATTTCAGTTTCTCTGAGAAAATCAAAATGTCGAGTTTTTCTAATGAATTTTTCTTCAATTGCAATTTTATTTGCAAATTTTGAAGTTTTCAATAAAATTTCGACTTTTTCAAAAATTTCACTTTTTTTTCATACAATTTTTAACTACCCAAAATACCAACTCTTTTAAAAAATTTACTTTTTTAAAAATTTCATTTTTTCTCTCTCATAAATTCTAGATTTATTGGACAGCTTGTCACCGAAGATTTTTTAAAATGTCCATTCCTTTGAAAAATTGTATTTTTTCAAAACTTTTACTTAAACATTTTTTTTTCATAAAATTTTTAACTACCCACAATATCAACTCTTTTCAAAAATTTTTTCTCTCTCATAAATTCTAGATTTATTGGACAGCTTGTCACGGAAGATTTTTTAAAATGTCCATTCTTTTGAAAAATTGTATTTTTCCAAAACTTTTATTTAAACATTTTTTTTTTCATAAAATTTTTAACTACCCACAATATCAACTCTTTTCAAAAATTTACTTTTTTAAAAATTTCATTTTTTCTCTCATAAATTCTAGATTTATTGGACAGCTTGTCACCGAAGATTTTTTAAATGTCCATTCTTTTGAAAAATTGTATTTTTTCAAAACTTTGACCTCTAGTCAAAACTTGAGGTTTTAAGACTTTCAACTTTTTAAATTTCAACTTTTTTTAAATCTCTTTAAAAATTTTTTTTTTAATTTTGGCTTATAAAAATGCAGATACTAATTTCGAAAATTTTGACACCATCTGAAAACTTTGACTTTTTAAAAATTTTGACATTTTGTCCAAGTTTCCACTTTATTTTTTAAAATTTTAACCATTTTAAAGGTTTTTTTTTTAATTACATTTTATCAAAATTCTTAAATTTTTTGAAAATGTCGACTTTTAACAGTATCTTTTCAAAATGTTAACACAACTCTTAAAAAGTTTAATTCTTTAAATCCTAATTTTTAAGGAAAATTTTGAAGTTTTTCGAAATTTCCACCTTTTTCAAAATTTTGATTTTTAAAAATTTCCACTTTCTTTAAAATATCGTCTTTATCTGAAAATAACGATTTTTTTATCGACTCATAGAAATTTTGGATTTGTATGCAAAATTTTCGTTGTATCTTAAATGTTTTTGATTTATTTCCAAAATTTGAACTTTTTTCAAAATGTCGATCACTTTCAACATTTTGGCCTTTCTGAAAATCATATCTCTTTCTGAAAACCTCAACAGTTTCTTTAAATTAAATTTCTTTTCAAATTTTGTGATTTTTTAACTATTTTCTCAAAGTTATAGTCAACAATAATTTCAACATTTTTGATAATTTTGACCTTTTTTCAGAATTTTAGGCTTATCCAAATTTGGGTGTTTAGGAAATTTTACTGAAAATTCTTCATTTTTTTTTAATCTTGACATTTCCACATAAATTCTAAATATTTTTAAACTTAGGATTACTTTTTAAAATTGAATTTTTTTTAAAAATTTAGTAATTTATTTAAATATTGTTTTTTTTGTAATCCTCAACCTTTTTTTAAACTTTTAACTTTCCCTGAAACCTTCCAACATTTTTCAAAACTATGACCTTTTTGAAAATTTTGACTGTGTGGAGAATGCCCATTTTTTTTAAAAACCACGCAATTTAAACTAATCTAAATTTTTTAAAACCACGCAATTTAAACTGATCCAAATTTTTTTTAAATAAAATACCGAAAAAATTTTCAACATTTTGAGAAAAAGATGGATTTCTAAAAAAATATCGCAATATTTAAGAAACCCAAATTTCTTAAAAAAGTTAAAATTAAAAAAAAAGAAATTAAAAAAAATGATTTGAAAAATGACGAAATATTTATTATAAAAGGTCAAAATTTTTAAAATAAAATCAGTCGAAATTATGAAGAAAATTCGTATAAATTTAAAAAACCACAATAATAAAAATGGTGAAAAGATTTTAAAAAAGCGATTTTCGAAATAAGTCAAAATTTCCAAAAAAATGACAAACTGAATGAATCAAGGAAATTTAAAAAATATTTAAAACTAAGAAAGATCAAAAAATACAACAAAAGTTGTTCTAAGGCGTTACGATACCAGAGTATCTCTCTGAAGATAAAAGCTTGGCTATCGAAACGCTTGATAGAAACATTTGTTGTGTTTTTTAATATTTCTTGATTTCAGGGGGCAAGATTTGTATTTTAATTTTTGAAGTTAACCAAGGACCAGTCCATTCCACCAAACGAAATAGTTAAAATTTACGAAAATATAAACTCTTTGACAGAAATCTCTATAAAATTTTTCACAGTCTAAATATTGAAAAATACCCGAAAGTTTAAAAAAAGTTGATATTTTGAAAAAAATCAACATTTTTTGGTAAATTTAAAAACCTAAAAAATGACGCCGTTTTCAAGAAGAATTGGAGTTTTTAAGAAAATATAATTTTTAAAATATTTGGACAATTTCGAAGAATTTTCAAAATTTTGTAAAATTAGCAAATTTCTAGAAAAAAGCGAAAATTTGAAAAAATACTTGAAATGTTAAAGTAAAATGTTGGGAAATGTTAAAATTTTCAAAAAGTTAAAATTTTCAAGAAAAATTTGAATTTGCGGAAAAGTCGACATTTTGATAAAATTCGTATAAGATTATAAAAATTCTTGATGTTAAAAACGGCCAAGAAACTCAAAAAAAGTTATTTTAAAAATTATTAAAATTTTCCAAACAAATGAAATATTTAATAAATGGAGACATTCAAACAAAATCAAAATCTAAGAAAACGAGTTTCAAAATAACTGAAAAATTTTCGAAAAAATCTAATTTTAATAGAATAGATGATAAATTTTGAAAAAAAGATGGATATCCTTAAAAGCCCAAATTTTCAAAAAATTAAAATTATGGACGACAAATTAAAATAAGAAATCGAACTTTTAGTCATAATTTTGAAATAAATGTTTAATAAACATTTAGAATTTTTAAAACACTAAAGATTTAAAAAAAGTAGAAATTTTGAAAATAATTGAACATATTAAAAGAGTTCACTTTTAGTCAAAATTTTGAAAAAAAATGTTTATAAACATTTAAAATTTTCAAAAAACTAAAGTTTTTTAAAAAAAGTAGAAATTTTGAAAATAATTGAACACATTCAAAGAGTTTACATTCTGACGAAACATAGAGCTTCGAAAAAATCGAAATTACAAAAAAATCTAAATAATTTTTGAAAATTTAATTTAGAAAAATAAATTTTAAGAACTCAAGATTTTTAAAGAAATTAGGAATTTTAGAAACATGTAGAAACTTAAAAAAATCAAAACTATAAAAAAAGACTTCCAAAGATAAAATTTTAAAAATTCGAGAATTTAAAGTACAATATAAATTTTAAAAAGGTGTCTAAATTAACAGTAAAGTTGGATTTAGAAAAAAAAATGAAATTTTAGAAAAATTCAGAACTCTAAGATGTAGAAATTTTTAAAAAAAGATCGAACTTTGTGAAAAGATAGACCGGAAGGAGAAATTTTGAAAAATATTGATATTGTAAGAAAAACTTGAAAATTCTAAACGAGTCCAAATTTGAAAAAAGAAATCCAAATTTTTGAAATAAAAACCTAAAAGAATTTTAATTTTTCAAAAAACTCGATACTTTCAAAAAAAGACTAAACGCTGAAAATCGGAATCTGTTGTAATTTTCGAAGGTAAATTATAAAAAAGGCGAAGTTTGGAACAGTAACAAAAACCTTTTAATAATGCCGAAATTTTAGGTCAACATGTAGAAACTTAAAAGGTCAAAATTAAAAAAAAGGCTTTTAAGGATAAAATTTTAAAAATTTGAGAATTTAAAGTATAATAGAAATTATAAAAAGGTGTCGAAATTAGCAGTAATTTAAAAAAAAATGAAATTTTTGAAAAATTCAAAACTCTGAAATGTAGAAATTTTCAAAAAAAAGTCGAACTTTTTGAAAAGATAGACCGGAAGGAAAAATTTTAAAAAATATTGAAATTGTAAGAAAAAGTTGAAAATTCTAAACGAGTCCAAATTTTGAAAAAAAAAATCCAAATTTTTGAAATAAAAATTTAAAAGAATTTCAACTTCAAAAAACTCGATATTTTCAAAAAATATCAAATGCTGAAAATCGGAATCTGTTGCAATTTTCGAAGGTAAATTACAAAATAGTCGAAATTTGGAACAGTAACAAAAATCTTTTAATAATCCCGAAATTTTAGGTTAAACTCTGAAATGTAGAAATTTTCAAAAAATGGTCAAACTTTTTGAAAAGATAGACCGGAAGGAAAAATTTTGAAAAATATTGAAATTGTAAGAAAAAGTTCAAAATTCTAAACGAGTCCAATTTTGAAAAAAAAAAAAATTTCGAAATAAAAATCTAAAAGAATTTCAACTTCAAAAAACTCGATATTTTCAAAAAAAACTAAAAGCTGAAAATCGGAATCTGTTGCAATTTTCGAAGGTAAATTACAAAAGAGTCGAAGTTTGGAACAGTAACAAAAATCTTTTAATGAATACCGAAATTTTAGGTCAAAATGTCGAAACTTAAAAAGTCAAAATTAAAAAAAAAAGACTTTAAAAGGTAAAATTTTAAGAATTCGAGAATTTAAAGTATAATAGAAATCATAAAAAGGTGTCGAAATTAACAGCAATTCAAAAAAAATGAAATTTTTCAAAAATTCAAAACTCTGAAATGTAGAAATTTTCAAAAAAGGTCGAACTTTTTGAAAAGATAGACCGAAAGGAAAAATTTTGAAAAATATTGAAATTGTAAGAAAAAGTTGAAAATTCTAAACGAGACCAAATTTTGAAAAAAGCAATCCAAATTTTTAAAATAAAAACTTTGAAAGAATTTTAACTTTCTAAGAAACTCGATATTTTCAAAAAATATCAAATGCTGAAAATCCGAATCTGTTGCAATTTTCGAAGGTAAATTACAAAAGAGTCGAAGTTTGGAACAGTAACAAAAATCTTTTAATAATGCCGAAATTTCAGGTAGAAACTTAAAAAGTCAAAATTAAAAAAAAAAAGATTTTAAAAGAAAAATTTTTAAAAATTCGAGAATTTAAAGTACAATAGAAATTATAAAAAGGTGTCGAAATTAACAGTAATCCAAAAAATATGAAATTTTTGAAAAATTCAAAACTCGGAAATGTAGAAATTTTCAAAAAAAAGTCGAACTTTTTGAAAAGATAGACCGGAAGGAAAAATTTTGAAAACTATTGAAAATGTAAGAAAAAGTTCAAAATTCTAAACGAGTCCAAATTTTGAAAAAAGCAATCCAAATTTTTGAAATAAAAACTTAAAAGAATTTTAACTTTTTAAAAAACTCGATATTTTCAAAAAAAGACTAAATGCTGAAAATCGGAATCTGTTGCAATTTTCGAAGGTAAATTACAAAAGAGTCGAAATTTGGAACAGTAACAAAAATCTTTTAATAATCCCGAAATTTTAGGTTAAACTCTGAAATGTAGAAATTTTCAAAAAATGGTCAAACTTTTTGAAAAGATAGACCAGAAGGAAAAATTTTGAAAAATATTGAAATTGTAAGAAAAAGTTCAAAATTCTAAACGAAGTCCAATTTTGAAAAAATAAACAAATTTTCGAAATAAAAATCTAAAAGAATTTCAACTTCAAAAAACTCGATATTTTCAAAAAAAAACTAAAAGCTGAAAATCGGAATCTGTCGCAATTTTCGAAAGTAAATTACAAAAAAGTCGAAGTTAGGAACAGTAACCAAAATCTTTTAATAATGCCGACATTTTAGGTCAAAATGTAGAGACTTAAAAAGTCAAAATTAAAAAAAAGACTTTAAACGATAAAATTTTAAAAATTCGAGAATTTAAAGTACAATAGAAATTATAAAAAGGTGTCGAAATTAACAGTAATTTAAAAAAAAAACTGAAATTTTTGAGAAAATTCAAAACTCTGAAATGTAGAAATTTTCAAAAAAAAATCGAACTTTTTGAAAAGATAGACCGGAAGGAAAAATTTTGAAAAATATTGAAATAGTAAGAAAAAGTTAAAAATTCTAAACGAATCCAAATTTCGAAAAAAGAAATTCAAATTTTTCAAATAAAAACTTAAAAGAATTTCAACTTTTCAAAAAGCTCTATATTTTCAAAAAAAGACTAAAAGCTGAAAATCGGAATCTATTGCAATTTTCGAAGGTAAATTACAAAAAAGTCGAAGTTAGGAACAGTAATCAAAATCTTTTAATAATGCCGAAATTTTAGGTCAAAATGTCGAAACTTAAAAAGTCAAAATTAAAAAAAAAAGGCTTTGAAGGATGAAAATTTTAAAAATTCGAGAATTTAAAGTAAAATAGAAATTATAAAAAGGTGTCCAAATTAGCAGTAATTTTAAAAAAAAACTGAAATTTTTGAAAAATTCAAAACTCTGAAATGTAGAAATTTTCAAAGAAAGGTCGAACTTTTTGAAAAGATAGACCGGAAGGAAAAATTTTAAAAAATATTAAAATTGTAAGAAAAAGTTGAAAATTCTGAACGAGTCAAAATTTTAAAAAAAGAAATCCAAATTTTCGAAATAGAAACCTAAAAGAATTTCAACTTTAAAAAACTCGATATTTTCGAAGGTAATTTTTCATGGTAAATTATAAAATAGGCAAAGTTTGGAACAGTAACAAAAATCTTTTAATAATGCCGAAATTTTAGGTCAAATTTCTGAAAAAAGAAGATATTTTGAAATGTAAGTAAAGATTTATTTAAACAATGGACATTTTGAAAAGAGCGGAATTGTGAAAAAATTCAAAAATATTTGGAACAATCCAACCCTTCAAAAAGCTACATTTCCAAAAAACGTCAAAAAGTATATAAATACGAGTACACATTTGGTCCCCTCTTAGGGCCCCCAGATATTTTTAAATGTGTGTAAACATTTATTTAAACAATAAAAATTTTGAAAAGAGCGGAAATGTGAAAAATCGAAAATTTTTGGATATGTCTAAGCCTTTAAAGAGATACATTTTCAAAATAATCCAAAAGTGTGCGAATACGAATACACATCGGGTCCCCCCTTTACGTCCCTACAGGGAAGAAACGACTCATTGGTCGCAAATCCTGGTCTAATACCTTAAATAAAAGTCGGTAATTTTGGAAAAAAATTGCAATTTTGGGGAAAGATGTCAAAATATTGAACAATTTTTACTAATAAAATATTGAAAATATTATGCCACGATTTCGTAAAAAGTTGACAATTTGGAAAACTATTATTCCAGAAAATTAGGCCTAATCTTAAAGAAATGTGTAAATTTTGCAATAAAAATTAGAAACACAAAAAAAAGTTTTTTTTTAATAAGTAGGTAAAATTGATATAAAAATCTTGTTCCCTGAAACCAAGAAAGATTAAAAAATACAACAAAAGTTGTTCTAATGCGTTTCGATAGCCAAGCTATCATCTTCAGAAAGATACTCTGATATCGAAACGCGTTAGAACAACTTTTGTTGTATTTTTTAATCTTTTTGGAGTCTCATGGTACAAGATTTGTGAATCAATTTTTGAAGATAACCAAGGACAAGCTCCCTTCCACCATAAGAAAAAAGAAAAAGTAGGTAGAAAATCAACAGTTGATTTTTTACAACTTAGAATATTTTCGAATTGATAAAAATCGAATTTTCGAAAATTTGAAAAGTAAAATTTTTACAGACAGTAAAGTTTTAAAAAACAGAAATGGTTAAAATTAGAAAATTTGACAAAATCAAAATTTCTAATGTACATCGAATTTCCACCTAAATGTACATATGATCGTATCAATGAATTTGAACATAACATCATTTTGCAATCTGTACAAACTCTTTAAAGCTGTGCATAGGTGATTAAATTAGTGGTATTTCGCTTACCTAACCTTAATATTATAAATGAAACAATATATTTTATCGACAGCAGAATCTATCGCTATTTTATTGCAATTTAGTTCCTAATTAACACCAGAGGCAAATTAAGGGATTAAAACAAAACAAATTAATCAGTCAATTTAATAAACTTAAAAACTTTATTTTTAATATTGTAGAGTTCTGGTAAGTTGTAAAGGTAATTAATCAAATAATTAATCAGATGAACTCGGGATAATAAGGGTTACATAAAAATAAAACCAAATTTAAAAATATTAAGTGAGTAAACGTTGTATGTAGAATCATCTGGATGTTTTTTGCATGGACAACCCAACAAATCGTAATCGTAAACTATCTGTTCAGGTTTTTGAGAAATGGTGCCAAAAGTTTGTTATAAATTTTATAGTGACATAAGTCAATGTCCAAGTCAAATAAAAAGGAACATTTCTCGGCATGTTTCTTTTAATAAAGGATCGTTTGAGAAAGAAAATAGTTTTTCCTTCATGATCTGGACCCGATTCAATTATAAATAACTAAAAATATTACATCTGGTCACTCTGCCAAATGCAATAATTCTATAAACTAAGCTTCTCGATGACTTTTCTCCGCCTAACTTCGAACTCTTTCAGAATTAACGGGCACGAGTGTCACCTTTCCCCTACGTTCGTGTTATGAATCACTCGCATCCCCTCTGAAATTTTTTCCCAGTTTTTTCCCTCTCTACCTACCCATCACACCCTCTGTCTTAGGTCCCATTTAAAAATGCCGTTCCCCTTCTACATTTTTATAAATCCCACCCTTAATTGTAAAACTGACCTCCCTCATTTTTTTATTGCCAGGTCGGGGTGGTTACTACAGCCACCCAGCTGCGACGAACCAAAGGCCCATCCTTCCCTTTAATACACTCGGATGGGATTAGGTTAGTGCTTTCAGATGACGGTGGTGTCGCTTTAAGGACAATACATATTTAACCGGCTATAAACATAGATTCTGAGACTAACCAGTACTGAATCTGATATCGAAAGTTAATAGGAATATCCTGAAAATCTCGATTTACTAGAATTTCTTATGCAGAAAATCTGTTAACAACTAACAAGTCCCAGCTATTTTTTATTCTTATTTTTTTAGTGGTCAAAAATTGAAATACAAATCTTGTCTCTTGAAACCAAAAAAGATTAGAAAACACAACTGAGTATCTCTCTGAAGATGATAGCTTGGCTATCGAAACGAGTTAAAGCAATCTTTGTTGTGTCTTCTAACCTTTCTTGGTTTCAGAGGACAAGATTTGTATTTTAATTTTTGAAGATAACCAAGGACCAGTACGTTGCACCAAAAAAAATTTTTTTAGTGGTCGCTCGAAATATTGTTATTATTACATAAATTAAATATTACAAAATAATGTAACCTATCATAACAACCTTTAATATTTTTAAAACTTCAAATTAAAGTATGTAGTAATTAATTTCAGATAAACTGAAGTTTAAATTAACAACATGCTGAAATTTCTCACAATAATGCTAAAATGTTACTAAGTTGTAAGGCCTACAACTTTCACAAAAAAGACATCACTTTAGATACCTACATTGACGCACTACACACAATCTCTTCGAAAAAAATTGAAATCAAAAACTGAATGAAAAACTAGAGACTATAGTATGTTGCCAATAGATATTAAGTTAAATATAATTTATAATAAAAAAAAAATTAAAATTAGTTTATGTTTTTGAAAACATTCCAAATTCTGAGTTTAAACTCCAAATTTTCCGGGTCGAAATCTAGGTTAGGCTCTATTTTTTCATGCAGGACGATTCATTGAGAATGGAAATCTCGAAGAAAAAAATAACTTTAAATTTAAATTGGCAATTTTAAGAAAAGCAACAACACTATTGAGAAAACATTCGAAATTTAGGAAACAAAAATATCCAATGCTTTCGAATTTAAATAATTTTAGGACAGATAAATGCTTTTGATTTTAAAATCTGAATTTTCTAAAAAAAATCCCGATTTAAGAATTCACAACAAAATATTTCAGTTTTGGAAATTTTAGGAAAATTTCCCATATAAGTTACAAATGTTGGGAAAAAGTTTCAAGATTAAAGCCTAAATTTCCGAGAGTAAGTTCAAATCTTTGGAAACCGTTTTGAATTTAATGTCAAAATGTAAACATTTTAAATTTAGATTTCGACAAATTTTTAATTTAATCTAGAGAATTTAAGAAAAAAAGTGGTAATTTTGAAAAAGACTGCAAAGTTTAAAAAATAAAACTCCAAAAATAATTAGAAAAAAAAGGTAAACGTTTTAAATTTTTTTCTGGTTGAACGGACTGGTCCTTGATTATCTTCAAAAATTGAAATACAAATGTTGTCCCCTGAAACCAAGAAAGCTTAAAAAACACAACAACGAAACGCGTTAGAGCATCCTCTGTTTTGTTTTTTAATCTTTCTGGGTTTCAGGGGACAAGATTTGTATTTCAAGTTTTAAATTTATACTTGAACTTTTCAGAAAGTAAAATAAAATTTTCTCGACATTTTCAAAGGAAGTGGGACCTAAATATATTTAGACAAAACTCAAAGTTAAAAAATATTTTAAGCTCCAAACATATATTTTTTAAACGCAGAATTTAGAGAGAAAAATCCTCGATTTTTAAGAACTTTCCAATTGTTTTACTGAGAATAAGATCCTAGTTTAAATTTCAAATTTGTTGGTATTTATAAATCTCGATTTTTTTATGTTCTTTTCTTTGAATTATAAAGTTTCAATTTTAAAATTTTAATTCCTTACTTAAAACTTTTGATTCTTCATGGTAGACCCTTATTGACCGGAAATATTATGTTTTTTTCAATTTATTTAACATTTCTTCGGCCCAGTTTGGAAATATTTAAATTGTTTTTTAAAAATTTAAATATTTCCAAACTGGGCCGAAGAAATGTTAAATAAATTGAAAAAAACTTAAAACTTTGACTTCCACTCCAATTTTGAAGATACAAAGTCGAAGGTTTTGAGATCAAAGTTGTAACCTTGAAATTAAAATTGAAATTTAGAGAAAAAGAAAATGAAAATTTAATTGAAAAAGAAATGGAAATTCGAATGTCAGAATATTAAAAAAAATAAAAAAGCGTTTTTTTTTGTTGTCAATTTTAGATTGAGGGTTTTGGACATTCAATTTACAGAAAAATGAATTTTGCTGGAAGGGATTTCTCGTTTTTTTGCTGTCAAAATTATATTTCAAGTTTTTAGCTCTTATTACTTAAACTTTTGACTTTGGGGTCCTATTTTAGGACTTGAACATGTTTAACCTCTTCAGCAAATTTCGAAAAAGTAAATCGAATAATTGTGGTTAAGGTAGTTCATCGGATAATTGCTTTTCTAAAGATTTTCTCTTCTGTGAGGATGTTCAGCCAACAGATGTAGTTAGGCCACTCCCCCTTAAAAAAAGACAGGTTCACATAATATTAGGGAATAATGGTAAAATGTAGTAGTAGAAAAGTCCTAGAAAATAAATTCAAATAGAATTGCACAAAAAATTAATAAATCGTTATATTATTATATCCTCAACAAAACTCTCCTGTGATCCTTTGCGTACAATTATAAGACGAATGTCCTTGGACGATGGGTCCCTCCAAGCCACTAGTTGTGTAACTTAATAGTACGAAAAACGAAACTTATTTGGTTACAACTGTCCGTTTAAAAGTCAAACTTTGGTGTGTGTGATTTGGTATTTTCAAATACACCCAATGGAAATAGTTTATTTAAATATGACGCTTTATTTATGAGAAATGTCTAGATATATTTGTTAGGTGAACAGAGTATAACACAGCTGCCCACCCCCCTGTCTGGTACCCAAGTAGGGATATTCAATGTCAAACGTATGACGTAAGGTATAGGCCAATAGTGTTTCTGAAGAGATTTTAATTTATTGAGGCCAACGCCACCTATACATTTTGATAAAAGATATGTAACACCTACACTTTGTAGGGTAATATTGCAAATATACTGGTAAAATGTGAAAATTCTTAGCATTTTTGTGTAATTGCAATCCGAAATTATACATCTGATGAAATTTCGATGCTTTATTCCACACGTTAGGGAAATATCTTGAAGTAATGGCAACATGGTAGCTCCACTACTCCTTCTTGGTGCCTTTGGCTGTTTTGGCTAAAGCTTCGTTACGGAATCTTTTCGCGCAAGTATGCAGTTTTGTCGGCTTAGAAAATCTACTGCTAAGCGGTAAGGGAATTTGTATTACTGTATCCATGCGAACAGTCTATGCTAAAAATCCAGTAAAGGTGGCAATCTGGCGCTTACGTTTTGCCCACGCACTGGAGGTTTACCTTTCTAAAAACGTTTTGCTACGCTTAATGATGGTAAACTACTTTAAAGTCAAAGATAAATAAAGAATTTTTGAAAAAAATCGAATTTTTAAGTAAAGTCGACCTTTAATAATTAATAATTGAAAAAATTTCAAATTTTAAGATTCAATTATAATTTAAAAACATACATAAAAACCTGCATAGTTTTCATTAGAATTTCAGAATGTTTTCTGATATTTCTAAATTGTGAGTGTAAAGTAAAAATTTTGCAAAAAAGCCGTAATATCTCGAAAAATATTAAAATTCTTTGATATATATTAAGATTCCAAAATTAAAATAAAAATTTAGAGAAAAGACAATATTGCTGGACAAAACTGTAGTAGCAAAAAATTGGGCAGTTATGGGGACTGCCGACCGAAGTGAAAACTTAAAATGATGGTACAACAAATTTCAAGATATTTCAAAAAAAAAATCTTTTATCAAACTTCCAGCGGTTTCTCTTAGTAGAGAAGAAGTAAAAATAATTGATGGTGGCGACCAACATCCCCTCCCCCCTACAACCACCACGACAAAAATTGATTGGTCGAAACATGAAAATATATAAATAAATTGATTGGACGAAATACGAAAAAATAACTTGAGCACCTTTTTTTTACTTCTGGGTCAATTAAAATTGGTTGATTCTTCATGGTAGACTCTTATTGACCGGAAATATTATGTTTTTTTTCAATTTATTTAACATTTCTTCGGCCCAGTTTGGAAATATTTAAATTTTTATGGTTTGTTGACAATGTTTTTAAATATTTCCAAACTGGGCCGAAGAAATGTTAAATAAATTGAAAAAAACATAAAATTGGTTGATCGAAATATGAAAATGAAACTGAGGACCCGAGGTCCTTTGTTCTTTTTTTTTGGTCGACAAAAATTGATTAATCAAAAGAAATATGAAAATATATAACGCGCCCACCCATGCAAAAACTGGGGAAATTTTGAAAAAAGTTAGAAATTTTGGAAAAAAAAATATTGAAAAAATCCTAACTTTGAGAAAAAGTCTAAATTAAATAATAAAGTTATTAAAAAAATTCCAAAAAAGTGAACATTCTGAAGTGCGAAAATTTTAAGTCAAAATGTTGCAAAATATCAAATCCTTTTCAAAAAAAAGGAATTTTTAAAAAAAAGTTGAATTTTTAATTTTTTTACATAAAATTCCAATTTACTAGACACTCAAGGATCCAAAGTTTGAAAAAAAATAAAAATTTTAAAGAAAGTCGAATTTTTCGAAAGCCTACACTTCGAGAATCAGTCAAAAATTTGAATGATGCAAATGTTCAAGAAAAATATCTTGAAAAAGGTAAACAGTGAAAATGCTGAAAAATGTTCGAAAATTCCTGAAGTGGATATTTTGAATAAAAAAATGCAATTTTTCAAAAATCTTACATTTTCAATAAAATTTCAGAACTTCCAGCACTACTTAAATATTTGAACAAAGATGCAAATTTTCAAAAAAAGTGGGTATCTTGAAACAGGTAAAAATTCTGAAGAAAAATACAAACATTTCAAAAAATGCATTTCTTTACAAAGTGAGAGTTTTTAAAAAAAGTCAAAATTTTTAACTTTTTTGTAAATTCAGATTCTTGATAAATTGCATTTTTTTTCAAAATTTCCACTTCTGAAATTTTCGAACAATTTTCAGGATTTTCACTGTTTTTTTAAGCCTCTTCCTTTTTCAAGATACTTTTCTTGGATATTTGCATGGTGCAAATTTTTTTCGAACTTTCGAGCCCCTTAACTTTTTCGTAAATTCTCAGATTCTTGATAAATTGCATTTTTTACAAAATTTCCACTTCTGAAATTTTCGAACAATTTTCAGGATTTTCACTGTTTTTTTTAAGCCTCTTCCTTTTTCAAGATACTTTTCTTGGACATTCGTATCGTTCAAATTTTTGACTATTTCTCGAAACTTTTGAAAAATTCGACTTTTTTTTTAAATGTTTACTTTTTTTCGAGCTTTCGACCCCTTAACTTTTTCGTAAATTCTCAGATTCTTGATAAATTATATTTTTTTCTAAATTTCCCCTTCTGAAATTATCGAGCATTTTTCAGGATTTTCACTGTTTTTTTTAAGCCTCTTTCTTTTTCAAGATACTATTCTAGGAGATTTGCATCGTTCAAATTTTTGACTATTTCTCGAAACCTTTGAAAAATTCGACTTTTGTTTTAAATGTTTACTTTTTTTCGAGCTTTCGATCCTTTAACTTTTTCGTAAATTCTCAGATTCTTGATAAAGTGCATTTTTTTCTAAATTTCCACTTCTGAAATTTTCGAACATTTTTCAGGATTTTCACTGTTTTTTTCAAGCCTCTTCCTTTTTCAAGATACTTTTCTTGGACATTTGCATCGTTCAAATTATTGACTATTTCTCTAAACTTTTGAAAACTTCGACTTTTTTTTAATTCTAATATTTTTTTCGAGCTTTCGACCCTTAAGTATGTAGTAATTGGAATTTCATTTAAAAATTTATTATTATATAAAGGGCAAAACTTCAAGAAAAGGTCAACATTTTTGAAAAAAAAGATCGAGGTTTAAAAAAAATCCTAATTCTAGAAATAGTCAAAAATTTGATCAAGGGTGCAAATTTTCAAAAAAAGTAGACGTCTTGAAAAAGAAAGAAAGAAAAAAAACAGTAAAACTTCTGGAAAAAGTCAAAAATTTCAAAAGTCGAAATTTCTTTTAAAAATCCAATTTTTCACATACGTCAGAATTAGGAAAAAAAGTCGAATGTTTCACCCTTTCAAATAAAGGTCCATTTTACTGCATAGAGGTCAAAACTTTTAGAAGCAGGTCAACATTTTAAAAAAAAGTCAAAGCTTCCAGAAATAGTCAAAAATTTTAATAGAGTTGCAAATTTTCAAAAAAAGTGGAATATCTTGAAAAGGATTAAACGTTTAAAAAAACAGTAAAACTTTGAAAACATGGCTAAAGTCGAATTTTTCGATGATTGAAATAAAAGCCTAATTAACTATATAAAGGTCAAAACTTCGAAAAAAAGTTCGAAATTTTTGGAAAAAAAGTCAAAACTTTAAAACAAAAAGTCAAAATTTTCAAAAATAAAGTTAAATATTTTGAAAAGTAGTTAAAAGTAAACAAACATGCAAATTTTTGAAAATAAGTAAGGTATCTTGGAAAACATAAAGGTTTTTAAAAAAACCCAGTGAAAACTCTGAATAAAGTTCGTCAATTTCAAAAGTCAAAATTTTGCAAAAATAGTATTGAAATACTCATTGGACAAAAATTTTACTTGTGAAGTCTACATTTTCAAAAAATAATGACATGAATTTAGGCAACATCTTATTTTAGCGTTGAACTTCTTCTTCTTGCCGAATGCAATAAAAATAATCTGAAATATGTGAAGTTATTAAGACTATGTCAGCAGACATATGCAAGTTGCATAGAATTCGTTCTCTAGTTATGAGTTTCATATCAAAAATTTACCTCATAAACAAAATCGATGAAAATAATAAAAAAATGTAGAAATTCAATAAATATTTCGATTTTATTTGAAGTCATCAGTAACTGTGTTGGAAGAATTTGGGAATGATTAGGATTAGTTGACAATTTGCGAAATAAAACAAATCGAAAAATAAATTCTTTAAAATTGTAAAACGACTAATAAAAAAAATATTAAAAACCTGCTACTTGACACGAGCTAAATCTTGAATTGTATATATCTCTAATTACATATAATATGATTAGATCTTAATACTATCATTTTTAAAAGCCAATAAAATTCGTCCTAGGTAAATCTCCGACTAATAAAAATTATCACTGATAAAAACTTGCGCATTTACAGTTACATTTAAGTAGGTAAATACGCGATAAGAAAACTTTCAAAATCCGCAAGCAAACGATAAAATTTGCGTTTTTCCCTGCTTATCGTCGTCTTGTTTATACAGGCTAACCGCAAAGTAACACATTTAATAGGAGCTTCTTCTGACGATAAAAAAACTGACTTGGAAGAGAAAATAACTTCATTCGAATCAAGTATGTGTAAGCATCAACCATGTCGATACGAATAGTATTCGTTCTATCAAAACTTCCAAAACTTGGAGATTTCTAAAAAAATTTCTAGTTGCAACTTATTAAGTATTTTTTATTTAAATTCTCATCTAATATATAAATAATTCAGTCGCAAGTTGCGAAAAAAACTAGACAACATTAAAAAAGGTTAAAATTTTGAAATTATGACTTTGAAAAAAAGTCAAAATTTTAAAAAATGCCACAATTTTCATGAACAGTTAAAATTAAAAAAAAAAAATAATGATTTGCAAGCAATATTAAAAAGATCAAAATCTTGGAAAAGTCCATATTTTCAGAAAATTCGTGAATTTGAAAAAAATCAGAAATTTTGAAATATTTCCAAATTTTTAAAATGGTAAAATTTTGAAAAATAATTCAAAATATCAAAATTTTGAGGAAAATGCTTGGTCAAATGTTTAATAAAAGCCGAAATTTTTGAACTTTAAATATTCAAGAAAAGTCAAAATATTTAGAAAACTTGAAGTAAAAAGTTTTGGATAATTAATTTTTTTTTAATTTTAGATGTTTTGTAAAAGATTTCTAAAAAAAGTTAAAATCGAAGAAAAGTTAAAATCAAGAAAAGTCAAAATATTCCAAAAAATTATTTAAAAAAAATCAACACCTAAAAAAAGCTGCAATTTGAAACAAAAATTGAAAAGTTTTAAATAAAGACGATGGTTTTAATAGGAATTAAAAAAGAAGTCTAAATTTTGAATATGTAAAAAAAATTATAATTCTCAAAGCGATTTAATTTTGACAAAAAGGAGATATTTTGAAAAAATCGAAAACTTTAAAGAAAGTCCAGATTTCAAAACTAATCATTTTTCAAAAGTAGAAATTTTTCAAAAGGGTCGAAATTTTCGAAGAAATGGTTATCTTGCAACAACAAATGTTAGACTTGTCGAAAAAATCCAAAATTTGAAGTCGAAATTTGTAAAACAAAATCGAAATTTTCAAAAAGGTATACAGTTCTGAGAACAATTTAAGCATAAAATATCAACATTTTCAAAAACAGACTTTTACAAGAAATCAATCTTTTGCGAAAAGTCTAAATTTTTAAATAAAATCAAAATTTTGGAAAAATTCAACCCTCCAAAAAACTCAACATTATCAAAATTTTTTATTGTTAAATTTTCAAAAGCGTAAAAGTCTTGGAAAATGATTGAAATTTTCAAAAGAGCAGAATATTGAAAGTCAAATATTTGAAAAGTCAAACCAAAATTTTGAAAATGTCAAAATTTTGATAAAAAGGTTAAATTTTGAAAAAATCATTTTTGAAGAAGCTATGGATTCTTCAAAAGTAGGAATTTTGCAAAACAGTCGGATATTTCAAAGAAGTCGTTATTTTCAACAAAAAATTTTAAGCTTTCGAAAAAATCTAAACTTTGAAGTCGAGATTTATAAATAAATGGAAACTTTTAAAAAAGTAGAAATTTTTGGAAACAAATGAAGCATAGAAGTCAAAATTTTCAAAAACAGAAAGCCCCACATT
This sequence comes from Dastarcus helophoroides, assembly GCA_028583605.1. Classification (NCBI taxonomy): domain Eukaryota; kingdom Metazoa; phylum Arthropoda; class Insecta; order Coleoptera; family Bothrideridae; genus Dastarcus; species Dastarcus helophoroides. Next base: position 7,582,359 of record CM053334.1, on the reverse strand, counting down.
TTTACAAGAAATCAATTTTTTGCAAAAAGTCTAAATTTTTAAATAAAATCAAATTTTGGAAACATTCAAGCTTCCAGAATATTCAACATTATCAAAATTGTTTATTGTTAAATTTTCAAAGCCTAAAAGTTTTGAAAAATGTAGAAATTTTTAAAAACGCAAAATTTTAAAAAATCAAATATTTGAAGTCAAACCAAAATTTTAAAAAAGACAAAAAATCGAAAATTTTAAAGAAAGTCCAGACTTCAAAATTAACCAACTTTTAAAAAAAGTAAGGATTTTTCAAAAATAGAAATTTTGGAAAGAAGTTGGAATATTCATAGAGGTCGTTATTTTTAACAAAAAATGTTCAATTTTCGAAAAACTTCAAACTTCGAAGTCGAAATTTGTTAAAAAAATTGAAATGTACAAAAAAGTAGGCACTTTTGGAAACAAATTAAGCATAAGAAGTCAAAATTTTCAAAAACAGAAAAAGTTTTAAAAAAGCCCAAAACTTTACAAGAAATTAAATTTTCGCAAAAGGTCTAAAGTTTTTAAATAAAATCGCAAATTTGGAAAAATTCAGCCTTCCAAAATAGTTACCATTATCAAAATTTTTGATTGTTAAATTTTCAAAGCCTAAACGTTTTGAAAAATGTAGAAATTTTTAAAAAGGCAAAATTTAAACAAAAATCAAATATTTGAAAAGTTAAACCAAAATTTTAAAAAAGACAAAAAATCGAAAATTTTAAAGAAAGTCCAGACTTCAAAATTAACCAACTTTTAAAAAAAGTAAGGATTTTTCAAAAATAGACATTCTGGAAAGAAGTTGGAATATTCATAGAGGTCGTTATTTTTAACAAAAAATGTTCAATTTTCGAAAAACTTTCAAACTTCGAAGTCGAAATTTGTTAAAAAAATTGAAATGTTTAAAAAAGTAGGCACTTTTGTAAACAAATTAAGCACAAGAAGTCAAAATTTTCAAAAACAGAAAAAGTTTTAAAAAAAGCCCAAAACTTTACAAGAAATTAAATTTTCGCAAAAGGTCTAAATTTTTAAATAAAATCGCAAATTTGGAAAAATTCAGCCTTCCAAAATATTTACCATTATCAAAATTTTTGATTGTTAAATTTTCAAAGCCTAAAGGTTTTGAAAAATGTCGAAATTTTTAGAAACATTAAATTTTGTAAGCTAAATATTTGAAAAGACAAAACGAAATTTTGACAAAAGTCAAAATTTGGATGAAAATGTGGATATTTTAAGTTAAAGTCAAAATTTCGAAGAAAAATTCATATCTTCGCAAAAAGCCTTAACCAAAACAATAAAAATATTAAAAATGTGGAAATTAAAAAAAAAGTAATTTTGGAAAATGGCGTAATTAAAAAAATGCATTTCACTAACACGTTAAAGATAGTAAGTAGTTAGTGGCAATAGGGAGTAAGGTCAAGTGACATACCAACTAGTATGTCTGATAACCCAAGTTGATAAAAAAAACACAGTTGACTGAAATTAGCAAAATTATTTCAAATAATATTCAAAATTATCCGAAATTATCCGAAATATTTATATCGGTTTCGGTTACGTATTCGGGTATTTTTTTATTTCGGATAATCGGATAGCTTTAGGTTACGGTTACGGAGCTCCATAACATCCCTAATTCTTTTACTAACATTCTGACGTAATTTTGAGAAAAACCTTGCAGAAAAAAAGTAGGAATTTCTAGAATTTCAAGAGAAGAGACGCTTTCACTTAAATTTTGACATACTTGAGATTTTTTTCCAAATAATACTTTTTAGAAAAAATGTTACCAAGTTTTAGGAAAATATTCACAATTTTGAAAAAAAATCACGTTTAGCAAAAACGAGTCCGGATTTTCGCCATAAAGTCAACATTTTGAAAACGCTACGAAATAAGGAAATAAATCGAAAAGTCAAAGGAAACGACGAATTTGGCAATACTGAGAAAAAAGCCAAGCTTAAAAAAAACTCAAAATTTGCGACAGGAAACCAAATTTGGAAAAATTTCTAAAGAAAAGCGAAATTTTCTGAAAAGTCAGGTTTTCAAGGAAAATAATGTCAAAATTTCTAAAGGTGAGATTTTAAAATAGACGACATATATATTTTAATTGTGTGGCAACAGAAAAAAATGTAATATACAGGGTGTTACAAAAGTCCGGGCCGCTACTTCGGGAGCATATTCTACACATTAAAATATGAAAAATGTTGAAATACATTTTTTTCTTTAAATTGCCTCCTAACGGAGATATGACCATTTAAAGATGGCGCCCCTAAAGTGGTTTTTTTACTACAAAAAGTTAACGGTTAGTAGTAAAGTCATGAAATTGGGCAAGCAGTTAAAGAATTGGATTAGGACATATTCTCATGTAACATATTTTTTAAATAAGCAGTAGCGTGGTGTGTAGGGGGTTGCCCGCGATTACTTTTTGCCGTAACTTTTTTGTATTGCAATATTTCGACACAAAAGTGCCATAATCGTAAAAAGAAACATTTTTTATACAAAAAAGGTACTCTTTCTCAAAGTCGCTAAAAGTAACCGTTTCCGAGAAAAAAGCGTTTAAACAAAATTGTTGCATTTATTAGAATTCGTTTTGCAAATTTCTAATTTATCCACTACTAACTGCATTGATATAAAAATAGTACAAAATTAAGAAAAAAAAATCAAAGCAAGTGTTCGAAATTACTGCCCCCTGCAGCAATACATTGCTCGGCTCGTCTTCTAAGGGAACTCCTTACTCTTTCGCAAATGCCTGGTGTATTGTGAATCTGGTTGAACCCATTTTCAATTCGTTCACGAAGATCATTGATATTGTCAACTGGTGTGGAGTAGACGATCTGCTTTAGATGTCCCCATAAGTAGAAATCGAGTGGGTTGAGGTCAGGAGACCTAGCTGGCCATGGTATCGGACCTCCTCGACCTATCCATCGTTGATGATAGTTGTTATTCAAAAATTCCCTAGCAACTGCACTAAAATGGGCAGGTGCCCCATCGTGCATTATCCACATTCGCTTGTCTTGTTATGAGTGGAACATTTTCAAGTAACACGGGTAACTCTGTTTGCAAAAAATGTCTATATGATGCTCCTGTTAACCTATGAGGTAAAAAAAACGGTCCAATTATAGAGTCCCCTATTATTCCTCCCCAAATGTTAAGTGAAAAAATGTTGCTGATGTCTCGACTGAATAACTGCATTGGGATTTTCAACTTGCCACTGATGCATGTTGTGAAAGTTAAGTATCCCGTTTCTGGTAAAACCCTGCTTCGTCCGTAAATAATATGAGCGATGGAAAGTTCTCATTTTCAGCGATCTTATGCAACAGCCAGTTGCAAAATTCTATTCTTGGAGGATAATCAGCAGCAAGTAACCCTTGCACTCTTTGAAAATGATAGGGATAAAATTGGTAAAATTTCAAAATTCGCCAGATAGTTACGTGATTTACTCCTTCGGCTAAAGCAAGTTGTCTAGTGCTGACACATGGATCTTCTTCAACTCGCTGAAGCACATGCTCCTCTAAATTAGCAACTTCTGCGTTTGGCCTTCCAACACGTTCGCCTTTGAAAACAAAATTTCCTGTTTCACATAAACGAGCATGAATTTTCTGGAACAATTTTTCTCCTGGTAGGTGTCTATTAGGAAAACGTTCAGCATAAAGCCGTCTTACTTCAGCACGATTACAATTTACACGCCCGTACATTAAATGCATATCGGCCATTTCTTGATTTGAATAGTCCATTTTATCAAAATAATGAAAAGTTAAAAAACTACTACACTTACTATTGACAACAAAAACTGCTAAAGTTTACAGCTTACGACCAAATTTTATCAGTGACACAACGTCAATCTCTGGCAGATATTGTCAAGTACAATTGTTTTCTTTACGATCAGTTTGCATGACCAACTTATTTTTTCTTATACAAATTAGTTAGAATTTAGAAGACGGGATAGGATTATTTAAACGCCTTTTTCTCGGAAACGGTTACTTTTAGCGACTTTGAGAAAGAGTACTTTTTTTGTATAGAAAATGTTGCTTTTTACGATTATGGCACTTTTGTGTCGAAATATTGCAATACAAAAAAGTTACGGCAAAAAATAATCGCGGGCAACCCCCTACACACCACGCTACTGCTTATTTAAAAAATATGTTACATGAGAATATGCCCAATCCAATTCTTTAACTGCTTGCCCAATTTCATGACTTTGCTACTAACCGTTAACTTTTTGTGGTAAAAAAAACCACTTTAGGGGCGCCATCTTTAAATGGTCATATCTCCGTTAGGAGGCAATTTAAAGAAAAAAATGTATTTCAACATTTTTCATATTTTAATGTGTAGAATATGCTCCTGAAGTAGCGGCCCGGACTTTTGTAACACCCTGTATTTTTAGTGGAGGTGCAGGTGGATCAATGAATTTCAAAAAAAAATTTCTTTAAAGTGTTCGACCACATCCGACCCCATTTATGATCATTTTACGTCCCCCTCGAGATGGGGGCTTTACCATTTGGGAAGTTCAGGTGACTTTACGATCATACTTAAAGCTTTCCAAGAATTTGTTTCTGAAAATACATCGTTGATTACACTGGTAAAGACTGCTTTTGTCACACGAACTCTGATAGGTAATTGTATTTGGACCACCTACCCTCATCATGAAACCGTACTTATTTTTTTCCATCCCCTCCAGTTTTCTTGTGATAAAGCAAAACTTATTTTTACAAATGTAGTCTTTCCAAATAGTGTTCATTTTTATTTAGGTCCATATATTATTTACACCTTAAAAAATTTCATCAGAAATAAAGTAAAATATCATGATCATATTAATTCTTCATTTGAAGTCTTTTTTGTTATTAAAATTTGTATACTTCTTATGTAAATGAGACACCAGGACATCGAAAAATATCGCAATTAGGAAAAAAGTTTGTCCTAAACGTAGATCCTTAATTTGTAAATAGAAAACTGTAAAACATTTACACTTGGAAAGCTTTCTAGTATATTTCTACCACTACTTCATATCAAACTGGGCTTGTACCAAATATTTTCTAGGGGGGACTAAGTCCCAATAAAAATGGATTTTTATATTTCAAAGAGAAATTTCCTCAGAATGAGCGACGTGGTAGAAGTAGTAGAACCTCAATTTAAGAAAATTAATAAAAGACTTATGTTTAATGAAACATTAATATTTTGAAAAAATCAGCATGAAGATGCTTTAAACATTTAACTGGAAAATATTTTGGTTTACCATAAGAGTGACATCTAAAAATATTTGGATAAAAAACTTTTAGTGGAGTATAAATAAAACTTTGGTTTGCAATATGGAGATCACGATTCACTTTTTAGATAACCTATCCTGATTTTATTTCTACAAATTAGGGGGCTCTGGGGGGCTATAAGTGATAAGAATTGATAAAAGTTTCATGCTGACATTCTAATGATGAAAAAACTTTATCAGGGCAGATTAAACTCAAAGGTGTTGACTGACTACTACTGCTTGATCAAGAGGGACCAATTACGAGCTAAATGATCTGGAGGAACAAAGACTATAAGTTCCCAATGTACATTTTTTATGTTATATTTCTGGAGAGCCATCATTTTTTCAAACACTTAACAAACAAAGGTCGTGGGTGATGAAAATTTCAAAACTGCTTATTTTAAATGACAACAACCAACACTATTAAAGGATACAAAAGAAGTTCATGTGACATGACAAAACTTCAATTTTGTTGACCAGTGTTATACTGAAATAGTGACAAAAGTGGAGGGTGCAATTCGAAAGAAAAGGGGATGAACGTGGTTTCTTCAGGGTGGTAACAACTACCCAACCCTTGAGGGACCATAATATTGATACTATTTAAACCTTTTTTTGGTTCATCACTATCTTATTAATTAACTGAGATATCGCCTAATATGAACATCGTGGGACACGCTATATTTTAATATAATTCCCGCTAAAATTATAGACCCAGAAATAGGAGCCTCAACATGAGCTTTAGGCAATTATATACTTAATTAAATCTAATCCAGTGGCGCCTAACGCCCTCTTTTTTTCGTTATAAAATTTTCGAAATATTTTTTTACCAAAGACCGCCTTTTTTGTCTCTGTCGCTGTCGTATCTTACTAAACTTTTATTAGTTACGTGCTTACAACTCAATTAATCGAATTAAAAAGTCAAAAACGACGGACTAGGAAGTAAAACATTAACGAGCATTAATACAGTTTAGCAATGTGTGGCAAAAGAGTCTCGATATCTGACGGCATATCTAAACAGTTCGTTGCCAAAAACGAACCTTACAAGCAATTTAAATTACCGCGTTAACGATAAGATCTCCCCCTACGCCCGTGTATATAGTGCACAGACCTAGTCGGATAACGGCACATTTTAAATTCAGATTTTTTCCATAAATTTCAGTTCTCCGGTGCCTTCGATGTTTTAAATTATTCAACAGAACATACGGCTGAATAACAATTATTGGTTACCTGACCTAAGAAAATACAACCTGTGTTTGCATACAACGGCGAAATTGACTTTTCTAACTTTGGACTTTGTAGGTCATGTATAGAAGATGCTCATTTTTCAAGCAACGCTAGCCTCCTAGAATTGCTTTTAAATTTCTACGATTTATGACATTTTTCTCGAAATTTGCCTTTTATCGAAATTTTGCCTCATTTTCTCAACCGCCGTCGTTTTCTCAAAAGTTCGATTTTATTCTTAAAATATGATTTTATTTTTCAAATTTGTTTTTTCCTGGAAAATATTGACACCTATTTAAAAGTTTCATTATTTTATAAAAATTTCGAGTTATTCCCAAAATTCGTCTTTTTGAAGAGATTTTGGCAATAATTTTTGCATATTCAACTTTTTTTTTTAATTTAGCACACCCTGGGTTACGTTTTTTCCCCTAATTCGGAAGCTTTTTCGTATTTATCCTTTTTACTCGAAACTTACTCATTTTTCAGTTTCGATTTTTTTAATATTTTCGTCTTTGTCGTTTTTGAAACGACTAATTTGTTCAGATATTTAAACTTTTCCCTGATTTTCTCTGAAAAATTTCGAGTGTTTTAAAGTTTAAAATTTTTTCCAAAATTATAAACTTTAGTCTTTTCCTCACAATTTCGAATTATTCTAAACATTTGTCTTCTTTTCTCAAAATGTGACCTTCTATGGGGAATATCCTTTATGTTTAAATTCGTAATTTTTCGGGAAATTTTTAACTTTCCTCCATATTTGACTTTTTTTTATTGAAATTGTGCTTTTTTTAGGTTTAGGGTCTTTTTAAAAAAAATTGTCTATTTTTGAAAATATCGACTTATTTACAGAATTCGTCCTTTTTTCGAAATGTAGGCTTTATCACCAAATTTCTGCAAATTTGGTTTTCTGTCGAAAATTTTGCTTTTTTTAGGTTTTTTTTTACTAATATTGTGACAATTTTCATAAATTGAAATTGTAATCTCGAATGTTGCAAAAAATTCCAAAATTTTAAACAAAAGAAACTTGAAATTTATATAAAAAACTACACGAGGAATATCTCTAAAATTGCAAGAACTAAAAAAAAATGTAAATTTTGCGGTTTGGCAGCTTAAATATGTAATTATTTCGAGTTCAAACTCAACTTAATTTGAAAAAAACCAAACTTACAAAAATTCAGAATTTAAATCTGAATGTTTAAAAAAAATGAGAAAGTTTGCAAGTTATATTCGAAATGTAAACTTCGAATGTTGCAAAATATTCCAAAATTTCGATCAAAAAGAACTTGATAATTATAAAAAAAAATACTTGAGATAAATTTCTAAAATTGCAAGAGCTGAAAATATTGAGTTAAGCAAAACTAAAGAAAAGAATCTTAAAGTGAAAATTTTGAGAAAAAGGTCCAAATGTTGGGAAAATTTCATTAAGTTATTTTCTCGAAATTTGGCGTTTTGGCGGCAAAAATAGCTAATTATTTCGAGTTTAAACCCAACTAAATTTTAGAAAAAAATACGAATTTAAAAAATTCAGAAATTTGCAAATTTGGAAATAAAATCAAATTTACAAAAAGGCAGAATTTGACTCTGAATTTAAAAAAAAATGAAAAAATTTACAAGTTAAATTCAAAATGAAAACTTCGAAATGTTGCAAAAAAATTTCAAAATTTCGAACGAAAGAAACCGGAAATTTATAAAAAAACTGCTCGAGATAAATCTCTGAAATTGTAAACACTGAAAATTTTGAGTTAACCAAAACTAAAAAAAGAAGCTTGAAGTGAAAATTTTGAGAAAAATTTCGAACTTTGGGAACAATTTATTAAAATATTTTCTCGAAAATTCGCGTTTTGGTATCTAAAATGGGTAATTATGTCGAGTTTAAACTCAACTTAATTTGAGAAAAAAAATACGAATTTAAGCAAATTCAGAATTTGATTGTGAACTTTTAAAAAAAAATGAAAACATTTGCAAGTTAAATTTAAAATGTAAACTTCGAATGTTGCAAAAAATTCTAAAATTTTGAATAAAAGAGACTTGAAATTTATAAAAAAAACTACTCGAGATAAATTTCTAAAATTGCAAACACTGAAAATTTTGAGTTAACCAAAACTAAAGAAAAGAAGCTTGAAGTGGAAATTTTGAGAAAAAGTTCCGAAATTTAGGAACAATTTATTAAATTATTTTCTCGAAAATTCGCGTTTTGGCATCTAAAATGGGTAATTATGTCAAGTTTAAGCTCAACTTAATTTGAGAAAAAAAAATCGAATTTACAAAAATTCAGAATTTGACTCTGAACTTTTGAAACAAAAATGAAAAAATTTGCAAGTTAATTTTGAAATGTAAACTTGGAATGTTGCAAAAAATTCTAAAATTTCGAACAAAGGAAACTTGACATTTATAAAAAAAACTACTCGAGATAAATCTCTAAAATTGCAAGAACTGAAAATTTTGAGTTAACCAGAATTAAAGAAAAGAAGCTTGAAGTGGAAATGTTGAGGAAAAGGTCGAATTTTGGGAACAACTTATTAAATTATTTTCCTGAGATTTTGCTTTTGGCAGCTAAAATGGGTAATTATTTCGAGTTCAAATTCAACTTGATTTGAAAAAAAAATACAAATTAACAAAAATTTAGAATTTGAATCTGAACTTTTGAAAAAAAAAAATGAAAAAATTTGCAAGTTACTTTCGAAATGTAAGCTTCGAATGTTGCAAAAAATTCCAAAATTTCGAACAAAAGAAACTTGAAATTTATAGAAAAAACTACTCGAGATAAATCTCTAAAATTGCAACAACTAAAAATTGTGAGTTGACTAAAACTAAACAAACGGAGTTTAAAGTGGAAATTTTGAGAAAAAGTTCCGAACTTTGGGAACAACTTATTAAATTATTTTCCTGCAATTTTTCGTTTTGGCAACAAAAATGGGTAATTATTTCGCGTTGAGAAAAAAAATAAAAATCTACAAAAATTTGAATCTGTACTTTTGAAAAAAAAATGAAAAAATTTGCAAGTTAATTTCGAAACGTAAACTTCGAATGTTGCAAAAAATTCCAAAATTTCGAACAAAAGAATCTTGACATTTATGGAAAAAACTACTCAAAATAAATCATTTCAAGAACTGAAAATTTTGAGTTAACCAAAACTAAGGAAAAGAAGCTTGAAGTTGAAATTTTGAGAAAAAGTTCCTAATTTGGGAACAATTTTAAATTTATTAAATAATTTTTTCGAAATTTCGCGTTTTGGCAGCTACAATGGGTAATTATTTCGAGTCAAAACTCAACCTAATGTAAGAAAAAATACGAATTCACAAAAATTTAGAATTTGAATTTGAACCTTTGAAAAAAAAAATGAAAAAAATTGCAAGTTGAATTCGAAATGTCCATAAAAAATTCAAATGTCTAGAAACAAGTGCTTAGTTAAGTTGAAAATTTTATTAAATCTAAAGGTAAAGTAAAAAATTTAATATCGTCCAAAATGTAATAACCAAGTCAGTCAATTCGAAAATAATGTAAAAATCTCAAAAAAGACAACATCTCTAATATAAAAGCAAAATGTAGGAGAAAAAAATAAAAATTGCGACTGCTTTTTTATCGAATATTCCCTGAAATTCACAAATACTCTTCAATCATGAAAGGAAAAGTAATTTGATGCTAAAAAGTTGTATATTTGGTGCTTCATCAGTACTGCAGCTATTTTTCTTTGTAGCTTTCTTTAAAATTCGCCAACGTTCTCATGGAGTATCCTGATAAAAATAATTTAGAAGTAAAGCTCTGGACATTTGGCATTTAATCCTGTTTTGCAAAGAACATTCTCTCCTTGGAAAATCATAGGCAAAATGATATTACGGCAAAAAGGGTGGGTACTTGTTGGTGCTTCTGGCAGTTGAGTTTAAGTCGAAGATTGAACAGATTAAACAGTAAAAATTGAGGGTGGAACGGACTGGTCCTTGGTTATCTTCACAAGTTGAAATACAAATCTTATTCTCTGAAACCAAGAATGATTAAAAAACACACACACACAACAACACTAACGCGTTTCGATAGCCAAGCTATCATTAACCAACTCAGTATCTTTCTGAAGATGACATCTTGGATATCGAAACGCCTTAGAGCAATTTTTGTTGTGTTTTTTAACCTTTATTGGTTTCAGGGGATAATATTTGTACTTCAGTTAGTGAAAATTGGGATATTTCAATTGTTTTGTCATAAAATATTTTGTTAAATTAATTTACTAATGCCTCTTGGATCATCAAAGGCAAAAAAGTTGAAGATTTGGTGATTTATCAGTTTTGCAGTTATTGTACTAAGAAATTTTCTCTTAAGTTGGTAAATGTTTTCATGGAGGATCCTGATAAAAATAATTTTGACCTAAAACTTTGGACATGAGGTAGTTCATCGGTATCATATTTGTTTTGCCACAAAACATCGTCTTGGCGAATCATAGACAAAATAAATTTGGCCTAAAATTTTCATGAGTATCTGAGTTGTTTTGCCACAAAACATCTTCTTGTGTAATTATGAACAAAATAATGCTACAGTGAGTAGTTTAGGTATTTGGAGGTGCATCTGGTAACTGAATTTAAGTCCAAGATTGAAGACAGTAAAAATTGAGATATTTCAATCGCTTTGTTATGAAACATTCTCTAAAATCTTCCAATGGCTCTTGGATCATCAAAGACAAAATAGTTTCTTACTAAGAAGTTGGGTATTTGGCGCTTCATCAGCAATTAGGTTCGCAAAAAATCTTCTCTAAAATTAAAATATGTTCTCATGAAGGATCAAAATAATTTTGACCTACAATTTTTGACGTAGGGTATTTCATTAGTGTTTTAATTGTTTTGCCACGAAATATTCTCTTCTTGGAGAATCACAGGCAAAATAATGTTATGGAAACGAGTTGGGTATTTGGTGATGTATCTAGTAATTGTAATTCCATTTTCATGAAATATTCTCTAAAATTTAGCAAAGCCTCTTGGACCATCAAAGGCTAAATGATTTCATGTTATGGGTATTTTGGTATTTGGGTATACCTCAAAGAATAATGAGAACCACGAAAATGAAAACACTAAGAACGATACATGGAAAGACACTGAGAGATATGTGTAGAAATAAAGAGATACAGAGGTTAAGTGACATACAGGACATATAAAGATTCACAAGAGATCAAAGAAAATACTGGAACCAGCACTTCGAAAGAATGGATGAAAATTTAATAGTCAAACAAGCGAGGATATTGAAACCAAAAAGAAGAAAAAGAACACAGGACAGACCGATGAAAAGATGTACAGAATGTTGGATACCAGAAGAACAAGAGTCTTGAAGACCAGAACAGGTTAAGGAACCTACTTCACCTCAGAGAAACCTACCTCAGAGAACAAAGAAAAAGAAAAACAAGAAAAGGAAATAGAAGAAGAAGATGAAGAAGAAGAAGAAAACGAAGAAGAAGAAGAAGAAGAAAAAGAAGAAGAAGAAGAAGAAGTATTGCAATTATTTTTCCATGAATAAATTTCGCAAATGTTCCCATTTAGGATCCTAAACAAAATAGTTTGGAGCTACAATTTCGGACATCAGTAGTGTAATTGTTTTGCCACGAAATATTTTTTTCTTGGAGATTAGAGAATCATAGGCAAAATAATGTTATACTAAAATTTTGGCGTTTCTGGCAATTGTTTTCTCATTGAAATCACTAACATTCGCAAATATTCTCGGTGAACATCCTGATCAAAATATATTTGAGCTAAAACGTTGAGCATTTAGTAGTTCATTAGTATTTCAATTAATTGGTGACGAAAAATTCTCTAAAATTTACAAATGTGCTTTTGGGGGACCTTAGGCCAAATAGTACCTATTAAGTTAAACAGTTGGATATTTGGTGGTTCATTAGTACTGCTGTTCTTTTCCCAAGAAATCTTCCCTAAGGAATTATTAAAAAAAATTAACAATTGCAAACGGAAAATAAAAATGTTTAGAAGGTTACAATTCTAAATTTTAAAAAGAGTAAGTTTTTATCTTTTTAAAAGATAAAGATAAAAAGAAATTTTGGAAAAAAGTGGATAACAGTTTAATGTCAGAATTTTCATAGAAAACGCACAAATTGACAGTTTCAACTTAAACCTTTCAAAAAAAATGTCCAATTATATGTTGTCATTTTAATATTGGAAATCTATTAAAAAAATTCTTATGTATATTGAAATTTTAATAATAATGTTTAAAATTTTAATTAATAATCGAAATGTCTAAGAAAAGTTTAATTTTCAAATAGAAGTTCTAAATAAGAGGCAGCAATTGAAGTTGTAAACTTTGGCTTACTTGAAAAAACCGTATGAAAAATAATCCAGAATTTTTTAAAAATTCAAGACAAAGTCGAAATTAGGGAGCACTCGCTGCGAGGCAATTTTTAAGAAAGATTAAAAAATTTTTGGTTTAAGCCAAAACTTACAAAAAAATAGACATTAAAATTAGAACTTCAAGTAAAGGTAAAATTTCTTTATTTAAGGGAAATTCTGAAAAAAAAAATCATAACAACAAAATTTTGAGTTTACAATAAAAAAAAGTCTAAAGAAGGAAAATACTTATATTGTATCTACTCTCAAAATTTTGAAAACATATTTAAAATTTCAAACAAAAATTTTGAAATTTAAAAATTAATTCAAGCTCAATCTTTAAATTCTTAAAAAGGTTAAACCGAAAATTTTGAGAAGAGGCAAAATTCTGAATAAAAAATCTGAAATTAATAAAAGCATTTTACAAAAATTTAGTGTTTAAAGATGAACGGTAAGACAAAAGCTTATTTCGAGTTAACAAAGCAAGAAAGATTAAAAAAACAGTATCTCCCTGAAGATGATAGCTTGGCTATCGAAACGCGTTAGAGCAACCTTTTTTGTGTTTTTATCAGGATACTCCATGAGAACATTTGCCAATTTTAAAGAAAGCTACAAAGGAAACAGCTGCAGTACTGATGAAGCACCAAATATATAACTTTTTAGCATCAAATTAATTTTCCTTTGATGATTGAAGAGCATTTGTGAATTTCAGAGAATATTCCATGAAAAAACAATAGCAATTTTTAATTTTTTTTCCTAAATTTTGCTTTTATATTAGAGATATTGTCTCTTTTGAGAATTTTACTTTATTTTCGAATTGACTGACTTGATTATTACATTTTGAACGATATTAAATTTTTTACTTTACCTTTAGATGTAGCAAAATTTTCAACTTAACTAAACACTTGTTTCTAGACATTTGAATTTTTTATGGAGATTTCGAATTCAACTTGCTTGTTTTTTCGTTTTTTTTTAAATTTCAGATTCAAATCCTAATTTTTTGTGAATTCGTCTTTTTTTCCTACAATAAGCTGAGTTTTAATTAGAAATAATTACGCATTATAACTGCCAAAACGCGACATTCCGAAAAATGTATTTAATAAATTTAAAATTGTTCCCAAATGTAGGAACTTTTTCCCTAAATTTCCACTTTAAGCTGCTTTTCTTTAGTTTTGGTTAACTCAAACTTTTCAGTTCTTGTAATTTTAGAGATTTATCCCGAGTACTTTTTTTATAAATGTTAAGGTTCTTTTGTTCAAAATTTTGGAATATTCTGATACATTCGTTACATTTCGAATTTAACTTTCCAAGTTTTTCATTTTTTTTCAAAAGTTCAGATTCAAATTCTAAATTTTTGAAAATTTGTATTTAGTTTTCCCAAATTAGGTTGAGTTTGAACTTGAAATAATTTCCCATTTTAGCTGGCCAAACGCGAAATTTCAGGAAAATAATTTAATAAGTTGTTCCCAAAATTCGAACCTTTTTCTCAAAATTTTCACTTCAAGCTTCTTTTCTTTAATTTTGGTTAACTCAAAATTTTCAGTTTTTGCAATTTTAGAGACTCATCTCGAGTAGCTTTTGTTATAAATTTCAAGTTTCTTTTGTTCGAAATTTTGGAATTTTTTGCAACATTCGAAGTTTACATTTCAAAATTAACTTGCAACTTTTTTCATTTTTTTAAAAATTCAGAGTCAAATTCTGCCTTTTTGTAAATTTGATTTTTTTTCCAAATTAAGTTGAGTGTAATTAAATTAGACATAATTACCCATTTTAGATGTCAAAACTCGAATTTTGGAAAAAATAATTTAATAAATTGTTCCGAAAGTTCGGAACTTTTTCTCAAAATTTGTATTTCAATTTTTGAAAATAACCAAGGGCCAGTCCATTCCACAAAAAAAAGAAAAACATTTAATTTAAAAAAAAACATAAATAATTTAAACTTGGAACTTTGTAATACGAAATAAATATGGAAATTTTGAACCTGATCCTTGCGAAGAAATAAAATTGAAATATTAAAAAAAATTTCGATATTGACAAAAAAAAAAGTAGAATTTGCATAATATTTCTGAAAAAAAGTCCCTAAAGGATTGGATAACGAGTATAAAGTTAAAATTTTATTAAAAAGGTTAAAATTGCAAGTTCAAGGTTCAAATTTTGACAAGAAATGAAAATGTTGACAAAAATCTCAGAAAAATTTTAGCAAATATCCCATTTGAACCACAAGAAAAAAGAGTGTTGAAAAAAGTAATAATAAAATGTCTTGAAAAAAAAACGCTGTTTTAATTTGGTTAACATTTTGAGAGAAAAATTAAACAATTAAAAGTAAGAACTAGAAATTTTGGAATAAGCCAACATTTCCTAACATTTTGAAAGTAAAATGATAATCTCTGGAAAAAGGCAAAGTTTGGCTTATAAAATCAATGCTTTATCAAAAAGAAGTAAAATTACAAATTGAAATTCGGAATTTTGGAAATCAATAAAAATTTTCATTAAAAAGTAGAATTTTTGGCAAATTTTTTAAATGAAACTTAAGAGTAAAGTTTCTAAAAAAAAATACGATTTTTTGAAATAAACAAAGCTTTGTATTTAATTCTAAAACTTAAGGATGATACAGAAATAAAAGTAACCTATAAAGTCAGAATTTCAGAAAAGAATCAAAATTCCGAAACTAAAAACATTTCGAATTTAAATTGGCAAAGTTAAAAATTCCCAAATAGAATTAGCTTTATTTACTTTACTTAGTGAAAATTTCTAATGTTTAAGCTTTTTTTGTTTCATGATATTTCAATTTTAAATATTTCGACCATTCTTTTGAATGTTCTATAAATTTCAAGGTTTTCATTAAACATTTTCTACTTTTTCCTTTAAATAATTGACATTTCTATTAAAAATTCCACAATGTTTCGATAAATATTTGCTAAGACCAGACCAGGTTTTGCATTTACTGCATCACCGGCGGTTTTACCAGCAATGTGTTTAGTAGTAATGCAAAACCTGGTCCGGTGTTAGCAATTATTTATGGAAACATTGTGGAATTTTTAATATCTGTCGCTTTTTAATCGTTAATAAAATTTAATAGTTATGATTACTTTGTCCTTAAAATTTAGAGTCTACACTATTATTATTTATTACCCGAAAACTTTGTCTTCCAAAAATTTTAATTATTCTGTCAAAATTTTAAATTGATATTGGAGTATTTACTTATTCGTTAATTTTATGATTTTTAAGATTTGAGTTTAGGTTTGAAAATCTTTCATTGTTTCCAAAAAGTTTTTAAATTAAAAATTCGAAATTTTTTCATAAATTTCAATTTTTTTTTAATAATTATGACTGATATTATTTTCTAATGGGGTTTACATTTTTTCTTAAAATTTTTAAAGTGACTTCCATTGGCTTAGTGAATACGTTTAAAAAATAATAGGTTAGGCTCTTTTTTTGGCTAACTCGCACAAATATATCCTGTAAGAATTTTATTTAAAATTAATTTTTGTAACTTTCATTCATAACTTTTTATTTAGCATTAGCAATAAAAAATGTTAAAATCTGAATAAAAAAATTATGGAGTTACTAAATTGTTATTACTTATTTAATTTTAACGTTACCGAAAAAAAATTATACTTTGCGGTCTATAACCAACAATTAAATCTACATAAAATATTTAAACAATGTTCTAAAAGAACAATTTCTGCCAAAAACGTATTGATAGCGCCCGCTAGGGGGCGCAGACTTGCTTTTAGCTCAATCCTATATGTATTTGTAGTTTAATATCTAATATTTTCGGTAGCCACGTTGTATACAGTCCGCCATCTTTGATTGATCATTCGTTTACACTATCGATTAAAAGTTGCAAAAAAAACCCGTCGAAAATAATTATTTGAATACATTGCACATACCGGAAATCTAATAGTAATAAACAACTTTCCTGACCTACTCATTCAGTACTGAGTTGTTGGCTGATAATTTTCAAAAAAAAATCTACGATAACTTCAGACAAACTAACAAAGCTGTAAACGTACACACGGCAGTAGTGCAAAATTATTTACCTTCTTGCTCTCGCTGATTATCAGGTTAAAGACGAAAGCGACCACAACTGGGAAGATTTCTATCTGGTAAAAAGCAACTGAAGAAAAGAAGTGCAACGGTATAGAGCGAATATAAAACTGGAATGATTTTTTCGCGAATTTTTCCCATCGTTTTGTTTGCTGAACTTAGCACTCTCTAGCCGTTATCAGGCTGATAATGCGCGAGTTGGAAAAAATCATCCCCGGGCCTTGATAACGAAGCTATTCAATTTTGACCTCTAAATAACATTTTTCTGTCATTCGGAGAACTACTTAAATGTGTGCGCCATTTCTCTATTTCGCGCCTTCTTTTGGAAAACACCGAATTCGTATTTTCATTTTTAAGCTGCGTACTTTTCACAATAAATCTCGGACTCATTAAGTACACTTGTTATTTAGATATAGATACCTAGTAATCATGGGCGTAGACAGGTTTTTGTTCAGAGGCCCCATAATCAAACTGAAAAAACATGAAAAAAAAGAAAACCGGAAAATCTTCCGTTTTTTCTTCTAACTACTCCAACTGAGGGGTCTAATTTTCATAAAATCGAATTTTTAAAAAAACCGAATGTATCGGAAAACTTCGAAAAATGTCCAAATTTTGAAGAAAAAAGTTTAAATTTTCAAAAGTCGAATTTTGTAAAGAAAAGTGGTAAAAAAATTCAATAATCAAAAATATTTTCCTCAGAATTTTTACTTTATTTCAATTTTGTCATAATTATGAAATTTGCAATAAAATTTTTCTTGGAATTTCCTATGAATTTTATCCTCAGATTTTTATTAAGTCTTAGAAAAATAAGGCACTTTGAAACAAGTCGAAATTTTGAAAAAATGTTTCATTGTAAGTAGAAATTTTCAGAAATATCACATTTTGAGGTACAAATCAAAATTTTGAGATTAAAACAAATTTTAAAATACATAAATTTTTAGAAAGTCAATCTGAAAAAAAAATTAGAATATTAAAAAAATGAAAAAATTAACGATTTTTTAAAAATACCATAAGGTCGAAATTTCTAGAAGAAAATTCAAAATTTCCAAGAGAAACTGTACTTTTGGAGGAAACAGTCGAATTTTTAAGAATAATTTTGAAGGAGATGAATTTCTATAAAAAAATTTGGGAAAAATTTGAAATTTTTAAAAAATCAAATTTAAAATAAATACCCAATCTATCGTAAAATTCGAAAAAACGTTGAAAATTCGAAAAAAAAATAATATTTGCAAAGGTCAAATTTTGTGAAAAACATAAGTAATTTTCAAAAAGAGTTGAAATTCTTCCACTGTAAGTGGAAAAAAATTGTAAGAAACTTTGAAAAATTTAAACTGGCAAAAAATTTTGAAAAGGCCGAATATTAAAAAAATGGATTTCGAAAATATATTAATTTTTAAAAAATATAATCGAAATACCAAAAATAGGGTAGAAATCTCTAGAAGAAAATTCGAAGTTTTCAAGACAAAGTTCAATTTTGAGAAAAAAAGAGTTAATTTTTTAGAAATGAAGTCGTAATTTCTAAAACGACGAATTTCAAGAAACAAACTCAATTTTGAAAGGCAAAGTTGTTAAAAAAATCAAATTTAGCATAAAACCGCAACCCTTTGAAAAAATTAGTAAAAATATTGAAAATGTTAAAAATGTGTGTATTTCCAAAAATCAAATATTATGAAGAATATCGCAATTTTCAGAAAAACTCGACAAATTTCAAAAAAAAATCTCAATTACTAAAAAAAGTTGCCTTCAAATTCTTACTTCTTTAATCCAATTTTAACATAAAATTTAAACAGTAAAAAAATTGAAAGTACAAATAGTCTTTCACTTAATTTTCCAAAAATATTTTTCTTGACATTTTTAGTTTTTAATAACGTACCGATTAATTTAGAGAAAACAGACGAATTCGAGAAAAATCAAATTTCAAAGTAAATCCAATTTCGAAGAAAAAGTCGACATTTTCAGAAACGAATACGTCGCATTTTGAGGTAAAAGTCGAAATTTCGAAAATTTTAAAGAATTTTGGAAACAAGTGTAAATTTCCGGAACCAAATTTAAAAAAAAATATTTTTTTTAAAAAAGACCCATATTAAGGGGTGGAATTTTTGACAAAAACATTTTTTAAAAAAAAAAGCTCAAATAGTAAAATTTTAGAAATAAAGTCAAAATTTCGAAAAATAGAGACGAATTCAAAGTTTGAGGAGCAAAAATCGAATTTTCCAAAGAATTTAAAAATCGAATTTTGGAATAAAAATAAAAATATCGAGAAAAACCGAACTTTAAGCAACTGGCCAAAATTACTGAAAAATCTTCTAAATATCAAAATTTTTAGAAAAATCCAATTTTGAAAAATACCGAAATTTTGAAAGATTAATTTCAGGAAAGCAGTCAAATTTCGAGAAAAACTACCAAATATAGCGACAAAAAAAATAGAAATTTGCCGGAAAAAGTCAAGCTTTAAAAAATAGGTTACAGTTTGGGAATAGTCGTGTACGAAAAAAAACGAGTCTTATCAAAAAAATCAAACATTTAAAAAAAAAGAAGAATTTCGGAGAAAAGGATTTAGATTTCCAGGATCGGATTTTATGATAAAACTCAAATTTTGGAAAAAAAACGGATGCTGAGAAAAATATCGAAATTTCGATTCTTGTTTAGTTCGTTTTCATTTCTAGAAATTTTGAATTTTTCTTTGAGATTTTAAAAACAAAAACGAATTTAAAAAAAATCGAAATTTAAAAATTGAAAGTTCGAAAAACATGTCGAAATTTTGTAACCACTCGAAATTCTTCAAAAAGAGTCAAATTCTATCGAAATTTTGGAAAAAGGACGAATTTTAAGAAAAATGAAATATCCCGAATTCGCTCTTGACTGATTGAATCAAATGCACTCCTCTTTGCCCCACCTTAAGCCAGAAAATGCCCAATATTGAAATAAATGTCGAAATTTTGAGAAACAAGTTGGAATTTCCAGAAAGTTGTGTTTCAACAAACCGTTACAATTTCAGGGAGAATTTTATGACACTTTGTTTTACAAAATTTCAATTAAAATCATTATCAAAATTTCTGGATAAATATTTTTAGTTTTTTATCAAAAGATCGACTAAACTTCGAGAAAAATGTCTTGATAAACAAATCAAAATTTGTAGAAAATCAAAATTTAAAGAATAGTCTGCATTAATTCAAATTCTATCAAAATTTTGGAAAAAGGACGAATTTTAAGAAAAATGAAATTTCCCGAATTCGCTCTTGACTGATTGAATCAAATGCACTCCTCTCTGCCCCACCCTAAGCCAAAAAATGCCCAATATTGAAATAAATGTCGAAATTTTGAGAAACAAGTTGCAATTTCCAGAAAGTTGTGTTTCAACAAACCGTTACAATTTCAGGGAGAATTTTGTGACACAAAATTTTAAAAAAATCCTTATCAAAATTTCTAGATAAATATTTTTAGTTTTTTATCAAAAGATCGACTAAACTTCGAGGAAAATGTCTTGATAAACAAATCAAAATTTGTAAAAAATCAAAATTTAAAGAATAGTCTGCATTAAAAAAAAGGAATTTTGAAAAATGGTAAAATTTAAAAAAAAACCGATTACTTTCAAGATAAAAATTCGAATACTGAAAACGTCAGATTCTGATTAAAAAAATCGAACTTTAAGAATAAATTTAAAATTTCCTAATAAAAAGACAAACTTCGTTAAAAAACACATTTTGAGTAATAAGTCAAAATTTCGAGAAAATATCCATATCTTAAGGAAAGGACGAATTTTGAAGAGGAAATGGAATTTTTTTAGAAAGTCCCTTCAGTTGAGTACAAATTTTCGTGTAGCTGCATGAGCCAGGGGAGGGGCAAGCGCATTCTACCTACGCCTATGGTAATTACCGTGTTATAGTGATAACAATAATTATCGTAAATAAATATGATAATCTATAATTTTTTACATTGAATTTTAAAATGCGAATTTTCTTGACTTTCCTTTTCAATTTTTATTGTCGTATTTATACACTTTAAAAATAAATTAACCATCGTTGAGATTTTTTGAAACGTCACGGTTAGAAATAACTCGATTTCTTCGGAAAGAGTCACAGTTTGCATCTTCATTTTTAAAATGGCCGCTTATTAATGTCTCTAGTCGTTTCGCCGCTGGTCGTTAATAAATGTCCGAATGTTTTCACACCTACTTGGCAGACTTGACTTTGGCTTATTTTCAATTTATCGGAAAAATAAACATACGTCAAAATGTAGCGGAACCAAAGATGAAAAATCATTAACGCGTAATTTGTCACTTGCTTGTTGCCGCGGGGGACACGTACCTATTTGAATAAACTTTGAAGATTTTTGCCCTTTATTTTTGTAAATTTTGTAATTCAGTTGGTTTGACTAACTGGACAGAGAACTGTAGTAGAAATCAATGAAATTATACATATCTATGAGAGGCTTTAAGCAAATGAAGTAAAACAATCTGGGTATAGAGTTGCTTTTCTATAGATTTCTTTCAAATTTTTGTCGGATGTTACTAACAGCGTTATCTATAGGCTTGCATAATTAAGAGACCTGTGATACAGCCGAAGCCGAGATATAGCCACGATATTTACCATGTAAAGAATAGGCGAAGAATGTTTTCAATGAGATTTAAATTTATTGCAACTGAATCTTTCCATAGATTTCAATCAAACATTAATATCTTATGCAGAATCACCTTGTATTGAAACAGTAACATATGAGGGTTCCTAGCGGTGCCAGTTTTACGTAATCGCACTCTAAAGTTGGACATCTCGATGCTTATTCCGCAGGTTAGGAAAATAAATATCTTGAAGTCAGTGGCGGCTGGTGACTTTTTGACGAGGGGTGCGCAGATGCAAAAACAGGGCTTCAAACCAAAACTGAACCGAAAATCGGAAACCGAAAAAAAAATGTTATTTTTGTAGGAACGAAAACCGTTCGTTGAATTTGTATGTTTTTTTTTTAATAATTTTTACTTTAGCCTAAAGTTTGGGATTTTTTTAGAAATTTCGTTTTCAAAATTTTACACAAATTCGTGCAACCTTCATCTGAAAATTATGAGTTAACTTTAGAGAAGATTTTTTTGAAAGTTCAATTAGAAACCTACAATGTCCACTCTTTCTAAGAAAATGTTAATTTTATTCTCAAAATTTCAAGTCAAATTGAATTTTAAGTTGTATAATTTGAATATTCATTTTTCAAAATTTTTGTTTCTGTTTTGAAATTTGGACCCTTTTCTCAAAATATTTCTTTTCTTTTTATAAAATTTCGAGTTTAAAATACAAATTTTATGTGCTATTGTAAATATGGACTCAAGCAGTAAAGTCTTTTTCATTGAAGCCCAGTTTCGTGCCAATTTTATTTGCAAATTTGAATTTTTTTGATAATTCCAACTTTTTCTTTAGAACAAACACTCAAACTTTGTTTTTTTTCCTCAAACTTGGATTTTCCCTTTTATAATATAATACCCTTGTTTTTTGAAGTTATTATAAAAATTTCTAGTTGCCTCGAATTTTTTCTTTCAAATTTGACTTTAATTTAAATATGCCAATTTTTTTCTCGATATTTTAAATTCTAACGATTTTTTGCTATGCCCGCTTTATCAAACTTCCCAAAATCTCAAAATTTGTGATAAAATCTTGCTATTTCTAATTTTTCCTAGAAATTGGGAATTTCAGTCAAAATTTTAAGAGACAAATACAACATTTACATTCCAATTTAAAACCGGGATCTTGAAATTGAAGTCGAAATTTTAAGGGTAAACTTGAAACGATGACATGTTAGAAAATGTCCAATTTAAACTTCCAATTTTTATCTGGTTTTGTTTACGCTATATTCCACTTTTTTCTTAAAATTTAGATTTCCGCCTCGAAGCTGCGATTTTCGTTTAGATGTTTTGAATTTAGGCAGCTTTAAAATCGAAATTTAGTTAAACCTTGAATTCCTTTTGTAGAATTCGTTCAAAATTTAAAATTTGGTAATTTGAAAACCTAGATTCTTCACCAACATTAAAAAATTTGTAGAACAGGCGAATTTTGAAAAAATGTTAAAGTTATCACAAAAACTCGAACTTTGGAAAAAAAATGAAGATTTCGAAAAAACTTTAAATTTTGGATGAAGCTATTTTTAATTTCGAAAAAAGTCCCAATTTTGATGATAAAAGGTAACACTTTTCTAAAAAAATTAAAATCCTGAAAAAATTCAAATATTTCATAAATTAGCAATTTTGAAAAAAGTGAAAAATTTCTGGAAAAAGACGGAATGATCAAAAATAGAAGTTAAAACTTCAAGAAATAGTAAAAATTTTGAGCTTAAGTGGAAATTTTCAAAAAAAAAGGTAAATGTTTTAAAAATAAATGTTTCATTGTAATCATATTATAAAAAATTCAAACTTTTGAGAAAAAGAGGAAATTTTCCAAAAAAATCAAATTCTGAAAAAGTTATAGCTTCGGGAAAAAGTCGAGATTTCGATGATAAAAGGTCGAAGTTTTCAAAAAAAGTCTAAATTTTGGAAAAGGTTTGAAAATATTAAAAATGTCGGAATTTTGAGAATAAATTTAATTTTTCAAGAAACAAAAATTAAAGGAAAATCTACTTTTTCAAATAAAAGTTCAGTTTACTACATAAAAGCCGAAACTTCAAGAAAAAGTCGAAATTAAAAAAAAAATCTCAGTTTTCAAAAAAAGATCAAAGGTTTGAGAAATTGTCAAAAACAGGGTAGAAGTTTTTAAAAGTCAGTTTTTTAACATCATTAAATTTACAGAAAAAATCAAAATTTTGAAAAAAAAATAATTTGGAGAAAAGATCGAAATTATGTATAAAGATTTTCAAAGAATTCAGAATTTGGAAAAGTCTGGCGATTAATAAAATAAATAAACATTTGAAAAAAGTGGAAGCTAAAAAAAAGAACATTTGAATTTGAAAGTTTTCAAAATATAAAGACGAAATGCTTTAAGGAAATCGAAGAATGTTTAAGAATTTTCAATTAAAATCGAAGGCAGAATTTTTAAAAAGAGTAATCATTTTTAAAAAGTCAGTATCTTGCGAAAAAATGAAAATTGGAAAAAAGTTGAATAAAAAAACCAATATTCGAGAGAGTCGATATTTGTAAAAAGTTAAAACTTTGAAAAAATTTAAATTTTTAAAAAGAATTGAAATGTTTTGAAAAAATCGAATTTACAATTTGTTATATTTGCAAAAAAAGATGAAAATTTGAGTCTGAAATTGTTGATATTTACAAAAATAAGGTCAGACAACTTCGAGATCAATTCCAAATATTCAAAAAAAGTTGTAATTTTAAAAAAATAAAATTTTTAACAAGAACGTAAGTTATAAAAGTAAAATGTTCAAAAAAATCAAAACCAACCAAATAAGACAGAATTTTGAGGAATTTGGAATATTCAAAAAAATAAAATTTTAGAAAAGGTCGAAATTTTCGAAATCAAGTTAGAATTTCGAAAATTTGGAAGTCGAACGGGAAAAGATCGACTTTGTCAAAAAGTGGGCTTTTATTGTCGAAATTTTCAAAATAAGTCAAAATTTTCAATAAAAATTGAATTCTTCAGAAAAGTCAAAACTTTCAAAAAGTATATAACCAAAGGGTTCTTTCTTTTTTTTTTCACCTAGACAAATGCACGGGTATCAGCTATTTTTTTTTATAAAGTTGGAGGTTTGGAGTTTGAACTCAAAATGAACCCAGAATCCAGAGTTTCAGCCTGAAATTTTTAAATTCGAAGAATCGAGAAATATTTTCTTCAAATTTTAAGTGTTACCACAGAAGTTATATGCTGTAATATTTAAAAAAAAAGGGAGAACATTTCCTGAATTATGTTAGAAAATTAATTTAAATGAAAAAATTTAAAAAATTAAAAAATTAGTAAGCTGGAACTGAACCGAAAACCGGAAAAAAAACGCTATTTTTGTCGGAACGAAAACCGGAACGGAACCGATATGATTTTTTCCCGGAACGAAAACCAAAAACCGGAACGAAAAAAATAGAGGTTCGATGCCATGTGCGAAAATATTAGTAGTTAAGGGTTTAAGTGACTCCAGTGCCATAGCAAGGTATTAAATTTAAGAGTAACAAAAGTGATACAAAATTTGTGATATTTAATATTATTTTTACGAATTAAATTTATATAACATCTTATAGCCTCCAAAATATTTTTGGGTTATCATCTCTAAATTATTTTCATCGAGTACAAAAAAAAATCATTATCGACATTTCTGAGCCCCTGAAAGTACTCTGTGCGGTTGTACCTGGTTACGGTTCTAGATTACTTAATTAAAATTGTTTGCTTTCATAGGAATAAAATTATATCACTTTTTCATGAAAACTGCATTTGAAGATAAAATGTATTTTATTACAAAGTTCTAATTAAACTCTACAAAAACACAAAAAAAATATTTTTTTAAACAACAGCCGCTCTACGATCTTTTAAAGAAATAAAGTATTCATTACTTTCTCAGCAAAATTGTTTAAATCCAAATTTACAAATAAATAATTAGACCCTAGAATGGGTTCTGCTATCTCTTTGTGAATAGCCGTACTATTGACAGTTAGATCTGTAAGCGGCACAATTAGCAATCGCAATCAAATCAGCCGGTCCCTTCGCACTTAGCACCATAAACCGTAAATACACACTTCAAACTCTGACTCGTACTCACCATTTGGCAATATAGCATAAGCGTGAAGCGGCGTACCGCGGGCTATCTTTAGCGTGGTGTTCTGTAGTTTACTTCTCCGTATCCCGTGGAGGCCGTTGATAAGCATCGCATGGCAGCCACGCTAGGTGCATAATTCTGGGCACACCAACGTATTTTAATTTCCTCATAGTATATAATATAATGGAATAAAAGTTTGCGTACTTCATTCCAAGTCACTCACAAGTATTATTAGTTAATTAGTATATCATTATTTTGTGTTCAAAAATGTGACAAATCCAAGACTTTTACATTAAATAGAAAAGAATAGATCGCTCATTTCACGAGGAGCACGCGCTCTTGCGCTCTTTAAGACCAGCCACCATTGCTTGAAGTAAAGTCAACATAGCAGTTTGACTATTCCTTCTAGATGCCTTAGGGGAAAGCTCTCTTACATATGTAGAGAGGTGTTGTCGAGTTCAAAAATCTACTGCAAAGCGGTTTGGAGATTTGTATTATTGTATCCACTCGTGCAGTCTATGCTAAAAATCAAATAGTGGTGGGCAGTCTTGCGCTTACGGGTTATTTTACGCAGAAAAGATCGTCTTAAAAATTGCTGCTTCACAATTGGTAAAGCATTCAAAAAAATCCCAAGCACTAACGAACGATTTGTAAAAAATGGAACAAATACCATGAGCAATCGACAAGAATTTTACAAAATTGAGAAATTGAAATAATTCGAAATGACTGACTGCATTGGAACAGATGAAACATTTATGGAAATCCCGACAATGAAGGAAATATATTTGTCATACAATTAAAAATTAAAAATCGTAAATAGTTACCAAAAATTGTGCAAAAAGTTAGTAATGAATTTGAAATACATAATTAGAAATGACTTCATCAAAAGTGATACAAGATTTATTATACTTCTTACCATTAATGAAGGATTCATTCAAAAAAATAAATTCTTAAATAAGTTACGAGAGCTTTACAAAATTAAAAAGGGTTTGTAAATAATTAGAAGCAATCCAAAATCGCAACACCAAAATCGATAAACCTTTTAGGAAATCTTTAATTATTAACGAAAATATGTAACAATTCAGAAAAAATCGTAAACACTTAACAACAACTTTACAACAACTAGGAGAATTTGTAAATAGTTTCAAATAATGTCAAATAATTCATGAGAGCATGATTTTCCAACCAGTCGGGAGCGCCTCTTCAAGGGGACGTAAAGAGATTATAAGGGGAGTCCAATGTGCATTCCAACTCATTTTAAGTTCTGTTGAAAATGCAGCTTTTTGAAGCTTTTAAATTTTTCAAAAATTTTGACTTTTTGAAGTGCGATAAGCGACTACAGATAGGGAAAAAATGCATGGAATTGCCGTATATGTAATATCCCAAAAACGGCGATTTAAACTACTTGAACTACTAGTCGATTGCTCTACCACTGCGTCACTCCGGACATTTAATGACAACTCTTAAAACGTTTCCAACATTCGGATAATCCGACATCTGGCTAATTCAGCACTTGCTAATCCGGGTGAAAACATAAAAAAGAAAAATTGATGGGGGGGGATGAAAGTATGAAAACGAAAAATTGGGGGAGGAGGGAGACAAAATGAAAACATGAAGAAGAAAAATGAGGGGTGGAAAAATAGGGGGCACTATGAAAATATATTAAAAAGAAGTGAAGGAGGGGTGAAAAAATGGGAGGCGGCAACATGAAAATATATAAAAAAGAAAAATTGGGTAGGGGGGTGAAAAAGTGGGGCAAGCAAAATAGAAATATATAAAAAATAAAAATTTAGCGAAGTTGAAAAAAATGGGGGATGGGTGAAAAACTGGGAGGGGGCCAAAATAAGAATATATAACAAAGAAATATTGGGGGGTTACAAAATTGGGGGAGGGTAAAAGGAAAATATGTAAAAAAGAAAATTTGTGGGGTGTATATAGAGAGGAGTGGATGTTGGTCGCCGCCCTCAATTATTTTTACTTCTCCTCAACTGAGAGAAAGCGCTGAAAGTTTGGAAAAAGATTTTTTTTTTGAAATATCTGCAAATTTGTTGTCATAGTCTTAAGTTTTCACTTCTGTCATCAGTCCCTATAACTGTCCAATTTTTTTCCCTAATTTCGGGTTTTTCATATTTTCTAATTTTTAAACTTCTTTACTTATTTTAAAATTTCCTCTCATTTGAAAATTTTGAAATACCAATTTTTTCCCTGAAACCAAGAAAGATTAGAAAACACAACAAAGGTTGCTTAACGCGTTTCGATAGCCAAGCTACCTTCTTCATAGAGATACTTGAATTTTTCAAAATTATTAGGAAAACTCTATTTTATTCCCTGAAAATTTTGGCTTTTCTTCTAATTTGTATTCGAAAATTGCAACTTTTTATAAACGTTTGCTTTTTAAGCTTTGACTTTTTTCTATAATGTCGAGTTTTTCGAAATGTTCAAAATTTTTTACGATTTTTATTTCAGGATTAGAAATTTTCCAAAATTAAGAGATTTTGAAATATTTGAATATTTTTTCAAAATTTCCATGTTTTTCGATTTTTTTTTATTTCGACTTTTTTGAAAAGTTTAAGCCTTTTAAAGGTTTGACCCCTTTAAAAAGAAATTAAAATTTATTCCAAAATTTCGATTATTTCTGAAAATCTCGATTATATTGATAATAGAGCGTTTCCAAAATTTCTATTTTTTTTTAATTCGAGGTTATTTGAAATTTAAAAATTTTGAAAGTTTAAATAATTTGACTTGAAAACGTCGACTTTTTTAAGTTTCTACATTTATTCAAAATTTCTACTTTAAAATTTCTTAATTTTAGTCGAAAGGATTCGTCCTTGGTTACCTAGATAATTAAATGGTGTCATTTTAAAAAACGACTCAATTTTAATTTTTGTTAATTTTGATATTTTCTGGAATTTCAATTTTTTGCAAATTTGAGGGGGTCTCCAGAATGTATTACTTGTGAGGATGTTGTATGGTTACAAATTGTATGGGAATTCAAAACCGTTATTGCAATATTTTATTTTTTTCAATTTTGGTGAGCATAATTTTGGTGGAACGGACTGGTCCTTGGTTATCTTTACAAATTGAAATATAAATATTGATCCCCAAAACCAAGAAAGATTAAAAAACACAACAATGGTTGCTTTAACACGTTTCAATAACCAAGCTATCATATTCAGAGAAATATTGAGAGATTAAGTATTTTTTTGAAGATGATAGATAGCTTGGCTATCGAAACGCTTTAGAGCAACATTTGTTGTGTTTTTTAACCTTTCTTGGTTTCAGGGGACAAGATTTGTATTTTAATTTTTAAAGGTAACCAACAACCACTCCGTTCCACCAAAACAAAAGTTGTGATTTACAAAAATATTAAATTTTTGACAGAAATCCCTATAAAATTTTAAAAAGTATAAATATTGAAAAATACCCGGAAGTTTAAAAAAAGTAGAGATTTTGAAAAAAATAATATTTCCTGAAAAATTCAGAAACTTTAAAAATGACGCCTTCTTTTAAAAAAAATGAGAATTTTTTAGAAAACAATTTTTAAAATATTTCGAAAATTTCGATGAATTTTTAAAATTTTGTAAAATAGGTGAATTTTCAAAGAAAGACAAAAATTTGGGAAATACTAGAAATTTTAACATAAAATCTTAAAATTTTCCGAAAGTTAAAATTTTCAAAAAAAAATCTGATGTTTCGTTTTTTTTGCGTAAATTTTCAACCATTTTTCGATATTTCGAATTTTTAAAAATCAGATACAAATTTTTTCCAAACCTATATAATTTTGAAAATTTAGTCTATTTGATAATTTTAAATATGAAAATGTCGACATTTTTCAAAAACTTTTTTCACAATTTTCGAACTTATTCAAAATTTTAACGACTGTCTAAAATTTCGACTTTTATAAAAATTTGGAATTTTTTGAACATCTCGTCCTGTTTTTCAAATTTTAGGATTTAAATTTTTCTGCTATTTTAATATTTATAACTCCTAAACTTTATCAAGGATAAAAATGCAACAAAATTTAAAAAATTCCACAAGGTTTTCGATAAATATTTGCTAACACCGGACCAGGTTTTGCATTACTGCATCATCGGCGGTCATACCGACAAGTTGTTTAGCCGTTGTTATGTGGAATTTTTTAAATTTTGTTGGGTTTTGATCTTTAATAAATTTTAATAGTTATGAATTTTACAAAATGTCAAAATGTTTTAAAATGTCGATTGCATTTCAAGATCTCAACCTTTTTTTAAAATTGTTATTTATTTTTGATGATTGATCCTTGGTTATCTTCAAAAATTGAAACACAGAACTTGTCCCCCGAAACCAAGAAAGATTAAAAAACACAACAAAGTCAGTTTCTCTCTGAAGATGACAGCTTGGCTGTCGAAACGCGTTAGAGCAACCTTTGTTGTGTTTTTAAATCTTTTTTAGTTTCAGGGGACAAGTTCTGTGTTTCAATTTTTAGTTATTTATTTTAACTGTCATTTTTGGTTCGAATTTTTACTTTTATTAAAAGATCTTAAAGGGGGGCTTAAATATATTTTTTACACTTCGGGGAGCACAACATAGGAAAAGTTGGAATCCTAAGCATTAAAACATATGAACATTAACGAACGAAGAAAATATAGTGAGAATGACGTCAGAAAAACCGTAAATTTTTTTGAGAAAGTTGAGATTTTCCAAGATGTATATTTCTCATAATTTTTAATTTTTGATTTAAATTTTGGAATAACCTTGAAATTGCTTACATTAAAATTTTTCAAAAATATTTTTTTCTATACATTTAGAAACAGAAAATGTCGAAGTTTAAATTAGGAGTCGAAATTTCCTAAAAAAATGCAAATTTTCTAGGGTATTAGCCCTCGGAGTAGGTGTTTCTTGTGGATCGGGCTTCAAATATTTAAATTTTTAACACAGTAAATTGATGATGAAACGTCTATTCATGTTAAAATTTCTTTATTTTTCTTTTTTATATTTTAAATTTTTTCTATTTTTAAGTATTTTTTCCTCATTCTTCCCTTTCCATGTTATGCACTGCTGACAAGCTCAAATAAGAGCGAAACATCGATGTGCAGTGCTACAACTTTTTTATGTATTTTATATTTTCCTAATTTATCAAAAAAACATTTTTTTCGATATCTAATTTTTGGTCTCCTATCTTGCTTTATTCCTATTCTATGTAAAATAAACTAACCTCTTAATTTGTAAACTGTCATGAAGTGTCGTTTTTAATAAATTTAGATATCACGTAGTCGCATTTTAAAACTTGTTTAGAAAATTGTCAACAAAGCATAAAAATTTAAATATTTCCAAACTGGGCCGAAGAAATGTTAAATAAATTGAAAAAACATAATATTTCCGGTCAATAAGGGTCTACCATGAAGAATAAAAAAAATAACAACGAACTCGAATAAAAAAGGAAAGTAAGTATTTGAAAAAGTCGAAATTTTAAGAAAGTAGCATTAGGTTAAAAGACGTCAAATTTAACCAAAAATAAAAAAAAATCTTGGATTTTTGGGAATAACTTGAAATTTTGGGAATAACTTGAAATTTTGGGAATAAGACGATAAAAAATAACTGATATTTTAATCGAGGAATAATAGTAGAATTTCTAAACCTGTATTTTGAAATCAATTTGAAATTTCAAAAAAATTGTCTAACCTCAAAATCTCAAAATCATTCAAATTTCTCTGAGCAAAATAAACGAGTCAAATTTTGAAATCAAAGTCAAACTTTTAAAAGAAAGTCGAATACCGAATAAAATGTCGACATTTAGGAAAAATTAAGAATTCATTGTAAAATTGAAATTAAAAAAAATCAAATTTTTGACAAGAAGTATGAAATTCCGAAAAAACAATTCTAAATTTCCCAGAGAAAGTTATATCATAAGAAGCAGAATAAAAAGTTAAGTTTTTGGAATAATTTGATCGCAAGAAAAAAACAAATTAAAAAATAAACTCTAACTCTTCAAAAAAAGTCCAATTTTGGGAAAATTGGTAAAATAATTTCGGAAAAAAGACAAATATTACAAACATCCCTACATTTCAAAAAAATGTTCGAATTTTAGAATAAGTTATCGATAAAAAGGTAAATTTTGAAAATAAAAACAAATTTTCAAAAAAGAGAATGAATTTTGAGGAAAAAATTGCAGCAGAAGCACAATAACGAAACAAAAACTAAGGTAGGAGTCGAAATTAAAAAAAAAAGTGAAATTTGAGGACGAGAGAATAAAAAAGCAGTTAACAGTTTCAGTAAAATTCAATAATTTACAAAAATTGATACAATTTTAAAAAATCGAGCGAGTTGGGCTCCCACAATTAGGTTTCCGTAACAATTACTGCAGTGACTGCAATGAATAATCAATAGACCAAATCTAATTATTTTTACTTGTGTATGAAAATTGAAACCTTAATTAAAGTTTTAGTGTGATGAATTAAAAAATAAGAAAATTTTCTATTTTCAAATACACACTTTTTTCTGCAGTCAATCGCAACATTTATGGAACTGGTGACTGTGTTGATAATGTATCAATTAAAATGCATTCATTCGCACATAGCAATGACTTGCATAGTGTATGAGATCACCTTGGATCGCGCTATAATCCTCAGTTCCGCAATTACTGTGTTGCGTGTAATAAACCTGTGCTAACTCCAAACATATTCATCTAAACGAAATAATGTAAACGATGAGTTTGATCTCTTTATTCTTTGGCGAACCAAAGTTGTTTTTTATCTAAAAAGCATTAGTAAGTCAAAATGCTTTGGAATCCAAGCACCTACTTTTACATCGAATATTGTTTTCCCAACAACTATTAAAGTATCGAAAAAACGTGTAGTATTCCGATGACCTAATAATCTAGCTACTAAAATATAAATTTTATCTTCAAGTATGTAGAAGATCAGGGGTAAACAATAATTTTTAAGAGATTTTTAGTTGAAACACAGAACTTGTCCCTGAAACCAAGAAAGATAAAAAAAAAATAAAATATAAAAAAGAAAAATAAAGAAATTTTAACATGAATAGACGTTTCATCATCAATTTACTGTGTTAAAAATTTAAATATTTGAGCCCGATCCACAAGAAACAACTACTCCGAGGGCTAATACCCTAGAAAATTTACATTTTTTTAGGAAATTTCGACTCCTAATTTAAACTTCGGCATTTTCTGTTTCTAAATATATAGAAAAAAATATTTTTGAAAAATTTTAATGTAAGCAATTTCAAGGTTATGCCAAAATTTAAATCAAAAATTAAAAATTATGAGAAATCTACATCTTGGAAAATCTCAACTTTCTGAAAAAAATTTACGGTTTTTCTGACGTCATTTTCACTATATTTTCTTCGTTCGTTAATGTTCATATGTTCTAATGCTTAGGATTCCAACTTTTCCTATGTTGTGCTCCCCGAAGTGTAAAAAATATATTTAAGCCCCCCTTTAAGATCTTTTAATAAAAGTGAAAAATTCGAACCAAAAATGACAGTTAAAATAAATAACTAAAAATTGAAACACAGAACTTGTCCCCTGAAACTAAAAAAGATTAAAAAACACAACAAAGGTTGCTCTAACGCGTTTCGACAGCCAAGCTGTCATCTTCGAGATAAACTGACTTTGTTGTGTTTTTTAATCTTTCTTGGTTTCAGGGGACAAGTTCTGTGTCTCAATTTTTGAAGATAACCAAGGACCAGTCCGTTCCATCAAAAAAAATTTTTTAGTTGTATCTTTTAGACCACTAAAGAGAAAATTATTAACAAAAATATTTAAGGATCCTCGTAGGTAGCTCTTTAAAATGATAGCTCACGGGATATATTGGGGGATTAGAATAAGCTACAGATAATTATTATAAAAAATATACTGAAATTCGATAATATAATAAAAAATAATTATAATAGTTAGACTTTAAATATTGCAGCATTTAGAGCTTTAATAGAGTACCAATAGAAATTAAACGGTCTGTTTAAAAGTTTTGACCTCTATGTAACATTTTTACGTTTTGTTATTCGCAGATTATTTTAACTTTATATAATTATTTATACGATGCTTTTTAACTGTGGATATTTTTACGTTTTAATTTCGCAACCTTTTTCCGAACTATTTTTAAACCAGTGCTTTCAAAAACGCATCTTACAACCAAATGAAAATGCATTTCCCATGCCAAATACACTTTTGT
The DNA here is from genome assembly GCA_028583605.1 of Dastarcus helophoroides. Classification (NCBI taxonomy): domain Eukaryota; kingdom Metazoa; phylum Arthropoda; class Insecta; order Coleoptera; family Bothrideridae; genus Dastarcus; species Dastarcus helophoroides. The sequence goes on along the minus strand of CM053334.1, from coordinate 7,548,709 downwards.
TTAATTCCAGCTTGATTTATGCAGTTATCTTAGCCAATCATACATCATCAAGTTAATGTACTGTTACTACTACATGGTTCGAGAAAGTTGCTTTAAAAAGGTTAGATATCAAAAATGTTCTTCACCAAATCTTAAAAATGAAAAAGGATATAGTATAAAAATATGAATTAAATCTGATAAAATTAAGTTTGTTACAAACCAAAACAGTCAATTCGAAGCGTGGTAAAATTTTTATGGTCTACTCCATATATAGCCAGTTGCATGTCGAGTATATTTACAAAATAAAACTTAAATAAACCATTTGCCTAATGAATTACATTTCGATCTACTTTCTTGCCAGTAAAGAAAATGGATTTCCTCTGCTAGTTGCATAAATTTATAAATGTACGGCGGTGATCGAAAAAAAAACGACCAAGGTAATATGTTAACCGACAAAAAGAAAATTAGAACTGGTTATTTATCGTGAGAAACTGCATTGGATTAGTTAAGCACAAACATTCATTTAAATATACGCAAAGTGAGGAAGAAAAACAGTTATGCCTTAACCGGGAAAATATGCTTAAATTTATTAACCATATCACGGACAGGAAAGTAAGTGATGTTCTCTAAATGTTTTAATTGCTTAACGAGCTGAAATTTTTATTATTAATAAAACAACCGTTTGATTTTTATTGCTAATTAGAAAGAATAAACACATTGACAAATACATAAATTCTCGCGGAATGAGCACAGCTACTAGGAAATGCAAAAAGTCCGAAAGGGGGGACATGGTTTGAATTTCGTTAGGCCTTATCCGCTATTGAGCTGACATTAATGAAAAAAATGTAATAAATCCAGGTATTTTTCAGGCAGCTGGTTCTTTCTTAAATGATGGTGTAATTACATCGCGGAAATTCGAAGGAAAACTATTGGTAGGTAACTAAATTGAACATGAATACACAACTAGAAGTGACGAAAAAAGTTGATAGATTTAGGTAACATGGAATTTTAAGCATTTTCATGGCGTTTTTAGGTACGTTCTTCATAATTAGAATTAAAATGTTCCTATTTAGTCTTAATCAAAAACAAATTAAAATTAATCTGATTGTTATTCTTTAAATGATTTAAAAAAATCGACAAAATTTTAACCCCAAAAAATCTTCATACAAGGACCTACAACAGTGCGTCGGGCATCTGCAGATCCTATAATAAAGAAGTTAGGAAAGAGAGTTTCGCAGTTAACTTACAAAATAATTATAAGGTAATTATTTTTTATCAAAGCCATCTTTGATTCTTTGTTCTGTATTTTAGTGTCGAAAGAGCCATATGTAATATTCCGACGAATAACTGCTTAACCGTTAAAAATTTCGAAGTATTTGTAGGTACAAAAAATGTTTAATTTTTAATTCTGTATCTCATAAAAAACATACAGGGTGTTCTATTTAAAAAAAAACGAAGAAAAATTGTTTCATATTTTAGCTTATTTGGCATTGAATTTTGGACACCCTGTATAAGTAAGGCTTAAGATATTTAAGGCAAAGTAACTAGAGACCCACTACAGTAAATATCTGGCGTAGTTTTGATTTTAGGGCGTATTTGTATTTGTATCGAATTTTTAAAGAAAATGATGCAACATTTTTTTTTCTCTTTATTTATTTATTACTCTGGAACTATCTAGCCAAATTCAACAATATCTTAGAAATATGTAAAGCTGTCAGGAGGAAACCCAAAAATGTTAAAAAAAAATATTTCTTTAAGAAAAATTATGATTTAAAAAACTGAAACTTTTGAAGAATTATGTTAACATTTTGAAAAGTTAGTGTTAAAAGTCGACCTTCTCAAAAAAAAATTAAGAATTTTGATAAAATGAAAAAATTTTAAAAAACCTTTAAAAAAGGAAAAATTTTGAGAAAGGCCAAATTTCGAAATATTTCAAAGTTTTTTAGAAAATTATGATTTAAAAAACTCATACTTTTGAAGAATTATGTTAACATTTTGAAAAGTTAGTGTTAAAAGTCGACCTTCTCAAAAAAAATTAAGAATTTTGATAAAATGAAGAAATTTAAAGAAACCTTTAAAAAAGGAAAAATTTTGAAAAATAAAGTGAAAATTTAAACAAAATGTCAAAATCTACTCGGACTTTCTTAAAAAGTTTGAGTATTTCTAAAAATTTTGAATTGTATTTGAAGATCTGTAGTATTTTCTAAATATTTTAATTTCTTCTGAAAATGTTTTCAAAATTTCTTATTTTCATTTCTTCAAAAGGTTAATTTGTTTTTCAAAATGGGGAATTTTTAAAAAATTCAGACATTTTTAAAATCTCTTTTTTTTAAATTCCAAAATTCGTAATTCTCTAAACATTTCAATTTTTGATAAAAACTTTGGAAATTTTTTGAAAATTTCGATGCTTTTTGAGTTGTCGATTATTTTTTAAAATCTGGACTTTATTTTAAAATTTTAACTTCTTTGAAAATTCAGATTTTTTCAAATCACAAAATATTTTCAAAACTTCACCTATTTTTGACATTTTTTTTAAAATTTAATCCACTCGCAAAGGGTAAATCCATTCCCCCTGATAAAAATTTTGAATTGTATTTGAAGATCTGTAGTATTTTCTAAATATTTTAATTTCTTTTGAAAATGTTTTCAAAATTTCTTATTTTCATTTCTTCAAAAGGTTAATTTAATTTTCAAAATGGGGAATTTTTAAAAAATTCAGACATTTTTAAAATATCTTTTTTTTAAATTCCAAAATTCGTAATTCTCTAAACATTTCACTTTTTGATAAAAACTTTGGAAATTTTTTGAAAATTTCGATGCTTTTTGAGTTGTCGATTATTTTTTAAAATCTGGACTTTATTTTAAAATTTTAACTTCTTTGAAAATTCAGATTTTTTCAAATCACAAAATATTTTCAAAACTTCACCTATTTTTGACATTTTTTTTTTAAATTTAATCCACTCGCAAAGGGTAAATCCATTCCCCCTGATAAAAATTTTGAATTGTATTTGAAGATCTGTAGTATTTTCTAAATATTTTAATTTCTTTTGAAAATGTTTTCAAAATTTCTTATTTTCATTTCTTCAAAAGGTTAATTTAATTTTCAAAATGGGGAATTTTTAAAAAATTCAGACATTTTTAAAATCTCTTTTTTTTTAAATTCCAAAATTCGTAATTCTCTAAACATTTCACTTTTTGATAAAAACTTTGGAAATTTTTTGAAAATTTCGATGCTTTTTGAGTTGTCGATTATTTTTTAAAATCTGGACTTTATTTTAAAATTTTAACTTCTTTGAAAATTCAGATTTTTTCAAATCACAAAATATTTTCAAAACTTCACCTATTTTTGACATTTTTTTTAAAATTTAATCCACTCGCAAGGGTAAATCCATTCCCCCTGATAAAAATTTTGTAATTGTATTTGAAGATCTGTAGTATATTCTAAATATTTTAATTTCTTTTGAAAATGTTTTCAAAATTTCTTATTTTTATTTCTTCAAAAGGTTAATTTAATTTTCAAAATGGGGAATTTTTAAAAAATTCAGACATTTTTAAAATCTCTTTTTTTTTTAAATTCCAAAATTCGTAATTCTCTAAACATTTCACTTTTTGATAAAAACTTTGGAAATTTTTTGAAAATTTCGATGCTTTTTGAGTTGTCGATTATTTTTTAAAATCTGGACTTTATTTTAAAATTTTAACTTCTTTGAAAATTCAGGATTTTTTCAAATCACAAAATATTTTCAAAACTTCACCTATTTTTGACATTTTTTTAAAATTTAATCCATTCGCAAAGGGTAAATCCATTCCCCCTGATGCCTTTAAAGCATTGAGAGTAGGATAAATGGCGATGAATTACCTTCTTAAACAAGGATAGGTTGTAATTTTTGGGGAAAATTCTTTTTTTATTGGCCATTTCTCAAAATTTTGAATTTTTTTTGAATCCTTACTTTTCAGAACTACATTTTTTTTAAGTTAAATAAGTACCATTTTAGAACTCTGGCTTTGTCGAAAATTTCGTTGTTTAATAAAAAGAATTGAATTTTTCATGAAAAGTGTCTTAAAACTTTCCACTTGTTTTAAAACATTTTGATATTTTTCAATTTTAAACAAATCAAAATTTTGTCTTTTTTGAAATTTAAATTATTTTGTAAAATTTCGACCTTTTTTTGAAAATATTCACTTTGGTTAAAATTACAATTTATTTTTAAATGAAATTAGAATTATTATTATTGGAAAATTTCTCTTTTTCTTGAAAACTGAATTTAATCAAACCTCTTTCAAAATTTTGCCTCGAAATTTTTTTACAATGTTCACATTTTTTGAAATTTCTTATTGAAAATTATATTATTATTAATACTATTATTACTATGGGGTCGGTCATCCCTGCAGCATTGAAGCTATCGCTTATTGTGCCCCCCCCCCACGATTATCTCATAATAGGCCCGTTCTTTTGAAAAATTTATGGGTATCTCCACTATTGTCTTTGCTTCACTCAGAGCATTCCCAAAGCTAGAATATCTATCCCTTGCCAGAGCCATTGGAAATTTTAATATTTGTCGATATTTTTCCAAATTTTGACTTTTAAAATTTCAGTTCAAAATTCGTCTGTTAAATTTCTGATTTTAAGAAAATTGGAAAATTTCGTTTTTTAAAAAATATTGAATTCGACTCCAAACATTTTTTAAAATTAATATTTTGCCAAAACTTCGCTTTTTTTAAATTCCGACTTAAATAGTTTGACATTTCTACAAAATTTTGCCTGGCTTTTAAAAAGAGTTTTACCGAAATTTCGACGTTTTTTGAAAAACCTAATTTTTTTATGAAAATTCAGGTTTTTCAAAAAATTGCCGAAGATCCTCAAAATGTTAGATTGTTTAAAAAAATTTTGGGTATTTTAAAAATTTTGACTTTTTCAAATTCGTCTATTTTTCAAAATTCCAAAATTTTGCATTAAACCTAATTTTATTTCTAAAACTTTTAGTTTTTTTTGCCAAAATTTGAGCTTTCTCTTCAGATCCATAAGTTGAACTTGAATTTTTATCTAAAATTCGAGCATTTTTTATAAATATTAGAGATTAAAGTGGGAATTTTTTAAATTTTGAGTTACTTTTAAATGTAGAGCTATAATCACAAAATGTCTACTTTCTTTTGAAAATGTTCATTTGCAAATGAAAATTTCGTTTGCAAAAACGTAGATTTTGAGTTTATCAAAATTTAAAGGAAAAAATAAATCAAAAAAAATATAGGCTTAAGCTAGGAAGGAAAATATTATATGTATTATATTAAAGAAATTAGGCGTAGAAAGACCATCAATTAAAAAAAAATGTATTAGAAACTTCGAGTTGAAATTCGAATTTTTGAGTTTTTTCTCGAAATTTCGACTTCGAAATGCCAACTGTCTCCTCAAAATTTCGAAATTAAAGTCAAAATTTCGACTTTAAGCTCGAATTTCGAATGTAACCTAGAATTTTTGAGAAAAAGGTCGAAATTTTTGGTTACTAAAAACTTAAATAAACGAACGCATTCTACTGCCATCTGCCAATGCCTAATCTAAGTTTCGTGTGTTCTTATAAGTATACAAGAAACGATCATACATGGTCAAAATTTTGAAATTAAAGTCGAAATTTTGACTCTAATTTCAACTTTAATCCCAGAATTTCGAGATTTAAATTGATGCCATTTGGACACTTTCCTAATTTTGTCTTCGTAAACTTGCAAATAAATATTTAAAAAACATCTGGAAAAACATCGATGCATCGATACCGAATACGGATGTTTAAGATATCGATGTTTCATTAAAAAAAAATATCGATTTTCAAACATCGATGCTAGATGTATTTTATGAAAGCAAGGTGTATCTAGAAATATTTGACATTTCCAACCCTTATTTCGTGGAATTCTTTAATATTCATGACTATTAAACGTTATTAACAATAAAAATGCAACAAAATTTTAAAAATGCCACAAGATTTTTAAGAAAAAGTAAGAGATTTTGAAAAAATATTGGAAAAAATGAAGAGATTAAAAAAATGAATTTGTCTAAAATTCTCAAATAGCGGCAAAATTTCAGAAAAAACAACGTCGAATTTCGACGATGGATTGAAACCCAAAACAAATTTTAAAACTTGAAATTTTTATATAAAAGAGAAGCTGTAAAAATAAACTGGAAGCTTAAAAAGGTGTCGCTTTTTAAAAAAAGTGTCGTTTTTTAAAAAAAGTCGGGGTTTTTTAAAGAAGAATTATTATTATTAGAAGATTTCTCCTTTTCTTGAAAACTGAATTTAATCAAACCTCGTTCAAAATTTTGCCTCGAAATTTTTTTACAATGTTCACATTTTTGGAAATTTCTTATTGGAAATTATATTATTATTAATACTATTATTACTATGGGGTCGGTCATCCCTGCAGCATTGAAGCTATCGATATTTTAGAAAAAAATTCAAGAAAAAAAGTCATAATTTTAAGAAAAATTTTAAAGCTTGATAATAATTTGCAATTTTTTAGAGAAAACTAAATTTAAGAATAAATATGGAATTTCAAAGTCAACACACAACACAAATTCCAAATTTTCAGATAAATTGAATTTTGAGAAAATTGGTACAATAATTTTGAAGGGAAAGAGAATGTCGATAAAGTTTCCAATTTCGAGAAGTTTCAAACTTTAAACAAAGGTCAAAATCTTTGAGAAAGTCAAATTTTAGAAAAAAAAAAATTTGAAATTTGAAATTAGATGAATTTCGTTCGAAATAAAAGTTGATCATTCCGGAAAAATCTGAATTTTGAAAAAAAGAGATTTCGAAAAATATAAATTTGTCAGAAATTCTCGAAAAGGCAAAATTTTAGAAAAAAAAGCATCGAATTTTGTTAATAGATTGAAACCCAGAACAAATTGAAAAACCTGAAATTTTTAGACAGATTTGAATTTTGTGAAAAATTGTAAAATCTCGAAAAGAGAAATTGTACGAAACTCAAAGCTTAGAAAAAATTGTCGAATTTTAACAAGTCGAAGTTTTTTAGAGAAAAAGAAAATATATAATTTGAAATTTTTCAGAAAAAATTAAATTTTGAGAACAAATTTAAAATTTTGAGAACAAGGCGGATAAAAAAGCTTCAAATTTTCAAAAAAAATTGAATTTTGACAAACTTGGTAAAATATTTTCTAAATAAAAAGGAATGTCGATAAAAGTGTTGAACTTTAAAAGAAGGCCAAAATTTCTCAGAGAAAGTCAAATTTTAAGACAAAATCAAATTTTTAGATAAAGTCAAACATTCTGAAAATAGGTGAATTTCGTCGATAAAATCGCAGCTTGCAGAAACATAATAACATGTCGAATATTCAGGTAAAAGTTGGAATTTCGAGAAATACTTGATTTTGCGAAACAGGTCGAAATATCCAGAAAAAAATAATAGTTTGAATGTTCAGCAAAAGTCAATATTTGGGGGAAATGGTGACATTTAGAAAAGGAACGTTATTTAAAAAGAATAGAAATTTCGAGAAAAATGTCACAATTTAGAACAAAATCAAAAAAATGTAATTTTGGAAAAATCAAATTTAAGAATTAATCTAAATTTCAAAAAAAAAAACCTTGGGATAAAGGTCGAAATCTTCAAAAACCATTTTATTTAACATCTTCAAGTTATTATTTTAAATTTTTAATTTTTTTTATTAAAAAATCGACAAAAGATAAATTTTTGAGAAATAAGTCGAATCTTTCAGTCAGTCGAATTATAAAAAAGCAAATATTTTCATATATTGTCAAGTTTTAAGAAAAAAAGAAGATTTAGGGAAAAAAAGTCTAATTTTAGGAGTAAAATACATAGTTAGAAAAAAACCAAAACAGAGAAAAGTTAAAAATGGTCGAATCTGCGGGAATAGGGCACATTTTGAAATAAAGCTCTAAATTTTGAAAAATAAAAGCTCTTTTGGGCTGATTATGTTTTCGTTTGACTACATGAGTCAAAGAGGTTCTATATTTTGTCTGATTTATCTGATTTTATTTTGAAATAAAATTTAAAATCAGAAATAAAAATTTGTGGCCCTTAGAAACTCACGAAACCGTTTTTTTTTACTGCAGTTGGGTCTTTTGACTTAAAAGTTTGCCGACCCATGAGGTAGGCCTTTCTGAAGAGTTTCAGAGGTTTTATTTCAAGAGCTCAGAACTTGAATTTTAAAATATGGTTTTACGTTCAGTTTTGAAGAAAAATAAGACGAATTACATTGCGTTATTATAAGCTTGTTAAACAAATTGAGCAGCTTCGATTATTAATTAAGTAACACTCTTCAATTGCGAAACAGATTTTGTGGCCCTCAAATAGACCTCTTGAGGTGTTTTCATCTTTTATTAGCTCTTTTCCTTATTCAGAGCTTCATTGAAATTTCTTTAAAAGCAGATGCCACCCTAATAAGCGATTTTGCGATAATTCATAACCTAATGAGTTAAAAATTGAAATACAAATCTTGTTCCCTGTTTCAGGGGAGAAGATTTGTGTTTCAATTTTTGAAGATAACCAAGGACCAGTCCTTTCCACCAAAGCTAGTGAATTAAGAAAGCGTACTTATTGAAAGCTTAAACCAATCTGTACTAATTATATTTTCGGTTTAAAAATTTCAGCTGCTCAGAAAAAATAACCACAGTACGATAGGTGTTTCCGCTTAGTTGCCTTTGCGCGCGTCCTTCGTTTCCCGCCATCGAGCAAACCCAACTCCCAAATTAAAATAAAGCTCACTACCAAAAAAAAAGCTAATAAACTTACGATTCCCTTATTGTTCCAGATATCTGGTATAATTCCTTGCCGGCGAAAAACTGTTTCTTTGTCGCACTGTTAAATTTAACTCACTTCCTGCAAATCATGAAAAGAAAGGGTGACTTAACAACGGACGCTTCCAAAAATAAATCCAGCGACAAGAGCGACTAATTGCAAATTTTTTTTGTTATCAATAAATGATCGCTCGAGGAAAATTCGAAGTATTTGAATTGGTGCTGAGCAAATAAAGAGACGGGTCAGATAAAAAAGTAGGAGGAGAATATTTTTAAACAACGAAAATTGGTTGGTTGCTTTTTTAACTGATGAGATATAAAAATCAAGATGGCTGTGTAAATATTCTATTTTTATCAAATATGCACTTGAGTGCTCGGGAAGCCATTTTTATAGAGAAAGCTATAACGAAATTGATCGGGATTTTTCATTATTTATGCATGCAAATTTATTCCACATTCATTGATTTTTTTTTTCATGTCGCTTAAGAGATCCATAAGGTCATTTTAATTTATTTTAATTTTTCCAAATGAATCGTTGTTTGTTTAACTGTTGGATATTGCTTAATGTTGATAAGCTATCTCCTAGTTTTAATTGGGGGATTTTATTACACAAATAGCATTTAGATTTTTTTATCACTCGAACCAATAAAAATAAACACAGTCTTCGGCCGCACTTGTCTCGCAAATTATAACCTCACAATATACACGAAAAATTTAATCGACACTCGAATGTAAACGGGAAAACTCACTGTTGATGCTCTTTTGTCGATCGCAAGCCGCCTTCGAATTTTCGTACTTTTGCATTGGTCATTTTAACCATAGATATCTATGATTTAGGTTTGAAACAGTCGAACATCTTAGCATGCAGTAAGGAAAGCTGTGTTGTGAATAGGAGGCGGCCTGGTGGGGATAGAAAGACCAAATTGCATAAGTTAAGGAAGGATCTCGGCTATTCTTAATGCACGGAATAAAGAGGGAAAATTGCTAAGTATATATTCCTTACAATAAAATAGTTCTTGTGCATTTCTGTAGTAGGTTTCCGTATTTTTTTGAGCGGTCTCTCTCGCTCGTACATCTAGTAAGCGCGATGCTTTTTTTTTCTAATACGCGCTTGTTTAAACCGAACGCGACCGTTGAATGAAATGCGTTAGAATTATCCTTATCAGTAATTTGTTTCAACAGAATTAATTCCGCAAGTCGCGCTCAAAAAGAAGCAAACGAATTTTATTAGCGAAGTTGTAAACGCTAAAAGGTGTGGCAGCATAAAAATCATCTTTTTTCTTATTCTAGATTGAAACATAATTAGTTGCCCATCCTCACATCCTTATTCATATGGATTCCTAACTTTGTTTTCAAGCTGAAAGAACCTCAAAGTTGAAGTTTTAAAAAAGGAACTAAATTTGACATTTCGACTATTTCTCGAATGTATAACTTTGAGCTTAACCTGTTGGCTCTAAACTTAAAATTTAACGAAAATAGCAATAAGTTTGGGCACCCTGAAACACCAAATTATTACTGTGTTCTCAAATTTACGAACAGCAAAAAAAATTTGCTTTTGACTCTCGACTCTCGACACTTTGGATTTTGAATTGAAATTTTTGAAGTGTGTTAAAAATTGATTTTAAATCCTAAACTAAACGTTTTCTTTAGTAATTTTTTATTAATAATATCATATTTATATGATATTATTAATAATCGAAATAATATATAGGTTCTCAGTTAAATTTTTCAGTTCTCTTTTGAAATAGTTTTCCTTCTTACTCTTCTTTACTATTCACTCTTCACCCCTTACTCTTTGTTTATCGCTTTTCACTCTTCAATCTTTACTCTTCACTCTTTATACTTCACTCTTCAATCTTTACTCTTTATTCATCACTCTTCACTCTTCACTCTTTATTCATCACTCTTCACTCTTCACTCTTCACTCTTCAATCTTTACTCTTTATTCATCACTCTTCACTCTTCACTCTTTACCCTTTATTCTTCACTCTTCACTCTTCAATCTTCACTCTTGAATTTTCATTCACTCTTGACTCTTCATTCACTCTTCACTCTTCACTCTTCATTCTTCACTCTTCACTCTTCACTCTTCACTTTTCACTCTCCACTCTTCACTCTTCACTCTTCACTCTTCACTCTTCACTCTTCACTCTTCATTCTTCACTCTTCAATCTTCACTCTTCACTCTTCACTCTTCACTCTTTACTCTTCACTCTTCACTCTTCACTCTTCACTCTTCACTCTTCACTCTTCACTCTTCACTCTTCCCTCTTCACTCTTTACTCTTCACTTTTCATTCTTCTATTTCCACTCTTCACTCCTCATTCTTCGCTCTTCACTATTCAGTCCTTACTCATCATTCTTCACTTTTTACTCTTTATTCTTCACTATTCACTCTTCACCCTTCACTCTTCGCTCTTCGCTCTTCGCTCTTCGTTTTTCGCTCTTCGCTCTTCGCTTTTCGCTCTTCGCTCTTCGCTCTTCGCTCTTCGCTCTTCGCTCTTCGCTCTTCGCTCTTCGCTCTTCGCTCTTCGCTCTTCCCTCTTGTCTCTTTATTCTTTACTCTTCACTCTTCAATCTTTACTCTTCATTCATTTCTCTTCACTCTTCACTCTTCACTCTTCACTCTTCACTCTTCACTCTTCACTCTTCACTCTTCACTCTTCACGCTTCACTCTTTACTCTTCACTCTTCACTCTTCACTCTTCACTCTTCACTCTTCACTCTTCACTCTTCACTCTTCACTCTTCACTCTTCACTCTCTCTTCACTCTTCACTCTTCACTCTTGTCTCTTTATTCTTTACTCTTCACTCTTCAATCTTTACTCTTCATTAATTTCTCTTCACCCTTCACTCTTCACTCTTCACTCTTCACTCTTTACCCTTCACTTTTCACTCTTCTATTTCCACTCTTCACTCCTTATTCTTCGCTCTTCACTATTCACTCTTTACTCATCATTCTTCACTTTTTACTCTTTGTTCTTCATTATTCACTCTTCACTCTTTACTCTTTACTCTTTACTCTTTACTCTTTACTCTTTACTCTTTACTCTTTACTCTTTACTCTTTACTCTTTACTCTTTACTCTTTACTCTTTACTCTTTACTCTTTACTCTTTACTCTTTACTCTTTACTCTTTACTCTTTACTCTTTACTCTTTACTCTTTACTCTTTACTCTTTACTCTTTACTCTTTACTCTTTACTCTTTACTCTTTACTCTTTACTCTTTACTCTTTACTCTTTACTCTTTACTCTTTACTCTTTACTCTTTACTCTTACTCTTTACTCTTTACTCTTTACTCTTTACTCTTTACTCTTTACTCTTTACTCTTTACTCTTTACTCTTTACTCTTTACTCTTTACTCTTTACTCTTTACTCTTTACTCTTTACTCTTTACTCTTTACTCTTTACTCTTTACTCTTTACTCTTTACTCTTTACTCTTTACTCTTTACTCTTTACTCTTTACTCTTTACTCTTTACTCTTTACTCTTTACTCTTTACTCTTTACTCTTTACTCTTTACTCTTTACTCTTTACTCTTTACTCTTTACTCTTTACTCTTTACTCTTTACTCTTTACTCTTTACTCTTTACTCTTTACTCTTTACTCTTTACTCTTCAGTCTTCATTCTTCACTCTTTACTCTTCAGTCTTCATTCTTCACTCTTCACTCTTAACTCTTATCTTACTCTTACTTTTCACTCTTCACTCTTCACTCTTCACTCTTCACTCTTCACTCTTCACATCTTCACTCTTTACTCTTCACTCTTCACTCTTCACTCTTCACTCTTCACTCTTCACTCTTCACTCTTCACTCTTCTACTCTTCACTCTTCACTCTTCACTCTTCACTCTTCACTCTTCACTCTTCACTCTTCACTCTCACTCTACTCTTCACTCTTCACTCTTCACTCTTCACTCTTCACTCTTCACTTCTTCACTCTTCACTCTTCACTCTTCACTCTTCACTCTTCCTTCACTCTTCACTCTTCACTCTTCACTCTTCACTCTTCACTCTTCACTCTTCACTCTTCACTCTTCACTCTTCACTCTTCACTCTTCACCCATCACTCTTCACTCGTCACTCATCACTCTTCAGTCTTCACTCCTGACTCTTCACTCTTTATTCTTCACTCTTCACTATTCAATCTTCATTCTTCACTTTTTGCTCTTTACTTTTCACTTCACTCTTCACTCTTCACTGTTTATTCTTCACTCTTCACTCTTCAATCTTTACTCTTCACTCCTCACTCTTTATTCTTCACTCTTTATTCTTCACTCTTCACTCTTCAATCTTTACTCTTCATTCATTACTGTTGAATTTTCATTCACTCTTGACTCTTCATTCACTCTTGACTCTTCATTCACTCTTCACTCTTCACTCTTCACTCTTCACTCTTCACTCTTCACTCTTCACTCTTTACTTTTCACTCTTCACTCTTCACTCTTCACTCTTCACTCTTCACTCTTTCACTCTTCACTCTTCACTCTTCACTCTTCACTCTTCACTCTTCACTCTTCACTCTTCACTCTTCACTCTTCACTCTTCACTCTTCACTCTTCACTCTTCACTCTTCACTCTTCACTCTTCACTCTTCACTCTTCACTCTTCACTCTTCACTCTTCACTCTTCACTCTTCACTCTTCACTCTTCACTCTTCACTCTTCACTCTTCACTCTTCACTCTTTATTCTTTACTTTTTACTCTTCACTTTTCACTCTTCTATTTCCTCTCTTCACTCCTCATTCTTCGCTCTTCACTATTCACTCTTTACTGATCATTCTTCACTTTTTACTCTTTATTCTTCACTATTCACTCTTGTCTCTCACTCTTCACTCTTCACTCTTCACTCTTCACCCTTCACTCTTCACTCGTCACTCATCACTCTTCAGTCTTCACTCCTGACTCTTCACTCTTTACTCTTCACTCTTTATTCTTCACTCTTCACTATTCAGTCTTCAGTCTTCTTCAATCTTCACCTCTTCACTCTCTTCACTCTATTTCACCTCTCTTCACTCTTCACGTCGTTCACTCTTTCACTCTTCACTCTTCACTCTTCACATACTTCACTCTCACTCTTCAATCCACTCCTTCACTCTTCACTCTTCACTCTTCACTCTCACTCTTACTCTTCACTCTTCACTCTTCACTCTTCACCTCTCACTCTTCACCTTCACTCTCATCTCACTCTTCACTCTTCACTCTTCAACTCTTTCACTACTTCACTCTTCACTCTTCACTCTTCCCTCTTCAACTCTTCACTCTTCACTCTTGCACTCTCACTGCTTCACGATCTTCACTCTTCACTCTTCACTCTTCACTCTTCACTCTTCACTCTTCACTCTTCATGTAATTTATAAAATTTCTAACTTTTTAAAAGGATGAAATTTGTGAAAATTGTTCCTTCTCCAAAAATTTTCACTTTTTCGTGAATTTTGAGTTATTTTTAAAATTTTGGGATTGCAATTTGATCTTTATTCAAAATTCGCAGTTTTTCAAAATTTATTTTTTTTTTCAAAATTTTGCTTTATTTCAAATATGTGTCCTTTTAAAATTTTAGTTTCAAATTTTGACTTCTTTCAAAATTGAGACGTTTTTTGAAATTGTCGACCTTTTATATTTTTAGAACTTTGTACTTTTTTGTGAGTCTTGATCTTTTTTCGATTCTCTTTATTTAATGAATTTGAATTTTCTATCAAAATGTCAAATTAAGTTTTTTGGAAATATTTACATTTTTGAAAATTTTTACTTGTCTCAAAATTTAAGTAGTTTTTTAAAAAATCAACTTTTATAAAATTTTGAATTTTTTTTACAATGCCTGATTTTGAAATTTCCAATTTTTTCAAAATGTCAACATTTGCCAGTTTTGAGTTTTTTTATAATTTTCATGCGTTATGCAACATTGCTATTTTTTTTAAAATTTCGAATATTTTTCATAGTTTTGACGTTTACTTGAAGTGGCTTGGCTTTTCTGAATTTTTCAACCCGTTTCAATTTTCTTATTTTGCCTCCTAACCCTTTTGAAAATTTGACTTTTTTAATGAATTCGACTTTATATGAAAATATCGAATTCCTGTGAAAATATTTACGTTTTTGGAAATTTTCTGTTTTTTTTAATGTTAACCTTTTGAAAGTTTATATATTTTTTTTTCAAAATTTCTATTTAAATTTTGAAAAATAATAAAAAATATCCAAAACAAGTCCATTTTGGTAAAATGGACTGGTCCTTGTTTATCTTCAAAAATTGAAATAAAAATCTTGTCCCCTGAAACCAAGAAGGATTAAAAAACATAACAAAAGTTTCCTAACTCGTTTCGGCAGTCAAGCTATCATCTTCAGAGAGATACTGTTCTTGGTTTTAGGGACAAGATTTGTATTTCAATTTTTAAAACCAGTCTATATTTTTAAAAAATATCGAAATGTAATAAAATCGAAGCTTTCAATAAAAAGTAGAAATTTTGATAAATGTCAAAATTTTCATAGAAAATTAGAATTTGGAAAAAAGTTTTAATTTCCCGAAAACATCGAAATTTAGAAAATGGGTCAAAATTTTTGAAAAAATCGAAATGATCGAAAATTTTGAAATTTTAAGAGAAGGGCAAAATTAAATAAAAAATAAAAAGTTAAACTTTTGCTTTCTACTTCATCATAAATTTTGTTAGAACTTTTAAGAAAATTTGACCTTCTTAAATTCTATTTTAAAGAATGAATATTTAAAAAATTTTACTCTTTTGAAAACTTTTACTTTTTTGAAAACTTTGATTGTTTTTAATATCAACGTCGTTGAAAGCCTATCTTTTTTCAAATTTCTACTTATTTAAATTTCGATGCTTTCAATATGTCAACATTTCCATTTTTTACTTTGACAATTTTTTGAAAGTTTAATAACTCTGGAATTTTTTCAATTCCACTTTTGCTAATTAAAACCTTTTCTCAAAATTTCATCTTTTGATCTTTTTCAAAATTTCTATTTTTTTTACTTTGACAATTTTTTGAAAGTTTGACTATTAATAAATCTGGACTTATTTTTCAATTCCACTTTTGCTAATTAAAACCTTTTCTCAAAATTTCCACTTTTGATCTTTTTCAAAATTTTCAATTTTTTACATTGAGAATTATTTGAAATTTTGACCTATAATAAATCTGGACATTTTTTTTAATTCCACTTTTGCTAATTAAAAACTTTTTTCAAAATTTCCACTTTAGATCTTTTTCAAAATTTCCAATTTTCTTACTTTGACAGTTTTTTGAAAATTTGACCTTTAATAAATCTGGATTTTTTTTTCAATTCCACTTTTGCTAATTAAAACTTTTTCGTAAAATTTCCACTTTTGATATTTTTCAAAATTTCCATTTTTTACTTTGACAATGTTTTGAAATTTTGACCTTTAATAAATCTGGACATTTTTTTCAATTCTACTTTTGCTAATTAAAAACTTTTTTCAAAATTTCCACTTTAGATCTTTTTCAAAATTTCCAATTTTTTTACTTTGACGGTTTTTTGAAAATTTGAACTTTAATAAATCTGGACTTTTTTTTTCAATTCTACATTTGCTAGTTACAACCTTTACATGCTCAAAATTTCCACTTTTGATCTTTTTTAAAATTTCCATTTTTTTTACTTTGACAATTTTTTGAAAATTTGATCTTTTATAACTCTGGATTTTTTTTCAATTCCACATTTGCTAATTAAAACCTTTTCTCAAAATTTCCACTTTTGATCTTTTTCAAAATTTCCATTTTTATTACCTTGACAATTTTTTGAAAGATTGACTTTTAATAAATCTGGACTTTTTTTTCGATTCCACTTTTGCTAATTAAAACCCTTTCTCAAAATTTCCACTTTTGATCTGCTTCAAAATTTCCATTTTTTTACTTTGACAATCTTTTGAAAATTAGACCTTTAATAAATCTGGACTTTTTTTTCAATTCCACTTTTGCTAATTAAAATCTTTTGTCAAAATTTCCACTTTTGATCTTTTTCAAAATTTCCATATTTTTTACTTTGACAATTTTTCGAAAATTTGGCCTTTAATAAATCTGGCCTTTTTTTAAACTTCGCTTTTGCTATTTAAAACCTTTTCTCAAAATTTCCACTTTTGTTGAAAATTACGACCTTATCTATAATAATTATGACTTTTTCTCAAAGTTTTGGATTTTTTGAATTAATTATAAACATAACTTTTTTGCAAATTTCGTCTCTGACCCATCTATTCCTTTCTTTGTTCTCTCTCTCTCTCTCTCTCTCTCTCTCTCTCTCTCTCCCCCCCCCCCCTCTCGCCCTCTTTTTCTATCTCGCGCTTACTCTTCTTTCTCTCTCTTTTCAGAATTTTTTCCTCGAAGATTTCGTCTTCGACTCTCTCTCTCTCTCTCTCTCTCTCTCTCTCTCTCTCTCTCTCTCTCTCTCTCTCTCTCTCTCTCTCTCTATCCTCTCCCTCCTCTCTCTCCTCTCACTCCTCTCACCCTCCCCCCTCTCACTCTCTCCCTCTTTCTCTCTCTCTTCATGTGAAATTAGTTCCATCCTTTTTTAATATTATTAGTCTTTTTAATTAACTGATTCTGTCTCCAAGAGAACTTCTAAAAAAATTATTAACAAATTGTGAATTTTTTTCTTGAAAATTTCGAAATTTAAAATTAAAAAGTATAGAAATTCGGAGTATACATTTGATGATAGTTTTGAAAGAGACGAAAATTTGAAAGGGAAACTTGAAATTTTTTATTTTGCTCCCAGGATTAGCTTTCTCCACTATGGACTCTCTATTCTGATATCCTTCTTATTTAACATTTTTCAAAATTATTGGTAAGTTTCTTGAGAAAATTTTGGTATTATGTTACTGTGCTTCAAAATTGTAATCTCAAGTATATTTTTCTGTTCAATCTTCTGCGTTCTTGCCTATAATTTTACGCCTTTAAATGTTTCAGTGTAATAAACGCAGCTCGTATTGGTCTTTCTTCATACCTCTTGAGCCGGAACCTTCCCTAACATAAACAAGTTAAATGTATTTACCTCGGAAGTATGAGTTGATTAATAAATTAATGCGTGTCGCGTGTCGTTTTCTTTCAATTTAACAACATTCGGCACCATGTAAGGACATAACAAGGTTCGAATGGGAGCTAATTAATGCCGGACTTATTAATTTTTTTACGCTGTGACTTTCGTGTCCGTTATCTGCATAATCGATTTAATTGTAAATTTTATGGATGTTGGTTGTAATTAGGATGATTTACGTCGCTTCTCCGGCAACAAACGCACTACGACAATATCGATACTTCACGGGGTGTTATCATGTTAGACGTCGCGAACAAAAATATTACAAATTAGAGCTTTCTAATCTGCAATTAACTTCGCTTATTGTCAGTTTAACTAATAGGTTACGTAAGCATTGAAAACTATTAAGGAAATTGATTAAACATTTTTAATATATGCTCATCCAGATATGATATGACAGGATAATAACAGTTTGATTAAATTAAAGAAATTAATTCCGCAGGATGTTTTTTTTGCAACATACTCACGAGAACTTGTTATGTCATCTTTTTATTTGATTCGTGCGTAAAAGCATACAATTTCTTCAATGGTTTCATTGAGAAATGCCCGTAGTATGACAAAAAGCTCAATCACATGCATTTGTAGCAGATAAATAAAAGAAGAAAATTAAGTCGTTCGGTTCCCAAGCGAAAATATCACGTTGAAAGTAAATCAAGCGACACTACGGTTATTTATACGTTTAAAAGAGTATACTTATTAGCTTGAACTTTCTTGTTTCAGTTATTTTAAATTATATGAAGTAAGCTGAGCTTTCAGGCGAAAATTCGCACATCCAATTGTTGGTTAATGTAAAAAAATAGGCGCACGAGTCAAGACAATAACGTTCACGTCACTTGGGAAAAATTTATGAAAGTTGAAGTAGATGAAAAAATATTGGCTTTAGGCGTATGGTCACTTGTTATATGCACGCAATATTTGCCGAGAGAAAAGTAACTAAGCGTAAACTGTAAATTTCCGATGCTTTCAGTCATATATTTTCAACCTTCATTTTTGTTTTTATCTTCTTTGTTAGCCTAGATTTTCTCAGTTCAGTGAACACACGTTTGCATGAAAAATATTTGAATTAGTTGTATTTGTTTGATATACAGTGTCATTTTAGTATTTCTTCTTTTTATAAGTAATTTATAAACTGAAGTGGAAGGTTTTTAATAATTACTAAGTAATGCGGATGGAACACTCACGACCAACTACTTTCTTTAATGTTTTAAGCAAATGATTTTTTTTTAATGTAAACCTTTTCCAGAATTTCAAGTTTGCTTAAGGTTGGACCATAAGTAATGCTACACAGAGCAGTGGTGGATTTTTCGAATAAAAATAATATGATTTAGCTACATTTACCTTATACCAAAAGTTGATATCAACAGACATACAGGGTGTCAAAGTTAAAAGAAAATTCGATTTTTTCTATAATTATGGAATGAGTTGTAATATAGGCACGAAATTTGGCACAAGGGGGTTTCTGAAGTCGACAAACTCTAATTTGCTAACATATTACCAATAGCTGATAGAAGGGGCTACCTGCGCTATCCTGCATAATTCTAAATCATCATAACTTTTTTGTACACCCACGTATATTAATTTCAAATGGGTTGTTTTATTTTCCCATATCTTTTACCTAAAAAAGGTGAACTTTCTAAAAGTTGACACGAGCAACCGTTTCCAAAATATTTGCCTTTAAAGTTTGACGTGCCTTGGTTTTAAATTACTAAAATATTAAATTTTAGAAGTAGGATTGAAAAAAAGTAATCATGAGACAGCTTTGAAAGTAATTTATGTTAAATATTACTCTGCTGATAATATTATTACCTAAATTTTGAAAATCTCAATAAAGAAAATCCAAAAAATTAAGACGTAATTTATTTTCTAACATAAAGATGTGAGACATGATGTCTTAGTCCGCACAAGAAAATTTTAATAGTCTGGGTGGTCAAAGCAGATATTTGGAGATAAATTTTAATAAGATAGACAGATTTTTAATTGTTTTCAATTCCTTTACATGAAAAAAGTTTGAAAATAAATTTTGTTTTGGTATTTTATTTAAATTTGTTTTAGAAATTTAAGAAATATGTGTAATAATAATGTTAGTATAGTAATATTTGATATAAACTATTTTAGAGTCAGTTTTATTACTTTTATTTTGAAACCTGGTGCAAAAAATTCACATTTACATAACTTAAAATAAACGTACTGCAAACTTTGAAGGCAAATATCTGGAAAACGGTTGATTGTATCAACATTTAGAAATCATACCTTTTTTACGTAAAAAATGTAGGTAAATAAAAATATCTATTTAAAATAAGTGTACATAAAGGCACAAAAAAGTTATGATGCTTTAGAATAATACAAGGTAGCGCAAGTGCCCCCCCCCCCCTTATGAGTTACTGACCATCTGTTAGCAAATTGGAATTTTTTGACTAAAGAAACTCCCCTACGCCAAATTTCTTCTCTGTAGTGAATTGTGTTCATCGGTTATGAGAAAAAATCACAATATTTTTTTCACTTTGACACCATGTCTCTGTTAGTATCAACTTTTGGTATAAGGTAAATGTGGCTACATCACGTTATTTTCATGCGAAAAATCTACTCTTGCTCTGTGTCCATTCATTATGATCCAACCTGTATAGTTCAATTTGAAATTTTCGCTCTTCTAAATTTTTTTTCTTTTTTCGAAACTTGGACTTTTGGGAAATTCTCTTTTTTAAAAAATGAGTTTAAAAATTTCGATATTTTGGAATTGTGAGTTTTTTTTTATAAATTAATGTCGAGTTTTCCGAATGGTTGAATTTTTCCCACAATTCCGATTTTATTTCAAAATTTAAACGTTTTTGTCATAATTAGGACACCATTCAAAATTTCGACTTTTTAGAGAAATATATAATTTCTTTCAAAACGTCAACTTTATCAAAACAATTTTTCATTTCTTCCTTTTTAGAAAGGTTAATTTTTCAAAGTCTCGACTTCTTAAAAAATTTAGGATTTTTGGTTTTAAAACTTTTACTTTGTAAATAATTCTTTTATAATTTCGACCTTTTTGAAAATGTAAACATTTCAAATTTGTGAAAACTTTTACCTTCCCGAAAATGTTGATTTTTTTCGTAAATTTAACTTATTTTCAAAACTTTGAGACTGTTTTTTTACCCTTTTTTAAAATTTTCATTTTTTTTAAGTTTTCAAAATTTAAATTTTTTCACAAAATTTTAATTTATTTTAAATATGTTGACTTTTAAAATTTTGTCTGTCAAAATATGAACTTCCTTCAAAAACGTTTGAAGTTGTCAAACATTTATTTTTTTCTCCAAATTTTTAATTCTTTGTAAATTCTGATTTTTTTTAAGCTCTATATTTTTAATAAATTCGACTTT
The DNA here is from genome assembly GCA_028583605.1 of Dastarcus helophoroides. NCBI lineage: Eukaryota > Metazoa > Arthropoda > Insecta > Coleoptera > Bothrideridae > Dastarcus > Dastarcus helophoroides. The sequence goes on along the minus strand of CM053334.1, from coordinate 7,527,556 downwards.
TCTATCGTAAATATCAAATTGTATTTGGCAAAATTTTGGAAAATTTTATTTTGAAAATTTCTGCTTTCTTTTCAAAATTAAATCATTTCGAAAACTGATGCATTTTTGAAAAACTGCTTTTTTCAAAATCTCAACCTTATTAAAATTTTAACTCTCTTTTAAAATCGTTTTTTTGCATGGTTGGATTTTTGTCAAAAATTCGACTTCTTGTCAAAATTTGAATTCTTTTTAAGATTTTCGACATTTTCTAAAAATTTTGGCTTTTTAGAACGTTTTTAATTTTTTGAAATTTTGATATTTTTTAAAGGATTCGATTTTATTTTGACTATTCTAAAAAATTTGGTAATTTTTGAACATGTCACTTTATTTTTCAAATTTTCAAATTACCTTAGGCTACTTTCAAAATTTCAACCGGATTATATGCAACACTTTTTAATACTTTTTGAGATTTTGACTTTTTTTTTTAATTTCTGTTATGTTTTTAATCATGAGCTTTGATTCGAATAGTCGACTCTCATTAAAAAAACTTAAAGGGGGCATATCTTTTTTAACTCCGAAGGGCACAACATAAAAAGGTGGTGATCTAGCAGTATAATGATTGCTAAGTGGCCCCCCAATCTATGGACAAATTAAAAAAATAGTAATATAGAAAGTATTTTTTAATTAAATTTAGTTTTTAAATTAAAATTCAAATTGTTTCAATTAAAATAGCAAAATTGTTCTAGAAAAAAATTGAAATTCCGCGATTATAATTTTAAAATAAAAATTTAGAAAATGTGCAACTTTAAATAAAAAGTTTGATAAGTCGAAATACCGTATTTACAAAGAAATTTAAACTTTTTTAAAAAAAAATTGATTTTTGAGCTTTATGCAATAAACTGGAATTTTATTGAAAAAGTCGTCTTTTTTTTAAAATATTTATTTCTTTCATTTCGATTTTTTGCAAAATATTGATTTTTTAAAATTTTTACCACTTTCACTGCTTGTTTTTGGAAATCTCTACCTTTTCAAGGTACCCACCTTACACTTTTTTTTAAATTTGCGTCTTTGTTCAATTTTTCTTTCATTTTTCAAAATTTTCATTTATGTTTTTGAAAATTTCTAGCTTTTTCCAAACATGTTGAAGAAGTTTCGACTTTTAAGTAACAATTTGGACCTTTATTTGAAAAACTAAACAATTTGATTTTTTTTTTTGAAAATTTTTACTTTTTAAAAAGTTACATTTTTTGCAAAACTTCAACTTTTAAAATTTTCGAACTTTCTTCAGAATGTTCAATGTTTTTTTTAAACCTCGATCTTTTCAAGATACCCAATTTTTTGTTTAAAAATTTGCATCATTGTTGACATTTTTTACCATTATTCGAAGTTTTGACTAAGTATTTTAATTTCGACTTTTTTTTTTAAATTTCGACTTGTCTTTAAGTTTTGACCTTCATGAAGTAAACAAGACTTTTATTTAAAAAATTTAACAATTCGAGTTTTTCGAAAATTCCCAATTTTTAAAAAAAAGTTTACCTTTTTTTAAAACTTCGCTTTGTTTGAAAACAAGCAAAATTAGGACTTTTGTAATTTTCGAAATTTTATTAAATTTTCACTGCCTTTTTTTAAAACCTTTACTTTTTGCAAGATACCCACTTTTTTTCAAAAATTTTGATCTTTGTTCAGGTTTTTGATTACTTATTTTCTGGAAGTTTCAACTTTTTTTTTAAATTCAACTTTCAAAAATTTCACCTTTTTTTTAAGAGTTTCAACCTTAATGTAATAAACTAGTCTTTTTTTGTAAGATTGAAACCTTCAAGTTTTTTGAGAATTTTGACGTTTCTTGAAAATTTGATTTTTTGAAAAGCTTTATATTTTTAAACTTTTTTCACAATTTTCACTGTCTTTTTTACACCTGTAACTATTTTAAAGTATTTACGTTTTTTGCAAAGCTTTCAAAATCTTTTTTTCAATTTGTTTTTTGCAAGGCTTTATATTTTCAAACTTTTTTCACAATTTCCACTGGTTTTCTTAAACCTGTAATTATTTTAAGGTACTTACATTTTTTTTTTTTTGAGAATTTGAAACGCTTCTCAAATTTTTGACGATTTCTGGAAGATTTAACTTTTTTTATTTCAATTTTAACTTTAATTGAAACATTCAAGTTTTTTTTGACAATTTTGACGTTTTTTAAGTATTTGATTTTTTGCAAAGCTTTATATTTTCAAAGTTTTTTCACAATTTTCGTTGTTTTTCTAACCTGTAATTTTTTTAAGGTACCTAATTTTTTTCGAGAATTTGTAACGTTGTCCAACTTTTGGACGATTTTTGGAAGTTTTACCTTTTTTATTTGAATATCAATTTTTTTTTCAAAAATCTCGACTAATTCTAGAAATTTCAAACTTGGACCTTTCTTGAAAAATGGAAACATTCGACTTTTTTTTGAAAATTCTGACATTTTTTAAAAATTAAATTTTTTTTAAAATTTCTACTTTTGAAATTTTCGAATTTTTTTCATAATTTTCACTGCTTTTTGTTTTATAAAAACCTTTAACTTTTTTGAGGTAGCCACTTTTTTGAGAATTTGCAAACTTGTTCAAATTTTTAACTAGTGCTGGAAGTTTTACCTTTTTTTAAAATATCGATTTTTTCTTGAAGTTTTGACATTTACGTAGTAGACTGGACTTTCATTTCAAAAATCGAAAAATTTGATATTATTTTTTGATGGAACGGACTGGTCCTTGGTTATCCTCAAAAATTGAAACACAGAACTTGTCCCCTGAAACCAAGAAAAATTAAAAAACACAACAAACGTTGCTCTAACGCGTTTGATTAGCCAAGCTGTCATCTTCAGAGAGATACAGCTTGGCTGCTGAAACGCGTTAGAACAACGTTTGTAGTGTTTTTTAATCTTTCTTGGTTTCAGGGGACAAGTCCTGTATTTCAATTTTTGAAAAAAATTTGGAAATTAAAAGACCTAAATATACTGGTAATCTGAAATCTAAACCGTAACGTTCAAAAAAATAGTCATTTTAAGAACAAAATCAACATTTTGAAAATTTTCCTGGAAGTTTGATTTTCTCTAAGAAATATAAAATTTCAATTTTTCCGAAATCTGTATATTTTTTCATTATTTGCGTGATTTTTTCTTATATTTTGATTATTGCCACAAAGTTCGACTTTAAATTGAAATTTTAACTTTTAATTGAAGTTTAACACGAAAATAAAACTGATATAAAAATCATAATGAGGAGGAAAAACCATGCAAATTATTAAAAAAAAATTAAGATTTCTAGGATACTTTAAAAATAATATATTTTAAATTTCACAATCAGTGAGTGTAAGAAAAAAATGATAATTCGAGAAAACAAAATTTTTGAAAACTTTCTTTGAATTTCCATTTTTTCTAGAAATTCGAAGTTTTTATTTTAAAATTTTAATTTCTTTACGTACAATTCTGATTTTAGGTCAAATTTTAAAATAAAAACGATTGAAATAAAACCAAGCTGTCATCTTCAGAGAGAAACTGAGAGATGATAGCTTGGCTGCCGAAACGCGTTAGAGCAACGTTTGTTGTGTTTTTTAATTTTTCTTGGTTTCAGGGGTCAAGTTCTGTGTTTCAATTTTTGATATTATTGTTTGAAAATTGTCACGTTTTTGAAAAATTTGATTTTTTGCAAAATATCGACTTTTGAAATTAGCAAACTTTTTTCATAAGTTCTACTCCAGTTTTTTTAAACCTTTACTCTTTTTAAGATATTACCTTTTTTAAAAATGTTGCAGCTTTAATTAAATTTTTGATTATTTCTAGAACTTTGATTTTTTTTTTAAACTTCGATCTTTTTTTCAAAAATTTTCACTTTTTCTTAAGGATTCGATCTCTAAGTAATAAACTGAACATATATTTAAAAAATATAAATTTGGTAGGTAACGAAAAAAATAAAAAAAAAATAATTTAAACATGCCTAATGCTCTTAAAATTCAAAACGAGCGTTGCTATATTTATATTTTTAAAATAATATGCACCAAGAATTTTGGCGCAGACAAATTGTTAATAATATAAATATTATATTGAAAAAAAAATCTTATCCCCTGAAACCAATCTTTCTTGGTTTCAGGAGACAAGATTTGTTTTTTAATTTCTGAAGATAATCAAGGACCACTCCGTTCCACAAAAAAAAATATATTGTAACAAAATGTAATTATAAAGTTTAGTTGGGAATTTTCTAGAAAATTTGATAAGGTGAAGCGGCCGCCTTAATAAACCAAACGGCAGATAAGCGCTCCTGAAATTTCGGCAAACGATAAGTCTTATCTGCTTGTTCCTTCTAGAGTCCGAAGCGGGACCTATATGAGACGGTCGCTTTTCCCATCAGTTAGTTACTTAGAAGTCAATGAATAATATTACAGGATATACTTCTTTCGAGCTTGGAACGTGTCCAAGAACTACTAAAAGTGTTCGACGTTTCGCCCACCATCATAGGGAGTTTCTTCAGGAAAAAAAAACAATAAAACAAAAATAAAATGAAATATAAGAAAATATACAAAAATGAAAATAAAAAAGGGGCCAATTTCAAAATATCAGAGCACGGTAACTCAGTATGTCCACCATACCAGAGGCGAAAAACTCTCCTGAATTTAAAATTGGTACAAAGGATAAGAAAGTTTAGACAGAAGAACAGAAGAGCACGGTTACTCAGTATGTCCACCATACCAGAGCTGAAACTCTTCTAGGAGGAAAGACAGAAAGGGAAACTTTATATACTATTCGTCGGCGCGATCACTTCCGAAGATTTCCGATGGTTGGTTTTCAGATGGAGGAAAGCATGTAACCGTCGTTTCTGTTGATGTTTTTGGGGAATTTTTGGATTTCAATGGCCTCGCGTATCTTCCTATTATAGTAATTGGGAATATTGGATATACCTAAAATATTATCAAAAAGAATCTTATGTCCGGTCTCATGTTGATGTTCCGCAATGGCTGACTAGGAAAATAACCAGACTTAAGACATCTTTGGTGCTCGAATATTCGCGTCTTAAATGTTCGCCCCGTTTCTCCGATGTACACAGAACCACAAGAATAAGGACCCTGTACACACCATTAGAACGAAAGGATGAAATTTTATCTTTGGGAGATGGGAGGAGCTGTTGGATTTTTAAAGATGATGAGAAAATGGGTTTAATGTTGTGTTTTCTCAATAATTTTCCGATTTTATCTGTTACTCCGTGAACATAAGAAAGAAAGGCTATAGAAGAAATTATTGGATTTTGTGAAGGACGAGGGGTGGGGTGAAGATGTCGTTTAATGACAGTTTCAATGTCGTGCGATTTGTAACCATTGTTGCGGAGGTTAAAAAGAATTTTGTTTTTTTAAAGATTTATCGGCTGTGAAATTGCTACAGCTTGTGAAACCAGTGAATTTATAATGGAACGTTTTTGGAAAGGGTGATGATGGGACTCTGCATGCAAATAACGATTAGTATGGGGGCGGTTTCGATAAACGGAATGGGAAATGCGACCGTTTGGTAAACAGGTGAGCAGTAAGTCAAGAAAAGGAAGAGAAACGTTATTTTCGATTTCCATAGAGAAGCTCATGGAAGAATGTAAACTGTGCAGGTGTTCCAAAAATATATTTAGTGAATCCTTGCCATGTGGCCATACAATAAATGTATCATCTACATAACGAAGCCATACTTTGGGTTTTAAATCCGCAGTTTCCAAGGCAATGTTTTCAAAAGATTCCATGAAAATATTTGCTACGACTGGGGATAAGGAGGAACCCATTGGGGTGCCGGAGACTTGCTTATATAGAAGCTGCCATTAAAAGAAAAATAAGTTGATGTGAGGCATATTTCAGTTAAATCAACGAGAGAATCTGCATTCTCATTGCCTGAAAGTAATTGACGAATGATCGTTATGGAGTCGGAAACTGAAACATTGGTGAATAGTTATCACAGTCAATGAGTAAGTTAGTTAATTAAACAGTGTTGGTGAATTACTATTTTAGTGTTTCGAGTTCAGTTTTAAAATAAAGTGCTTACAATTCACTAAGTGTTAATCATTAGAATAGATAACGCGCAACAATATGAAAATAAAATTTCAATATTTTTCTGATTTATAGCAATCCAATTACCATTGGATGGTAATGTAACTTTTTTGACCAATGGTACCATCCATTGAAGTAATAAAACGAAATTCTAAAATGTTGCTTCATGGACAAGCCTTCCTCTGATCTTAGATCGACAGGATGCCCTCTTTAGTATCATATAATTCATATTAACATCAATTTTAGTCCAAAAGGGGGATATTGCGACGACAAATTCTTTCCATTTCTTTGGCTTCGCTTCGTAGACTGATTTAATCAAAATATATATGATATATACATATATAATTATTAAATTATTCATGCAAGTATTTAATAAGCAAGAGTATATGCGTGGCAAACTAGGTGGTACCGGCGATGTAAATTTGACTCCATTTTCTGAATTTGGTCTCACATCGGTAGGTACCCATGTGGCGACCATTAGAAACGCTCGAGGTCCCACTACCGAACCTCGTCACACCTAGAATCAGGAGGCATCAAGAGGTGCCTCGTGCGTCGTTAGATCGCAGATAGATGAATAGGTAACAGTTCTTTTAATTCTCTCTTCAGGTCGACCAGCTAATGTGGTGGGTGCACAAATAAATCTCTCAAACCGACCATTTTAGTGCCTACCATGGTGGCAATGTTGCGGCACACTTTATCCAAATAAAATAATCCTCAGATGTAGGTCATATTATATTGCAAAGTAAAAGTTCACTCATTTTAGTTTATTTTCTATGCATATTCTTACCATTAGACGCCCATCGTTATTTCAATTATATTCTTGCTAAATAACTCGCCTTCTTGTGCAATTAGCAGTTAATGGTTTTCTTTTCATACGCTCAGATAAATATTATATTTTGCCTAACCTAACAATTACCGTCGAAATCTGGCACTTCGAGTTTCTCTTTGTTAAAAATCATTTCGCTATTTATAGCCATTACAAAAGTGGAATAAAGTGGCAGCCGTGAGAATATACAGCACACTTGGTCGTTGTTGTGACAAGTGAGAGCCTTAAGTTCGCCGGTCATTTCCTTTTCCATGGATTTTTTAAAAATTTTGCCAGATGTCAGTAATAGCATTAACAGTACACTTGCAAAATTAAAAGACCAGTGCCGGTACCGAAGCTGTCAAAGTTACGATTTTTAACATGTAAGGTATAAAGAACTGTTTTTGAAGAACTTTTTTATTGCCGCCAAACTTTTCTATACATTTCGTTAAAAAATTGAGGAGATATTGTGAATGAAATGAACTATTTAGTGGTACCAGTTTTTGAGTAATCACAAATACAGTAGATATCATGGAATTTCGATGCTTCTCTTCGCAGGGTTAGGGAAACATCATGAAGTATTAACAACAGTGCTGCTCTACTAGATGTTTTTGGCTCCAGCTGTGTCACTCCATCCAATAAGTGTATTACCCCCTTGTATTATTCTATGCGTGTAATCTAAAGATGCAAACGAATATAAAGCGATGAAAATGAACATTAAAATAAATTATGAAAGTTGTATTATACTCTTTTAAGTTCTTCGTCTCTTTATGCATATTTCTACATTGACAAAACACGTAGGTGTTAATGGACAAACAAACCAAACTCAAGAACAATTCCCGTCATTAATAGCCAACTTTTCTAAGCATTAATATCCAAGAATATTTTCCATACACAAGCAGCGAAGGCGTCGTGAGTGCGCCGAAGAGAAAACAAAATAAATATTCGTAGTTCATCAGAATATTTATAGTTTCCAGCGCCTTTTTTGCAATTCTAAGCGTGCACAAGGAAGTGTTCTTGTTTAATTTCATTAATAACATATGTAATATTTCAAAATAAACGTAAGAGCCGAGAGTAATGCTAGGTTGGCTGTATAGCGCTGTTGGGGCTGGACGCGTTGCGGATGGAAGCAGTTTGACACCGAAGCTAAAGGTCTCAAGTTCAAATACCGTATGCCTTCGTTTTCTTCTTTATTTTGTTTTCGTTCCGCGTTTCAGATGACTTAGATTAATAGGGACTTTGTATATTATAAATGTGTATCTATTGCTTTTATTGCTTATTATATTCGCAATGATTAGAAAAAGAACGAGAGAACGTCGGGGGGAACGCCCCATTCTTGTCGCTTATGGTTACCTGCCATCGCATAGAGCAAACGGAAAGATCGCGCGATTGCGAAGATTGGAAAACCCCTTGATTGCCATTCTGGCGGTAGCCCAAACTTGAAACTTTGAAAATATTGTTTAAATTAATATTTTTCAGGAAAATTCTAATTCACATCGCAGTTTTACGTATTTGGAGTATTTTCTCAAAATTTCTACCTTTTTATTTTAATTTACCGCTTAAATTTTGGACAATTTTGTTTTTCCTAAAATTTAGACAATAAATTGGGAATTTCTAAAAATGGCCATTTTCAGTCGATTCAGTCGAAATTTTAAAAATAAAGTATATATTTGAGACTTATTCTTCATTTCAAAAATTGTTTAGAAAACTGTCAACAAACCATAAAAATTTAAATATTTCCAAACTGGGACGAAGAAATGTTAAATAAATTGAAAAAAACATAAACTCAATAGGTTAAAATTATTTTCATAAATTTCGAGTTATTTTTTACGAACCTTAGGATTTTTTATTGGAATTCTCGGTTTAGATTCCCTCTTTTTTGAAAATTTTGCACATTATTAAAAAATTTAGACTGTTTTTGAAAATTTCCATCTTCTCTTAAAATTTTGCATTTAGTACCAACATTTTACTAAGTGTTTATTAATTTTATTTAACATTTCTTCGACCCAGTTTGGAAATATTTGATGTTTCCGAACAATGAAGAATTTTATTAAGTCTTTTATAAAAAATTTGAAATTGCTTCCAAAAATGTTTAGTGTCAACTTCAATATATACACTTTCTTGTTTTCCTTTACATTTGTATTTAAATTATGAACACAATAATAATTATAATGATAATTAGAGACCGGATTTTAGGTAAAATCCTATGATTCTACCTTTTCACCTTTTTCGGTGTTTTTCATGCGTTCTTGCCAAAATCTCAGTTTGTTTTTTTGCCTTTTTATACATAATTTGCACCTATTTTCAAAAATGATCCTGCCTAATTATCCTTTTCTATGGGTTTTCCAATTACATTTACAATATACTTCTGAAGAATTTAGGCAGAAATATGTACTTCATAAAATAAAGCAATAACATTGAAATTGAATCCATTATAATAACAAAAAAAGCTTGAAGCATAAATTAAAAAAAAAATGTAATTCAATAACAATTGACAAATATGACCCATCCAGCCTCTATAAAATTTTGCTTGCAGGACAATTGAACTATACTAGCGTTTCCCAAATAGTGGTTCGCGACCTAACACTCTTTGCTTGTTCAATTATATTAATAAAATTTATAAAACAAGATATAAAATTTCTAGTGCCTTTTGTAACCCTATAAGTGTAAACAAGAACATTTTTAGAAAGTAATATTAATTGTATTTAATTTTTGTTAATAAATTTAGATTTTTTCGTATTTTTTTCTCAAAAAAAATTCTACTCCTAAAATTTATGGCTTGTTCTTATCAAAATTTAAATATTAACATCTTCTACTTGCATACGACATTGTTGGCGATGGCCATAGTTTCTCTATGGACCAATATGTGCTAGTACTAAGAGTCACTCGCTTGACGCCTGTGAATATTTTAGCACTTACTTGTCGGAACATTTGTTAGCATTCGAGTTGGATATACCAAACTGACGAGCTCTAACAAGATCGAAACCGGTATTTGGTTTCCAAACTTCGAATCTAATAAATGTTCAAACCTATTGGTCTGTGCATTAGAATCCTTGTCTTCTGGGAACTTTTCTAGAGAGCAACCGCTTCGCTAGGTGGTAGTGTTTCAACTGTTGGTAGTTCAGCTACCTATGATTCACTATATACGCCTGGAGGGCTGCATGAATTTGTAGACTAGGTTGCATTCTACTTGCATACGACATTGTTGGCGATGGCCACAGTTTCTCTATGGACCAATAGGTGCTAGTACTAAGAGTCACTCGCTTGACGCCTGTGAATGTCAAACCTATTGGTCTGTGCATTAGAATCCTTGTCTTCTGGAAACTTTCCTAGAGAGCAACCGCTTCGCTAGGTGGCAGTGTATCAACTGTTGGTAGTTCAGCTAACTATGATTCACTATATGCGCCTGGAGGGCTGCATGAATTTGTAGACTAGGTTGCATTCTACTTGCATACGACATTGTTGGCGATGGCCATAGTTTCTCTATGGACCAATAGGTGCTAGTACTAAGAGTCACTGGTTTGACGCCTGTGAATATTTTAATACTTACTTGTCGGAACATTTGTTAGCATTCGAGTTAGATAGACCAAATTGACGAGCTCTAACAAGATCGAAACCGGTATTTGGTTTCCAAACTTCGAATCTAATAAATGTTCAAACCTATTGGTCTGTGCATTAGAATCCTTGTCTTCTGGGAACTTTCCTAGAGAGCAACCGCTTCGCTAGGTGGCAGTGTTTCAACTGTTGGTAGTTCAGCTACCTATGATTCACTATATACGCCTGGAGGGCTGCATGAATTTGTAGACTAGGTTGCATTCTACTTGCATACGACATTGTTGGCGATGGCCACAGTTTCTCTATGGACCAATAGGTGCTAGTACTAAGAGTCACTCGCTTGACGCCTGTGAATGTTTTAGTACTTACTTGTCGGAACATTTGTTAGCATTCGAGTTGGATATACCAAACTAATGAGCTCTAACAAGATCGAAATCGGTATTTGGTTTTCAAACTTCGAATCTAATAAATGTTCAAACCTATTGGTCTGTGCATTAGAATCCTTGTCTTCTGGGAACTTTCCTAGAGAGCAACCGCTTCGCTAGGTGGTAGTGTTTCAACTGTTGGTAGTTCAGCTACCTATGATTCACTATATACGCCTGGAGGGCTGCATGAATTTGTAGACTAGGTTGCATTCTACTTGCATACGACATTGTTGGCGATGGCCATAGTTTCTCTATGGACCAATATGTGCTAGTACTAAGAGTCACTCGCTTGACGCCTGTGAATATTTTAGTACTTACTTGTCGAAACATTTGTTAGCATTCGAGTTGGATATACCAAACTGACGAGCTCTAACAAGATCGAAACCGGTATTTGGTTTCCAAACTTCGAATCTAATAAATGTTCAGACCTATTGGTCTGTGCATTAGAATTAACATCTTGACAACGTGGACGGGATTTTCAAACTGTAAAGATATTAACTTTATTTTCAAATTGTCCATATTTTTTTAAAATTTCTTACTTTGTTTAAAACTTTGATTTCTGAAATGATTTTTTTTCACATTAATTGACATTTTAGCGAAAATTTCATTTTTGTTCTCTTTTTGAATATTCAGATTTTTTTTTAATTTATGATCGATTGCACATCTCAACCTTTTTCAAAATCGTATTACTTTATTTGAACATTCTGATAAACTAAACAACCTCAATCTTTTTAAAAGTGGTAACTATAAAAAAAATTTTTTAATAACGAATTTTACTTTTTTAAAAATTTAGTATTTGAAATGAAACGACTTTTTTGAAGCTTTGACATTTAAAAATTTTCTTTATTCTAATTTACACTTTTCTTCGAAATTTCTATTTCTTCTTCAAAATGTTGGTTTTTTTTAATTTACCTTATTTTGGGAATATCTATACTTATTTCAAAATATTAACTTTCTAATTTACACTTTCTTTTGAAATTTCAATTTCTTCTTCAAAATGTTGGCTTTTTTTAAAATTTACCTTATTTTGGGAATTTCTATACTTATTTCAAAATATTAACTTTTTTGTAATTTTTTTACAGTTTTGAACATTTTAATTTTTTTCAAAATTTCAAATTTCCCTTGTATTTTATTTCACTTATTTTAAAATTTTTTATTTAACTTTATGGCTCTTTCTAGAAGTTATTACTTTATTTTTCAAAAATTAGTATTATTTTCCAAGTTTCATACTTTGTTTCGAAATTTCGACTTTTTGTAGCCTTTCATTTCTTTTTGAATATTATTTAATAAAATTTTGACTTTTTTTAGAAGGTGGTTGAATGTTTTTTGTAACTAATCATGCTTTTTCTCGAAATGATGAACTTCTGACGTTATTTTCATTCTTTTCTAAAGAATTCGATTTTTATGAATATTAAGATTCCTTAAATTTTGACATTTGAAAATTTCCATTATTTCCATTTTTTATAAAATTTTTTATTTTTAAATTCTCGCCTCATCAACATTTTAACAATATCGATTCATTAAAAAAATCTATTTTTCAAGATTTCCACTTTATTCAAGTTCCCATTTTTTTTTAACATTTCAATTTTTTTCAAAATTTTGACTTCAAATTTTCTACTGCTGCTCAAAAATTTGACTTTCATGTTAAATTTTAAAATATTGACATTTCTATTTTAAAGGCTTTATTATTTTTTTTTTCAAATTTTAATTTTAATGAAAATTTGACTTTTTCAAAATTTGAGTTTTTGAAAATTTACCTAGAAGTATTCGACTTTTTGTACATTATGGCTTCCTCGAAATTAACTATCTGCAACTTAAGAATTGATTTCGACTTCTTTTTGTACATTTTTGACTTTCTGTTTTAAAAATTTCTGCTTTTTTTTAGAAAGTTCGACTCTTTCAGAATTTCAACGTTTTCCAAATTTCACCTATTTCTGAAAATGTCAAATTTTAGTAATTTTTGGGCACTTTAAAATATTTTTAATTTCATTTTCAGAATATTCACTTTTTTCAAAATTTCTACTTTTTTCCAAATTTTGACTAATTTGAAAAATCTTCAAATTTTTTACTAGAATTCGGACTTTTTTTACCAAAAATTGGACTTTTTTAAGGACTTCCACTTTCTTCCAAATTTTGACTTCCTTTAAAAAGTAATATTTCCAAGTTATGGAACTTGTTACCGAAAGGAATTTTCTCCAAAAATTACAACCTATCCTTGTTTAAGAAGGCGGTTCATCGCCATCTATCCTTGTTTCCGCATCCTACGCAGTGCTTTGAAAGCATAATGGGGTTACCCATTGCGAGTGGATTAAAAAAAAGATATACTCGAAATCACGTGTTTATATTCTATTCTAGATATTTTGCACTGCAAGCTACTACAGGATTTAAATAAAATGAAAGACAAAATGCAAGTGTTAAAATTACCAGCGAATATCTACTATTAACAAGCATTATTTATTATAAAATTTTTAGATTATTGATTAATGACTTGTAAGCAGTCTCGGATCCGGACCTCCACCATCCGGCGTCGTAATTTTCATAACAATCGTATTGTAATGCTCATTGGACAAAAATTCTACCTGTGGAGTCTACATATTCGAAAATAATAACTTTAATTGAAGCAAAATTTTATTTTAGTGTTGAACTTTACATTATTTCTTACCGAATGCAATAAAAATATGCCGAAATATGCAAAGTTATTAGAAATATGCCAACAGCTAAAAAATATGCAAAATATGCATGTATATGCAAGTTACATATAAACCGCTCTCTAGTAATGATTTATTTTTTAAAAGTAATTTACCCAGCTCTGCTATAAACATTGATCTCTTCGTGCACATTATCGAAGAGAAATTTTTCTCAACAACTACGATGTATTTTCCTTCCAGGCACTGCAATGCAACAGTTTTTAAATGTGATTAATAAACATTATCACCTCATTATCAATTGATGCACGTTAACTGTGCGTCAATAGTTGCCAGAAGCTTTGAAACAGTTTTCTTATTAAACACGAATTATGTCCATCAATGTCGTCATTAAGCCTACTAATTAGTGATTTCTTGCTAATTTTAAAGAGTGCAAAATAAATACGGAAATTTATTTGCAATTTTTATCCGATTGAAAAAGCTATCTGTTGAGAAACAAGGAAGTTTGCTCATCAAACTAGGAAGAATATTTTTTCCATCCACAACAATAACAAAAATTTATAAATAAACATTATGTGGGTTAATAAGGCCTCAGAGCTATTTGAATTTTTACTTATCTTACTTTATCGTAATATAAGCAAAAGTCACTCTCCTAGACCTTTTGTAGATAGTCTGCCTATCCGTATGAAAAACATATTTGCTTTCACTTCATCATTAAGAGCTTTATTTGATTTTTAAAACGCGTCATTTTATGAAGCTGTTTAATAAAATGACTTATTATCGTTCGTTACAGAATAAGAGAAGAACGTCTTCTTTAACCTCATGAACAATAAGATCTCTTATCTGAAATTACAGTATAAGACGTACAATGTGGTGACTCACAATTTTTTTTTTCAATCTCTGTTTACAAATTGCAATAAACATCATCATCGTTTGTGGAATTTAAAGGGTTCAATATCAATGACCTATGCAAACTCGATCACTGTTACAAAGAGCACACGGCCGTGGAAATTTTCAGTTTGACGCTTTTTAGGCGAAAAAAAAATCGCAACTGATATCTAAAGTTAGACCAACGTTTAAAGTTGAAACAGATGTTAACCGCAAGTCAGGTCCCGCACTATCTTCTTCATGATCACTCATTTTACTTGGTAATTACCGACTGCTATATTACTGTGTGTTGTCCGCTTTTGCCACATCAATTTCAGCAGGTTGCGTTTTTACTGAAACGTCAAATTGGGAAATAATTTCATGAAACTGCTACGCTGTCAAGAAAACTGTAATTATTGTAATTTTGACTTTTACTTTTAGACCTAACAGTTTAAAACTGTTGTTGAATTATAATTGGTCAACATTGACAACCATACTGATGCTTCCTATCACGAAGAGTCTGGAAATGTGGCCTTTGATGCCCTCTAACCAGTAAATATAATTTAAAAAAGTTTCAACATCAAGCATGACACTTAGATTTTTTCCAAGAATGTTGACTGCTATTTCTCGAAATATAAGACTTTAATATTGTAACGCAATGCAAATAAATAGATTAGAATTTAGAATAGAATTTAGTGCGTAAGAAAAGTTTCTAGAAAGATCTGATAAGGGGAAAGCGGCCGCGATAACGAAACCAACAGCAGATAAGCGTTCCAGAGATTTCGGCAAACAATAAGCCTTATCTGCGTGATTTTTCTAGAATCTGGGAGCCAAAACTATATAAGGCGGTCAGCTTTCCCTAGAGTCAGTCAGTTAAAAGTCAATGTAGTTAGTAAGTAGTTAGAAGTCAATAATAAGTGAGTTATTTGTTCAGTTGTAATGATCCGAGTTTAGTTTGGTAATAAAGTGGGTATAATTCGACAAGTATAATTAATTCGAAGCGATAAAGCTCGTAACAATATCCACATTTCGATATTTTCCACTGGAACTTAAACATTTTTAAATTAAAACGTATAATTCCAAATTATTTTTTAATTATGGCTATTTTTCATAAAAGTTTTTTATTTTTCCAAAATTTAGCTTCTTTTAAAAAATGTTGACTCTTCCATTTTTCGATTTTTGTTGTTGAACTATTGACATTTTGATCTTCTTTAAATATTTCGCCCTTTTAATAACAATCTCGATATTTTTTTTGAATACTTTGACTTTTTGCAAAATTTCAACTTTTTAAAGATCGACTTTAACCTAGAAACGCATTTTATTGGCTTTAAAAGCTGATTTTTTAAATATTTTACCTTCTAAAATTTTGATGTTTTCAAATTTTTATAAACTTTTTTTCAAAATTCAGATTTTTTCATTTCGACTTTTTTGGAATTTTTGAATTTTCATTTCAAAGTTTGTTCCTTTTTTAATTTTGGACCTTTTTCAAAATTCCTACTTTTTTAAAGTTTCAAAAATTTTTTTGAAAAATTCGAAGTATTTTGAAAATCTTTATTTTAAAGAAAACAGTTTTTTTTTGATAAATATCAAAAAAATGGTCGAAATCGACCATTTGAATTTTTTTTCAATTGATTTAGAAATGTCGACTTTTTTCAATATCATTTATTTTTTTTTTAATTTAGACTTTCCTAAAATCTAGACTTTTAAAGAATTATTCAAAATCTTCTGAAAATTTCGACTTTTTTGGGGCAATTAATTTTTTTAGTTTTGACTTTTTAAAAATCGATCTTTTTATAATTTTGATTTTTTTCAAATACTGATCTTCTAATTATCGTTTATTAAAAATTTTGAATTTGATTCCTTCTTAATCTTTTTTCTTAAGTAATAATATTTTGTAAATAATATCGAATTTTTGAATATTTTGTCTTATTTTAATAATTGGACTTTATAACAAAAATAGGTTTTTTAATTTCGACATTTTTCAAAATTTAAATTTACTTTCAAGCAACTGTTGAAAATTCTGAAATTTTTCTTACAATTTTAACTTATATCTATACTGAAAATTTCAAATTTTTTAAAAATAAGATCTTTTGTCGAAAAATTAATTCTTTTTGAAATATTAATTTCAAAGATTAACTCGAGCTTATATCTGAAATTTTTAAAAATTTAAACTGGTCAGAACTTTTCAAGATTTTTTTTTAATTTCACAAAAAATTTTCAGTAAAGTCTAGTTTACCACCAACATTTTAAGACTGAAATAGACATTTCAAATTTATTTTTGAAATATTAATTTAAAAAATTTGATTTTTCTCAAATACTTTGACTGTAACAGAATTATTTTTTTTTAATTTCAATTCAAATAAATTAATTTTTTGTGAAAATTCTTAGTTTTAACAAAATTTAGATTTTTTAAATTCGAATGATCAGCGAATATTGACTTTTTTTTAAATTCCAGGACTTGTTCTCAAAATTTCGCTTTTTCTTTAAAAATCACGACTTTTTGAAGAAATTGACTTTTTTGACAATTTCGATTCTTTTAAAAAAGTCGACTTCGTCTAAGTTTTGACAAATATCGTTTTTTTTAATTACGGTTTTTCTTTATTTTTTGGTGGAACGGACTGGTCATTGGTTATCTTCAAAAACTGAAATACAAATCCTGTCCCCTGAAACCAAGAAAGATTGAAAAATACAACAGAGGTTGCTCTAATGCGTTTCGATAGCCAAACTGTCATCTTCAGAGAGAGTATCTCTCAGCTTGGCTATCGAAACGCTTTAAAGCAACCTCTGTTTTGTTTTTTCAAAATTCAGGTTTTTTTATTTCGACTTTTTTGGAATTTTTGAATTTTATTTCAAGGTTTGTTCCTTTTTTAATTTTGGACTGTTTTCAAAATACCTACTTATTTAGTTTCAAAAATTTTTTTGAAAAATTGGAAGTATTTTGATAATTTTTATTTTAAAGAAAACATTTTTTTTTGATATTTCGACCATTTGAATTTTTTTTCAACTGATTTAGAAATGTCGACTTTTTTCAATATCATATTTTTTTTTTAATTTAGACTTTCTTAAAATCTAGACCTTTAAAGAATTATTCAAAACCTTTTGAAAATTTCGACTTTTTGGGGCAATTGATTTTTTTTAGTTTTGACTTTTTAAAAATCGATCTTTTTATATTTTTGATTTTTTTCAAATACTGATCTTCTAATTATCGTTTATTAAAAATTTTGAATTTCATTCCTTTTTAATCTTTTTTCTTAAATAATAATATTTTGTAAATATTATCGAATTTTTGAATATTTTGTCTTATTTTAATAATTGGACTTTATAACAAAAATAGGTTTTTTAATTTCGACTTTTTTCAAAATTTAAATTTACTTTCAAGCAACTGTTGAAAATTCTGAATTTTTCTTACAATTTCAACCTATATCTCTACTGAAAATTTCAAATTTTTTAAAAATAAGATCTTTTGTCGAAAAATTATTTTTTTTTTGTAATATTAATTTCAAAGATTAACTAGAGCTTATATCTGAAATTTAAAAAAATTTAAACTGGTCAGAATTTTTCAATTTTTTTTTTAATTTCACAAAAAAATTTCAGAAAAGTCAAGTTTACCACCAACATTTTGAGACTGAAATAGGCATTTCAAAATTTTTTTGAAATATTAATTTCAAAAATTTGATTTTTTTCAAATACTTTGACTGTAACAGAATTATTTTTTTTTAATTTCAATTCAAATAAATTAATTTTTTGTGAAAATTCTTAGTTTTAACAAAATTTAGATTTTTTAAATTCGAATGATCAGCGAATATTGACTTTTTTTTAAATTCCAGGACTTGTTCTCAAAATTTCGCTTTTTCTTTAAAAATCACGACTTTTTGAAGAAGTTGACTTTTTTGACAATGTTGATTCTTTTAAAAAAGTCGACTTCGTCTAGGTTTTGACTTTCTTACAAATATCGTTTTTTTTTAATTACGGTTTTTCTTTATTTTTTGGTGGAACGGACTGGTCATTGGTTATCTTCAAAAACTGAAATACAAATCATGTCCCCTGAAACCAAGAAAGATTGAAAAATACAACAGAGGTTGCTCTAATGCGTTTCGGTAGCCAAACTATCATTTTCAGAGAGATAGTATTAGTATCTCACAGCTTGGCTATCGAAACGCGTTAAAGCAATCTCTGTTTTGTTTTTTAGTCTTTCTTGGTTTCAAAGGACAAGATTTGTATTTCAGTTTTCGAAAATAACCAAGGACCAGTCCGTTGCACAAAAAAAAACTTGAAATTTCCAAAAAATGTTTTCCCTCATAAAAAAACTGAAATGTTTCAAACATATTTTTCCAAATTTTTACTTTTTCATTAAATGATTCAAAAAATTTTCCAAAAAAGACAAACCTGTTGTTGTTTTACTCGTTAATAAAGTTTAATAGTAATGAATGTTTAGTAAAAATCGAAATTTAATAAATAGTAAAATTTCGAATGAAAATATTGTACTTTTTAGACCTACTATTTCCCCCCACATCATTTTTTTATCGACTAAGAAAAAGGGCCCCCATGCGGCCGCGGAGTTACGATACATTTTCGAAAGTGTCCCGCAGATTTTTGGGTTAGACTTTAAAAAAATTTAAAGGGTTTAGTTGAAATTTTTTGAGCATAATTTCGACTACTTTCGCAATATTTAGACTTTCCAAATTAGTTACAATATTGTCCAAGAAAAAAATTTTTAGATTTAAAGTAGAAAATTTACAAAACAAGTAAAACTAAGTACTTGAAATTTGTTTAAAAAAATCGAATCTATAAAGCTCCAAATCTGTTGCTTTATTTTAGAATTTCGTCTTTTTGGATTCTAACCTCGAAATTCGAATTTTCTAGATTAGAGCGCCTTGTAAAAAGTTTTTTAAATTGTTGAGATTTTTCTCTAAATTTAACCTTTTTCGCAAAATCGAAATTAAATTTACAATTATTATCTACCAGGAAAGGAAACAAATCCTCATGAAAATTTCAATATTAGGAAAAGTTTGTCAAAGGTTCAGCTTTTAACCCAAAATTTCGACTAGTTTTTATCGAAAATGTGTTTTTATTTAAAATTTGGGGTTCAACTTTTAGCTTTTAAAGGATTTCAGTTATCGAATGCTGGATTATGGAATCGAAATTTCTGTTTTCGATTAACTCGAGTTTGTATTTGACATTTTAAAAAATTTAAACTGTTCAGAATTTTTCTAGATTTTTTTTTAATTTCACAGAAAATTTCCAGAAAAGTCAAGTTTAGCACCAACATTTTGAGACTGAAATAAACATTTTAATTTTTTTTTTGCATAAATTTAAAATGTTTAACGATTTTCTCAAAATATCTCATTTAAATCTGAAATTGATATTTTTTAATTTTAATTCTAAAGAGAAAATTTTGAATTCGCGAGCCTTTTTGTTGGAATTTTCACTACACCTAACATAATATAAATTAATTTCGAAAATGTTCACTTAAACGAAGATTGGAAAAACTTGAGTTTTTTAAAATACCTAAAATTTATAAATAAAAAGTTGCAACTAGAAATTTCAATATAATGATATCACTGTGGTTCAAAAGCGTTGGTGTAAAATAAAAAGTAAAAATTTAACATGGCGTCCCATACCAACAAAAAAATAGTGATGTAAATGTAAATGTTCAGGAAAAAATTAAATTAAGTTGCAAGTGAACACATGTCACGTAAATTTTAGATCACTTTTGTTTATGTCCTAGAAACACTGTCGAAATCAGCATAAAGTTGCCAGTACAGTAAAGGAAAAAAGATTCAATATATTCTTACTAATTTCAATTGCAAAATACACGATCCAATTAGATTGATATTTAGCTTCCAATCTAGTAAATTGATACTTCGCTAATGAAAATAAACAATAACGTTAACCATAAATAAAAACCTTTAATTCTCTCATCATCATAATTGCATTTCCCTAATTGTGTATAAACTTTGGTTTTTCTTCGCGCCCATTTTAATTTATTTTTACAAAGTGAACAACTCTCGAACCGGGCACATGTTCGTTTAATTGGCAATAAGGCTGCCCGCAGCGAAAATATCCGCGAAGTGAACAAACTCGACCGAAGGAAAAAACGTCGAAAAAAAGGCGAACGCGAAAAAAAACGCCGTAAAAATAAATAGTTTGAGAACCATAACCTAGCCCAAGCTGAGTTATTTCTGTTAAAGTAGGCTGTAAAAGAACGCAATAAGAAAGAAAAAACACATGCAAATAAAGTACTGTAGAAAGAAAACGGTGGGTCAACGAACTGAGATATGTGCTGTCTTTGTCCCCCGCATTAAACCGCTTAGAGGCGGACAGTGGTGTAGGTGATACCGGATGAATAATTTTCATTGTTTCGTAATATTGTTAGAAAAAAATTATCTAAAAATTACTGCATACGGAACCAAATTTGTTGAAAGAATTTCGCACATCTACAATCATTGGTGAATATTTCCGTTTTTTTTTACCTTCAGATTTTAAAATTGACATGTACCAAGTCAAGTGATCGCAGCGAAAGCAAGTTAAGCATTTTCCACTTCTCTTTCGAAGTTTGGCCATCTGTGCCCACCGACTTGGGCCTTACAGATTACTTGTGGCATGTTTTGGGAGATCTCTTTGCTTTAGCTATAAAACTGGTCTTTGGTTACCTGATAGCTATGCCCAGAAATTAAAAATATTTCAAAAGGCTCTAGCTCGAAGAAAACTTGTCCTAGAAAAAAATAAAGAGAAGAGGAAATTAAAGTTTTAAGCTGCCAGGTTTCAGATCTTGTGTGCAAATTTTTTAACGTAAGCAGATTTGACTAATCATAAGAGAACCACGGGCGAAAATGTTTTCCAAATTTTTAGTTACCTTTATAAAGATCCGATGGTTTCAATACTTTTATTTTTGTTTCAGTGATTGTATTATAAAGCTGTTTCAGTTAATTTAATTTTGTATAATTTGAATAGCCCTTAGTCCCATACAATGAATTATGGTCGTTAAAAAAAGTCATTTTTGACTTTCGTAATCAAAATAACTCGTGAAGTACAGAAGATGCAAGTAGAATTTCGAAAGGTTCAAAGTATTCTTTACAAATCCTAGTTATTAATTTTAAATAAAAAGAATTTTAAATTCGCCAAGGTTGATGGAAAAAGATGTTAAAAATTTGTTAATTAGGAATATTTGTTTAATTTGGTATAACTTTGCAAATAAAGGAAATATTAACGTATCCAGAATCCTCTAGGATTCTGGATACGTTGTGATAGTTTAAGCCAGCACTCAGGCCACCCTTTCTGGACCCATTGTGCTATCATCGTGATTGAGGTGTCTTTGGTCATTCATTCAGCCACGCAACCTTGTTGACAAACTGAAAAACGTCCGTTGGATGCGTCTCTCTCAAACTGGCCACACTAGCCCAGAAGTCCCCTACAGTGGATCCTCTGATTGATCTAGTGCCGGATAGTGACACATCACATACTCGACACTCTCATCTATTTCTAAACACCCCCTACAACTCGAATCGTTTATAATTTCCATTCTGTAGAGGTGTTTGTTTAATCGACAGTAACCTGTCCAAATCCCTACAAGTTTCATGAGGATAAGATACACTCGATACATTATACTGCCACAACCTCAAAGGCAGTGCTGGATTTACATGTAAGATATACAAGCTACATCTTTTTTTTAAGTTTAATCAACTCGCAAAGGGTAACCCCATTATGCCTTCAAAGCATTGCCAGTAGGATGTGGAAACAAGGATAGGTTGTAATTTTTGGAGAAAATTCCTTTCAGTAACAAGTTCCACAGTTTGAAGGTTCTATATAAAAAAGAGTCTCCATAGACAGAAGTCCTCACTTTGTCAAGCTGGACATAACAGGAGTTTGCTGTCTTTGATTGTCTTGTATGTCTCAAAAATCTTGCCCTTGGGGGGATCAATCCTATTAATTCCTGCGAGCATCTTTCATGATACTACTTGTAGAAAAGAGACAAGTCACCAACCATCCGCCTGTGATCTAGTGTTTCGAGAGAATCTGTCAAACTCTCTTCATCAATTAGGCGAATTATCCTTCTTTGAACTGAATCTGAGAAAGTTAAGGTATGTTTTGGGGCTTAACTTTAAGTATAAGAACGGTATTCTAGTGTTTGCCTTACTTTAGCTATGAATAGACTGAGTAGTTGAGGAGGCGTGAAGTACTATTCAGGGAATTATGAACGACGATTTGTAGGGGGTGAAAGTATGCTTCGGGGCTAAACTCCAAACATGGGAAGAGTATTCTAGTGTTGGTCTAACTTGAGCTTTGTATAGTGTGAAGTAGCTGATAAGATGTGAAGTACATTTTAGCTCTAAAAGAAAAGCCTAGCTTCTGAGAGGCGGACTTGGCTATGGCACGTACGTGATCATCCTAAGAGAAAGTTAGTGCTCGCATTCACTCCTAAGATGACAGATTAGATCCCATCGAAAGGATTTTACCGGTCCATTAGTATGTTTGCTGCATTATCCCTTGATACTTTCTTAGAGAAAACCGCGGCCTGAGTTTTTGAAACGTTGAAGTCGACCAGATTTTTTTACCCCATTCCGGAATGATTTCAAGATCCTGATTAATCATCTGTATCTGCTGCTCCCTTAGTGGATCTAAAGCAGCTACGGATAATGGTCTGTCGAGGAAAGAAGATGACACCAGGCTACTATCATCTGCGTAGCTGTATATAGAATTGAAAGTTGAAGTTAAGAGATCGTTTATGTGCAACAGAAACAGACTAGGAGACAGGACAGATTCCCTGAAGTACCCCTGCATTTCAATTGTCTCGAAAGAGATGCCATCGACGAGAACTAAAGACATCTGTCAGGCGAGAAAACTAGATTAAAGAGTCCAGGAGGAAGACCATAAGATGTTAATTTGGAGAGAAGAGATCGGTGCCAGACTCTGCCAAAGACCTATGAGATATCCAATGCCACAATCCCTAGCCTCACCATGTTTTTCCATAGTTGAGTTACAGATATGAGTACCATATGCCAGTAGATCGCCTCCTGTCCAGAAAAATCGTGTTTGTTGCCCAGAAGAAATTGTGAGGAAAAATAGGGTTGAGGACCTTCTTTTTTTAGTTGTCGATAAACATGTGGTTATAAAAGACCCATGAGAAATAATTGCTTTGTTTAAAGAAATTTTTTTCTGGTCACCGAAATTCTCGAGCCCGTAGATACTTTTTTGCTCGTTAAAACGTTTCCGGCAAAGTCATAAAGTTAATATTTATTTGGCAACACTGGCCCTATATCCCAAATAGCTTAGGACTTCCTCTTCAAGTCTAAATCTGACCCTGCTTAGTACTGGATTTACGTATAAGCCATATAAGCTATAGTTTAGGGCCCCCACCATGCCCCCGCCCAAAAAAATCATATTTTTTACCTAGAAGAAGTTGTAGAAGAATATAGGGTTAAGGACCTTCTTTTTTAGTTGTCGATAAAGATGTTGTTATAAAAAGGCACATGCGGAGTAACAACTTTGTTTAAAGAACTTTTTTTGTGGACACAAAAATTCTCGATCATCGTGGAAACGTTAAGGAAGAGTTTTTTCTGGTGGCTAAATTTAATGTAATTTAATAATAGATAAATAAATTTAATATTCACTCGGCAACATTGGCCCCATATCTTAATTTACCTAGGGCCTCATCAAGTCTAAATCCGGTTCTGCTCAAGATTCGACAAAAATTATGAAAATTTGAAATCACTCATTTTTTTCTTCATTTTTTTTTCTTCATTATGCTTGGAATGACTGAATTTCTTGCTTTTACTAAAAATCAATTAAAAGACGAACTTTTCACGTTTTGGTAATTTTTTTATACTAAAAATATTTGCTAAAAACAAAGTTGAATACCAACTTGAAATTTTAGAAGATAGATTGACTTTTGTGCTATTTTTTTTTGAAAATATCTTGTAGAATATTAAATTTCTTCTAAAGTATCAATTTCTAATGATTATTTTTTAATTTCGATTTCAGATTGAATTTGAGATAAAAATAATACTTAAAAAAAGAATTTTGTCTTTTTTTATCTTAAAGCATTGATTGATGAAATTTGAGATAAAAATAATACTTAAAAAAAGCATTTTGTCTTTTTTTATCTTTAAGCATAGACAAGTAGAATACAACCTAGACTGTAAATTCATGCAGCCTTCCAGGCGTGTATAGTCAATCATAGGTAGCTGAACTACCAACAGTTGAAACACTGCCACCTATCGAAGCGGTTGCTCTGTAGGAAAGTTCCTAGAAGACAAAGATTCTAATGCACAGACCAATAAGTTTGAACATGGATATACCAAACTGACGAGATCTAACAAGATCGAAACCGGTCTTTGGTTTCCAAACTTCGAATTTAATAAATGTTCAAACTTATTGGTCAGTGCATTACAATTAAAACATAGAGTCATGGAATCGAAACTAATGTTAAAAAACAACACCAATACTTACAAATTTAAAAAAAAATCGAGATTTCATGAAAACTTCGAATTAAATGCAATAACTAGAACTAGAAGCTTCAAAATCAAAAATTAAAAAAAATTAGATGAGGTATAAAAATTTTAGAAGTTTTTCTTGAATTCCTTCTTTTTTTAAAATGTAGTTTCGACCTCAAAATTGCACTTTTTTTGCTTAAAATTTTTACTTTAAGTCAAGTTTTGATATTAAAACGAAACGTTTTGATAATTATCGAAATTTCCTGCACAAAGTCATGGAAAAAATACGAAATATATAAACAAGGAATAATCTAAATTTGGAAAAAACTTTTGTTTGGTGGAACGGACTGGTCCTTGGTTATCTTCAAAAATTGAAATACAGAACTTGTCCCCTAAAATCAAAAAAAATTAAAAAACACAACAAACGTTGCTCTAACGCCTTTCGAGAGCCAAGCTGTCATATTTAGAAAGATACAGGTTCGGTGTTGAAACGCGTTAGAGCAACGTTTGTTGTGTTTTTTAATTTTTCTTGGTTTCAGGGGACAAGTTCTGTATTTCAATTTTTGGAAGAAACTTGGAAGTTGAAAGACCTAAATATACTGCTAATTTGAAATCTAAACCGCGAAAAAATAGTCATTTTAAGAACAGAATCAACATTTTGAAAGTTTTCCTAAAATTTTGATTTTCTCTAAAAAATCTGATCTATCTTTTCCGAAATCTGGATACTTTTTTATTATTTGCGTGATATTTTCTCATATTTTGATTATTGCTACTAATTTTGACTTTGAATTAAAATTTTGACTTTTAATTAAAGTTTAACACCAAAACAAAACTGAGATAAAAATAAAAATGAGGAGAAAAAACCACGCAAATTGTAAAAAAAATCAAGATTTCTAGGAAACTTCAAAAAAATATTTTTTAAATTTCAAAATCAGTGAGTTAAAAAAAATGATAATTCGAGAAAACAAAATGTTTTTTACGTACAATTCTAATTTTAGGTTAAATTTTGAAATAAAAACGATTAAAATAAAACCAAAATTCTTGGATAAAAATGTAAGCAATATCAAAGTCAGTATTAAAAACAAAATATAGAAAAAAAGTAGGGTTTTGAGACTAAAACAAAACGTTTACACAAAATCACGACCTTGA
Organism: Dastarcus helophoroides; assembly: GCA_028583605.1. Classification (NCBI taxonomy): domain Eukaryota; kingdom Metazoa; phylum Arthropoda; class Insecta; order Coleoptera; family Bothrideridae; genus Dastarcus; species Dastarcus helophoroides. Next base: position 7,501,653 of record CM053334.1, on the reverse strand, counting down.
GTTCAAAATTTGAAAAAAATTAAAAATTTACCTTTACTTATGCAAAAAATACTAATTTTCGAAAAAACCTAGAAATCAAAAAATCTAATTATAACGAAAATTTGAAATTCAAACCAAAAATTCAATACAAATATATATTGCAAGAAAAAATATTTTGGTAGTATTCCTGGAATTTTAATTCCAGTTTGAAATTTTAAATCTCAGTTTTAAATTATTACTGTTACTGTAGATTTCGATTTTCAATTTCAATTTAATCGATTTTTTATTCATCTTTTAATCAAAATCTAAGACAATAACAAAACTTCAAAATCTTGGAATAAAACTCAAAATATGGAAAAAAACACGATACACCTAAAATCTTGTCCTCTGAAACCGAGAAAGATTAAAAAACACAACAAAGGTTGCTTTAACGCATTTCGATAGCCAAGCTATCATCTTCAGAGAGATATTGAGAGATTTATCACCTATGTACAGCTTTAAAGAGTTTGTGCAGATTGACGTTCTGTTCAAATTCGTTGATACGATCATGTGTACATCTAGGTGAAAAATTCGATGTACATTAGAAATTTTGATTTTGTCAAATTTTCTAATTTTAAATATTTCTGTGCTTTAAAATTTTGGCGTCTGCAAAATTTTAATTTTTAAATCTTTAGAAAATTCGAATTTTTCCAAAACTGGATTAAAAAATCCGAAATTGTAAACAATCAACTGTTGATATTCTACCCATTTATTCTTTTATTTTATGGTGAAAGGGACTGGTCCTTGGTTATCTTTAAAAATTGATATACAAATTTTGTCCCCTGAGACCCAAAAAGATTAAAAAATACAAGGCGTTTCGATATCAGAGTACCTCTCTGAAGATGATAGCTTGGCAATCGAAATGCTTGAGAGCAACATTTGTTGCGTTTTTTAATCTTTCTTCATTTCAGGGGATAAGATTTGTATTTGAATTTTTGAAGTTAACCAAGGACCAGTCCATTCCCACCAAAATATAAAAGTTAAAATTTACAAAAATATTAACTTTTTGACCGAAATCTCTATAAAATTTTTAAAAAGTCTAAATATTGAAAAATACTCAGAACTTTAAATAAGTTGAGATTTTGAAAAAATCAACATTTTCTGGAAAATTGAAAAACCTAAAAAATGATACCTTTTTCAAAAAGAAAAATTTGAAAATTTTTAAAAACATAATTTTCAAAATATTTGGCAAATTTCGGAGCAAAAATTTGTTAATTAGGCAAATTTTCAAAAAAGGGCAAAAATTCGAAAAAATACTTGAAACTTTAAAGTGAAATGTTAGGAAATTTTTATAAAGTTAAACTTTTTAAAAAAATCTGAATTTTCGGAAATGTCGAAATTTTAAAAAATTCGTATACAATTTTAAGAATTGTAGATGTTTAAAAACGTTGAAAAAACTCAAAAAAGGTTATTTTAAAAATTGTTTAAATTTTTTAAACAAATTAAATATTTAATAAATGGAGCCACTTTCAAAAAAAAGGTTGCTCTAACACGTTTCGAAACCAAGCTATTATCTTCAGAGAGATTAGTATCTCTGAAAACCAAGAAAGATTAAAAAACGCAGCAAAGGTTGCTCTAACGCGTTTTAGAGAGATACTGATCTCTCTGAAGATGATAGCTTGGCCATCGAAACGCGTTAGAGCAACCTCTGTTGTATCTTTTGATCTTTTCTGGTTTCAGGGGACAATATTTGTATTTGCAATTTTTGAAGATAACCAAGGACCAGTTCGTTCCACCAAAAAAAAAAAAAAAAAATGATACACCTATAAAAAAAAATCTATTACTTCAGAGACTTTTCAACTTAACAAAATAAAATTACTAGAAATGTTACGTTCAGAAAGGTAAAAAAAAAGTAGAAATTTCATTGAATTCAATAAAAAATTTTCGAATATTTTCAGGAATTTCTACTTTTCCTTGAAATGCAACATTTTGATTTCAACATTTTAATTCTCTAACGTTCATCAGTCTGTTGATTTTCTAACATTTTTTTTTGGAAATTTCTGATAGATGTTCCTAAGAATGTATGTTATTTATAGTCCTACAGAATCTCACTTCTTTTCTCAAAATGCTTTGTTTTGCTTGGAAAATTCGATATTAGTCCTGAAATGTTAATTTTTTGGATTTCAACTGCTATTTTATTAAATTTCTTTAAAATCACAAAATCTACTCTTTTGCTAAAAGCCTAAATTGTTATAAGGGTTTTGATGTTAATCTTGAGGCCACTTTCCAGAAAAAGAAAGATTCGATATTTTAAGATAAAATCGTTCCAAATTTAAAATAACATTTATGCGTTTGAGGTAGTGTATCGGTCAATTGCTGTTTATTGGATCTTTTTTCAATTTATTTCAGATATTACTAACAATATTACCCACTATATATGCTAAAATTAGAGACCCGTGCCGGTGCTGAAACCGAGATATTCAATGTCAAACTTACAATTATCAACATGTAAGGTATAGGCGTAAGAACGTTTTAGATTGTGGATAAAATGGAAAAATATGAGGATTTCTAGAGGTACTGTTTTTGAGTAATCACAATTCCGGTAGATATCACGGAATTTCGATGCTTCTCTTCGCAGGTTAGGGAAACATCATGAAGTAATGACAACACTGCTGCTTTACTAGATGTTTTTGGATCCAGTTGTGTCACTTGATACGCCAAAATCCATACAATAAGCAGTAGAGTGTTGCCCCTATGCATGTAATCTAGAGGCTACGGAGGCTCTTTTTTTCTATAGAACTTTTATGCTATGGAACTCGTAACCGAAGCGAATTTTCCCGGATGGTTCATCGCCATCTATCGTTTACCTTTTGCCGGTTGATTAAACTTAAAAACAAATATTGTTTTCTTTAACTGCAGAGTTTTAGTTTTTAGTATTTGAACTTTGAACCCAAAATTTCGTCCTAAAATTCCGAGGAAAGTCGAAATTTGAATACAAATAGAATGCAAACTAGGCTACAGTATGCAGCCTTCGAAGCGTGCAGCTGAACAGTTGAACGAGAAACACTTAGAAAAGTGGTTGCTCTCTATAGAAAAGCTCCAAAAGACTAGATTCTAATGCACATTTGAATACACCAAACTAACGAAATCTGATAAGATCGGAACTGTTCTTGGATATTAAAATTCTGAATCTGGTAAATATTCAGATTTCTTGGTCTGTGCAATATTAAAATAAATTCTAAGCAACAGTTGTATTATACTCTTTTAAGTTCTTCGTCGTTTATGCACATTTCCACATTGACAAAACACGTAGATGTTAATGGACAAACAAACCAAACTCAAGTACAATTTAAGTCATTAATATCCAACTTTTCTAAGTATTAATATTCAAGACTATTTTCCATGCACCAGCAGCTATAGGTAAAAGAACGTTTTCAAAGCAATTTTAATTTATCGTGACCAAATCTTTTTATAGATGTTGAGTAAAAATTAATAAACTATGTAGGGTAACACTACCAACCAAATAGTAGAATATGAGGATTTCCAGCGGTACCGTTTTTATGTAATCGCAATTCGATACAAATCACGGAATTTCGATGCTCCTTTCCGCATGTTAGGCAAACAAATTGAAGTAATGGCAACACAGCAGCTTCACTGCCGTTTTTAAATAGATTTGACTTCAGTTTCCGTCGCGGCAATCTTTCGAATAAGCCGTGCGATGTTGCCAGATTTGAAAACCGACTGTAAAGCGGGTTGTAGATTTTATTATTGTATCCAAGCGTACAGTCTCTACTAAATTTCGAGTAATGGGGGCACTGTGACTCGTAATGTCTCGCTATAGGTAGCGAACGTCTAATATTCCAAAAATTTTTGTTACGATTATGAACTACCTTAATATTTGGATTTTATTTTTTTTGTATTCAATCCACTCCCAAAGGATAACATTCAAAGCACCGCGAGTAGGATGTGGAAACAAGGATAGATGGCGATAAACTGCCTTGTTAAACAAGGATAGGTTGTAATTTTTGGGGAAAATTCCGTTGGGTAACGAGTTCCATAGCTTAGAACTTCTATAGAAAAAAGAGTCTCCGTAGACAGAAGTCCTCACTGTGTCAAGCTGGACATCACAGGAATTTTGCGATAAAAGCGCAATTCTAATTTAAAAATTGAAGTCCCAAGATTAAAATAGAAATATGGAAGAGACAAAAAAAAGACGAAATAAAAATTAAAAATATATCAAAAAATTGAAACGAAAAAACTTCGAAACCAAAAAAATGTTGATAAATATCAGAAATTTCGAATTTACACCACAAAAGCTCGTTGTTTAGCTCAACTTTTTATTCTGGGGTTTTCTTGCAATTTCTAATTTTTCTTGATATTCGTTCAACTTCAAATGTATAATCTGCAATTTAAAATTTAATTTTAGTTTGAATTCCCGATAAAAACCAAACTCTGAGATGAAAATAGAAATCTCCAAATCAAAATTAAAAAAAAAAAAACAAATTTTGTGACAAAAAAGTCGACTTTTTTGAGGAAACCTCGAAATCGGAAAATATAAATTATAAGTTTAAGCGGACGTTTCGGAAAAATGTAAAGATTTCTAAAGAGCAAAGTTTCTCAAGTTTTCCTGAAATTTTTATTTTTTGAAGTTCGAAGTTTTATTTAAACTTTTTCATTTCAGCTTGATACAGTGAAGACTTCTGTCTACGGAGACTCTTTTTTTCTATAGAACTTCCAAGCTATGGAACTCGTTACTGAACGAAATTTTTCCCAAAAATTACAATCTATCCTAGTTTAAAAAGCCGGTTCATCGCCATCTATCCTTGTTTCTGCATCTACTCGCGGTGCTTTGAAGGCATAAGATGGTTATCCTTTGCGAGTTGATGAAACATAAAAGAAATCGGTTATTTATTAACATTTTAGGCCCAATTCTGAGATAAAATGAAATTTTGAGATGAAAATCTTCAATGGGGAAATAATAAGAAATTTGTAAAAAAAAGGAAAAATTTTGGATAAATTTCAAAATTAAAAAATGCAGATGGTAGACATTTTAGGTACAAACTGAAAACTTCGATAGAAATGTTTAAATTTTAAGAACTTTCTGTTCAAGAACTTTCGATTTTTATTCCAAAAATATATGTGGAAATTCTCACTAAATGAAAATTTCACACCATATGGAAATTTCAATGTTTTCGAAATCAGTCTTTCAGAATTTGTAACAAATCTCACGCTGAAACTGAAAATATCGATGAAATACTGAAAACTGAAGAACGTTTTTTAAAATAAATTCTAGTCGGTTTTGGAATTATGGTTACTTCAAATTTGAAATTGAGGTTTCAAATACTTTATTAATAACTTTTAATGTTGTTTTTTCACATTTAAACCAAAATTGTCTATTTGCTTCTATAAGCTTGAGTATAAAGCCAAAATTTGGTTCATAATGTTGGATTAAAAAATTGAAATACAAATCTTGTCTCCTGAAACCAAGAAAAAGAAGTGTTTTAATCTTTTTTTGTTTTCAGGGGAAACGATTTGCTATAGAGCAACTTTTGTTGTGTTTTTTGATGTTTCTTGGTTGCAGGAGACCATATTTGTATTCCAATTTTTAAACATAACCAAGGACCAGTCCGTTTTACCCAAAAAAATTGGATTCTTTAAAAAAAGTCGAATTTTAAACAAAATAATTAATTTTGAAATTAAAGCTAAAATTAAAAAAAAATCAGGTTTAATTAAAACTTTCGAAAAGTCGTTTCTAATAAGCAGTGAGATTATCCCGGAATTTTTAGTTTGTTTTTGGAAAATCTAAGTTTTTTTTTTAAATTTCTTATGCAGTATATCCCACTGGACGTGGTATGGCATATCTTAGTTACTAGTGGAGATAGAAACTGGTTAAATGGGCACGGTACTGCTTTATATAATGCCCATTAACGTGCTTTTCAGAAAACAGCTGTTGGTTTATCAGGAAAAATCTGAAAAACGTCATTTTTTAAAATTAGTTGTAGTCGTATCGAAAAAAAAACCTAAATTATGTTTTCTTGCTTTCTGAAAAGCTTTGCAGTAGTGCAGATAATAGTTTTCTGAGTTGAATAATTTTTGAGAAAATTATGACAACTCTGCTTTTTCTTATGGGACCAAAAAAAACGAATTTTCTTGACATTTCTTAAAAACCCTGGATTATTTTTAAAATTTCTTTTTTAAACACAAAATTTTGATTATCTTATAAGAATTAAGCATTTTAATGGTTTCGTATCTTAAAATAAAAAACGGAACCGTTATAATCCCATTCTCGTGTCTCCTTGTGTTAGACAGATGCCGATCCGTCTATCTGACACAACGGGGATTTTCTTAAAAACTGTGTAATGTAGAAATTTGAAATTTTGGACAGCGATAGTTCTCTATAAGCCACATAAATAAATACCGCCAACCAACGATTAGAACAAGAAAATATTTTATAATAGGGTCACCGAAAAATCAAGTTTTACATAATATATCGATCGTGTAAGGTAACATTTGAAGGAGTTACCTTCAGAAAGACTAAAATATTTTTTTAATAATTTTTGGTGAAATAATAAAAAAAACAGTTCAAAATGTGTAACAAATGAACTTTTCTCTTCTGATCTCCTAGTTTTCTAAAGATAAAATCTAGATTTTAATGGGGTTGTAATTATTGAGTCATGAATTATGGGAAAACTGCAAGTTTTTTCGTTATTGTAATAGTTCTTGAGAAAAAATATTTTATGGAAAAATAAGTGCATTTCAAGTCTTTTTGACATACAGTATTAATTTTTTTGAATTAAAAAAACTTGATTGAGTTCAGATTAGATTTTTTTTACATTATTTCATTTAGCTGAATATTTTCGAAGCCAGCACAGGTTTATTAAATTGAAGAAAATTAAAGGAAACAGCCAATTTTAAATGAAAGTTTCTGGAAACATAACACATTAAAATTTGAGGTAGACATTTCGAGAATAGGACGAATTTTGAGAAACATGTTGAAATTTTCAGAAAGTCAAATTAAAAGAAAAACAAGTTTTAAGGGTTGGAAATGTAATTTTTTTAAGGAAAAGTTAAATGTTAAGATAAATTGGAAATTTCAAGAGAAAGGTGGACATTTCTAGAAAATGTTTTAAAAGAAAACTGTACCATTTTCAGTACAAACTCGTAACTGAGAAAAGAACGGATTTCGAGAACAAAAAACTGAGTTGAATAAGAAAGTCAAGATTTTAAATAATCATATTTAATATAGAAATCCAACCCTTTGGAAACATTTGAATAAAGTGAAAATTTACAAAAATTGACTTTTGGGAGAAAAAGGAAGTTTTAAGGAAGTCTAATTTTGAGAGAAAATTTTAATTGTCAAAAATATCATTTTCAAAATTATCAAATTTACAAAAAGTGGGCACTTTTTTAAGTTTATTTTAAAAATACTTGAAATTTTTAAGTCAAGTTTGTGAAAGAATTTCGAAATTTAAAAAAATTTCCTCACTTGAAGCAGACAAATTTGTAAAATCAAAACATTCAAAAAATTTTGAAATTCAAGATTTTAAAAAATTATCAAAATTTTTAAAAAATTTCGGAATTATAAATAACAATTTTGGTTATATTTGAATCTTCGTGAAGAGGCCGAATTTGTAAAAGAAATTATATAAAAATAAAACAAATTGGAAAAGTTGATATTTCAAGGAAAAAACCAATTTTGAGAAAAATGTCGATCTAAACTTAATATAAAATGTCTGATATCATTTGAAAGACTTACCTTTAAGGATCATAAAATAATTTTTTTATAATCTTTGGTCAAATTTTTTTAAAGATACCTCTCAAAATGTGTAACAAATGAACTTTTCTCCTCTGATCTCTTAGTTTTTTAAAGTTAAAATTTAGATGTTAATGGGGTTGTAGTTATTGGGTCATGCATTATCGGAAAACTGCAATTTTTTTCGATATTGTAATAGTTATTGAGAAAAATACTTTATGGAAAAATAAGTGGCATTTTGACATGGAGTATTAATTTTTTAAATAAAATACTTGAGTTAGTTAAAGGATTAAATGCAGATTCATTTTTTTTACATTCATTTTATTTAAGTGAACACTTTCGGATCCAGCACAGGTTTATTAAATTCATTTTGAATTGCGAATGAATGCTTTAGACCTGAGACATTAACACAGTCATTAGTTCCATAAATATTGTGATTAATTGTAGAAAAAATTGTGTATTTGAAAATAGAAAATTTAAATTCAATTACAGCACATGACAATTTGGATAAAATGTCAAATTCATGCATAAGTAAAAGTAATTTAATTTGATCTATTGGCTATTCGTTGCAGTAATTGATAAGGGGCCCTAATTTGGGATCCCGACTCGATCTTGGCTAATTTTTTTTATATAAAATTTTAAATTTGATCCTATTTTTCTCCCGAAATTTAAAAATAATTAACCTCACTGATACATTAAATGGAAAAATGTGTTTGCCTATATATTTTTTCGCTTTTCATGGCTCAGTTACTGAAGCACATTGAACATTGGTATGGATGTATCTCTTGCAAGCTGAGATTGTTAATAGGATAAGTTTTATTCTTCATGGTAGACCCTTATTGACCGGAAATATTATGTTTTTTTCAATTTATTTAACATTTCTTCTGCCCAGTTTGGAAATATTTAAATTTAAATATTTTAAATTTAAATATTTCCAAACTGGGCCAAAGAAATGTTAAATAAATTAAAAAAAACAGGATAAGTTTTGTCCCGAGTTTTGTTCCAGATGCCCCCAAAGCAATATTATGTCTAGAAAGAATAATTAAACTTGTCTATGTCTTTGTTTTTATGAATAAATAATTTTGCAGCAACATCATCTAACGATTAACACAACCCTATCGTAACTTTGAACGTAAGATTTTTTAATATTATGATCTGATGGCGTTATTTAACGATGTAGGGTGTAATTTATAGCAATGTATATAGCTGAAGACTCGTCAAGCAGTTAAATATACAGATGATCGTATTAATAAATTTGAACAAAATATCAGTCTGCAACCTGCATGAACTCTTAGGGCTCTGCATTGCTGTTTAAGTTCGTTTTATTACATTTATCCAAACTTATTTAACAAATGATATAATATGGTTGACGGACCATTCATTGCCGCTCTAGAGCAATGTACTACAATCTCTCTGAAGATGATAGCTTGGTTGTCGAAACTCGTCAAAGCAACTTTTGTTGTGTTTTTTAATCTTTCTTGGTTTCAGGGCACAAGATTTGTATTCCAATTTTTGAAGGTAACCAACGATCGGTCCTTTTCACAAAAAACAAAAAATACAATCTGGTTCTTAAATTAAAGCCAGAGACACATTTAGTTATTAAAGGGAAACAAATTGATCCATGAATTCAACAAATTCAATAACTTTCCTTAATTTTAAACGAATTTAATATAAAAATGTTAAGGTTTTTTTTGTCAAAATTTGGTGAAATATTTATTTGGAGATATCATGTTTTTTTGTTAATATTTTGATTTCGATTTCAAAATTTTAACTTCTAGGTTTTCCTACAACTTCGTTTGTGCTTATTTTTTTTAATAACTTTATCTTTAGTTATGTTTTCATACTTTAAAGTTTACGTTTTAAATTTTCACCATTTTGTAATATTAATTTAAGTTATCGAGAATTTGTTTTATATAATGCTCGAGAAATTTATCAATTTTAAAACTAATTTCAAATGAATTTCAATATTAATTTTTTGAAAATTCTTTTTTCTTAAATTTGAATTTAAATTTTAAAACTTCCCATTTTATGGTCTTAAAATTCCAAATTAAGCTATCAGTTTCAAGTTCGATTACAATTCCAATTACGACTTCTTTAAAACTTAGAAGTTTCTTGTAAAAATATCTTATCAAAATTACAAATTAGTTCTAAAAATTTAAAATATAAACTCAATATTTTTATAAATTTTGAATTTAACTTTTTTCCATTAGTTCTACAATGAGCCTTTTAAAATTTTTTTTTAAAACTTCTAAGGGCTAATTTTATTTTGATTTTAGAGTTTTGAGTCTATTCTCATTTCAGCATTTTTCTCAAAAATTTTCAGCTTCAAAATTAGACACTGAATCCGAAATTACATCTTTTTGTAGACATGTCGAGTTTCCTCTTTGCAAATTATCAACTCTAAGCTCAAAAAGTCTTATAAGTTCAAGAAATACTATAATGAACATCGGAAAGACATAATTTTGGTGGAACGGCTGGTCCTTTGTTATCGTCAAAAATTGAAATACAAAAATTGTTCCCTGAAACTAAGAAAAGCAACCTTTGTTGTGTTTCTAATCTTTCTTGGTTTCAGGGGACAATTTTTGTATTTTAATTTATGAATATTGGAAATTATTTATCATTTGTTTAAAGACATTTCGATATTAAAATATAGAAATTTTTTCATGGGTATCTCCGGATTTTGTCCTAAAATTTTTGAAATCCCTTAAATATCTAGAACTGAAATCCAAACATTTCCATTTCGATCAAAATTTTAACTTTGAAATTTTGCAACTTTTCTTGGGGTTACGGAAAAATATAAAAAGTAAATTGTTGTATCTGCAGTTTTTAAATTTTCTTAAAATGAGAAATAAATTGTAGTAGCAACATTCTATGCTTGGTCTATTGTCTCTCGTAAGTTAGGGTTAATTATCGACCGTTGAAGATGTTATCGACCGTTGAAGATGAATAAGTTAAAGTTAATGTGCTGCAAATTAGATGTTAAAAAAGTAAAAGACAATGAACGCAGTAAATTGATTGAAAATCCATAAAACAACCAGAAAATTAATTAACCTGCGTTTGGATACGCCACTGGCTTATATGTATACATGCACAGCCTCCTATACTTAACAGAATCTGTGTAGGGTAGGTCAATGCATTTTATACTTGTTTTATTTTCTCGTTGGTACACTCTTTCATTTCTTTTATGCACTTTTCAGTTTAGTTTACACTGCAAAATATAAGATCTATCTTTATATATTCGTTATTTATAATCTCAGGCAGTTCGTTCACCATTTTAACAACGTTTCAACTTTTATAAACACTCTCATCGACCTCGCCTCGTTTATAGAAAGAAAAAGGCGGACGCTTTTCGGTTTCGTTTAATTATTAATTGCACCTGTTAATAAAGTTGCCAATAACTCCCCTAAATTAATAAATTTGAATTTCTGATCAAGCACTAGTGTGTCAGGTTCTAGTTATTAAAATCTCTGGACACAGAAAAGAATTTGGTTTTCAGTTTTTATAGTTGTCACTAAATGATGATTTATGACTATTACACTCTATTAACAATAAATACAACAAAATATATCAAAAATACTGTGATGTTTCTATAAATATTTGCTGCACCTAAACCTGGTTTCGCTTTTCAACGTCGGTGGTTATGCCAGTAGTTTATTTAGCCATTGTTATGCTAACAAGCTCCATGCATCACAGACTCCTATGAATATTCCGTCTAGTCCGAATTCTCATTCAAAGCTTCCCTTTCTCCAGAATAAGTCGAATTTAGAGAAAAAAAAGCAATTGCTAAAAATATTTGTCTCAAAATTTTTACATTATTTAAATTTTGACATAATCTTCAAATTTAGAAGAAATCCTTTCCCGTAAAATAGTGTCAGAATTTTTAGATTTCTAAATTTAGAATTTTGAAAAAAGTTGAAATTTGGAGAAAACAGCCAATTTTAAATGAAGGTTTCTAGAAACGTAAGACATTGAAATTTGAGGTAGGAAACTTCGAGAACTAGAACGAATTTTGAGAAACATGTTTAAATTTTCAGAAAGTCAAATTAAAAATAAAAGAGGTTTAAGATTGGAAATGTCAATTATTTTAGGGGAAATTGGTCCCTTTTTTCATTTTTTTCATTTTTCATTTTTGTATATTTCCTTGTATTTTATATCTTTGTTTCTGAAGAAGCCCGCTACGATGGTGGGCGAAACGTCGACCACTTTTAGTGCTTCTTTGACACGGTCCTATTCTGGAAGAAGTATCTCCTGTACTCACTCTGGCCGTGGAAGCCTTCGTTATCATATGGACCATCTTGTAATATTTCAACATTCAGCAACTTTCTCCTACCCAAAAATTTTTCTTACTAATAAATTATTCTCTAATAAAATTTACAAATAAAATTAATAAAAAAAATTAAATTTTCCCCTGTAATTTAAACAATTAACTATTCATAATTTACGAAAATAGAGATAAATTTTATTTTTAAGAAAAATTTTTGATTAAAAAACCATTAACATATAATTTTACCCCAAAATTTCTAGTTTTTTAAAACTTTTAATTAAATATTATTATAATAAACCTAAAATTTTAATTAATTTTTATAAACTAAAAATAATTAAATCATAATAAAAAAGAGAAAAATTAAAAAAATTTTTTTTTTCTTAAATCAAATTATATATATTTATCATTTTAAATTATATAAATTATTTAAAATTACTAATAAATTAGTTGTCTACAGATATTTATGTATTGGCTACATTTTGCTGCGTTTGGTTTATTGTCTTTTGGTTTTTTAATTGTAACTTGCCTTGTGTCATGGGATGTCGCACTTCATATACAAATGTGACTTCGTAGAGACGTGAACTCATGTCAGGAACACTTGAGTCTCTCTGGGAAATTTTGAATAGCTAATTCTGACACTTGTTTCAAACTTTTTAAAGAAATTCGATCTTTTGAAAAAATTTCGAAACTTGAAAAAGACAAACTTTTATAGTTTAAATATCAAGAAAATTTAAAATGTTGAAAAATTCAAAGCATTAAAAAACAATCAAAATTTTTAAAACTTTTCGTAATTGTAAATAGCAATTTTTGTTATAATATTTGAATTTTCGTAGAGGCAGAATTTGCAAAAGAAATTAGAAAAAAATAAACGAAAATGGAAAAGTTGAAATTTCAAAGAAAAACCAATTTTGAGGAAAATGTTGATCTTCTTAGGCTCATGAAACATCGCTTTCTTTTTAGATATATAAGTTAACATTTGGAAAAATAAGGCGAAATTTGAGATACAAGTTGAAATGTCCGGTAAGTCATATTTAAAAAAAAATCAAAGTTGTCATAGCGAATATTAAGAAATATGGCGGATTTTCAAAAAAAAACTGTTTTGAAAGAAAAGTCCGAGAGTAGGAATTTTGAAAAAGGTGATTTTAAGGAAAAATCAGAAATTAGAAAAAAATGATTAAAAAAACCAAAATTATAGAAAAAGACGCATTTCGACGAAATATATTGAAATTTCCAGAAATATTAAATATCAAATTTTGAGTTGAAGATTAAAATTTCAAGAAAAAGGCAAACTTAAAAAATAGTCAAAATTTCCGAAAGATCGCTTTCTAAAAATGCACTTTTTTCAAAGTGTGCCCTTTTTTCTAGAAATTTTGATTTTCTTTTGCAAAAGCGGTTTGGGTTTTTATAACTTTCAATTTTTAACTCCTCACAATTGTTTTTTTTTCTCAAAATTTCGTTATTTTTCACAAAATTCGTTTTTTTGTCAGTTCTGACTCATCTCAAAATCCGATCTTTTTTAGAGATGTCCATTTTTCTCAAAATTTGACTTCCTCTGCAAAATTTTCGTTTTTTTTTTCGCAATTTTGTTTTTGTCCTCGAAATTTTGGCTACTATCTTTTTCAAGTTACGTTTTTTCTTTTAATTTAAACGTCATTTCCATATTTTTTTTTCTCAAAATTTGACTTCTCTGAAAAATATCTAATTTTTTCAAGAAATTTCGTTATCACAAAATTTTATTTTTTTTGAAATGCCGTTGTTTTTATAACATTAGGCTTCCTCCGAAAATTTTGCATTTTTAGAAAGCGATCTTTCGGAAATTTTGACTATTTTTTAAGTTTGCCTTTTTCTTGAAATTTTAATCTTCAACTCAAAATTTGATATTTAATATTTCTGGAAGTTTCAATATATTTTGTCGAAATGCGCCTTTTTCTATAATTTTGGTTTTTTAATCATTTTTTTCTAATTTTTGATTTTTCCTTAAAATCACCTTTTTCAAAATTCCGACTCCCGGACTTTCCTTTCAAAACAGTTTTTTTTTGAAAATCCGCCATATTTCTTAATATTCGCTATGACAACTTTGATTTTTTTTTAAATATGACTTCCGGACATTTCAACTTGTATCTCAAATTTCGCCTTATTTTTCCAAATGTTAACTTATATATCTACAAAAAAAGCGATGTTTCAAGAGCCTAACAAGATCAAGATTTTCCTCAAAATTGGTTTTTCTTTGAAATTTCAACTTTTCCTTGTGCGTTTATTTTTTTCTAATTTCTTTTGCAAATTCAGCCTCTTTACGGAAATTCAAATATTGTACCAAAAATTGCTATTTACAATTACGAAATGTTTTAAAAATTTTGATTGTTTTTTAAATGCTTGAATTTTTCAACATTTTAAACTTTCATGATATTTAAACTATAAAAGTTTGTCTTTTTCAAGTTTCGAAATTTTTTCAAAAGATCGAATTTCTTTAAAAAGTTTGACTTTTAAAATTTCAATAAATTTTAAAATCGAGATTTTTAAAGAAATTCGAAATTTTGAAAAATTTTCGAAACTTCAAAAAGATAAACTTTTTTAAAGTTTGTCTTTTTAAAGTTTCGAAAATTTTTAAATATGACTTTCGGACATTTCAACTTGTATCTCAAATTTTGCCTTATTTTTCCAAATGTTAACTTATATATCTACAAAAAAAGCGATGTTTCATGAGCCTAAGAAGATCAACATTTTCCTCAAAATTGGTTTTTCTTTGAAATTTCAACTTTTCCATTTACGTTTATTTTTTTCTAATTTCTTTTGCAAATTCAGCCTCTTTACGGAAATTCAAATATTATAACAAAAATTGCTATTTACAATTACGAAATATTTTAAAAATTTTGATTGTTTTTTAAGTGCTTGAATTTTTCAACATTTTAAATTTTCTTGATATTTAAACTATAAAAGTTTGTCTTTTTCAAGTTTCGAAATTTTTTCAAAAGATCGAATTTCTTTAAAAAGTTTGACTTTTAAAATTTCAATAAATTTTAAAATCGAGATTTTTAAAGAAATTCGAAATTTTGAAAAATTTTCGAAACTTCAAAAAGATAAACTTTTTTAAAGTTTGTCTTTTTAAAGTTTCGAAAATTTTTAAATATGACTTTCGGACATTTCAACTTGTATCTCAAATTTTGCCTTATTTTTCCAAATGTTAACTTATATATCTACAAAAAAAGCGATGTTTCATGAGCCTAAGAAGATCAACATTTTCCTCAAAATTGGTTTTTCTTTGAAATTTCAACTTTTCCATTTACGTTTATTTTTTTCTAATTTCTTTTGCAAATTCAGCCTCTTTACGGAAATTCAAATATTATAACAAAAATTGCTATTTACAATTACGAAATATTTTAAAAATTTTGATTGTTTTTTAAATGCTTGAATTTTTCAACATTTTAAATTTTCTTGATATTTAAACTATAAAAGTTTGTCTTTTTCAAGTTTCGAAATTTTTTCCAAAGATCGAATTTCTTTAAAAAGTTTGACTTTTAAAATTTCAATAAATTTTAAAATCGAGATTTTTAAAAAATTCGAAATTTTGAAAAATTTTCGAAACTTCAAAAAGATAAACTTTTTTAAAGTTTGTCTTTTTGAACTTTCGAAAATTTTTAAATATGACTTTCGGACATTTCAACTTGTATCTCAAATTTTGCCTTATTTTTCCAAATGTTAACTTATATATCTACAAAAAAAGCGATGTTTCATGAGCCTAAGAAGATCAACATTTTCCTCAAAATTGGTTTTTCTTTGAAATTTCAAATTTTCCATTTTCGTTTATTTTTTTCTAATTTCTTTTGCAAATTCAGCCTCTTTACGGAAATTTAAATATTATAACAAAAATTGCTATTTACAATTACGAAATGTTTTAAAAATTTTGATTGTTTTTTAAATGCTTGAATTTTTCAACATTTTAAATTTTCTTGATATTTTGATTATAAAAGTTTGTCCTTTTCAAGTTTCGAAATTTTTTCAAAAGATCGAATTTCTTTAAAAGGTTTGACTTTTAAAAATTTCATTAATTTTTAAAATCGAGATTTTTAAAGAAATTCGAAATTTTGAAAAATTTTCGAGAACTTCAAAAAGATAAACTTTTTTAAAGTTTGTCTTTTTGAAGTTACGAAAATTATTTTTTAAAATAAACCTAAAAAAATGTCGACCTTTTGTAAATTTGCTACTTTTGAAAATAATATTTTTTAAAGTTGGGATTTTTTCTCAAAATTAGACTTCCTCAATATTTTCTTTTTTTTTTCACAAAACTCGATAAATCTTGGCTCTCGGTAAATCTTGACTTTATTCAAATTTGTCGAAAGAGTTGGATTTCTGGATTAAATATTGTTACGTGCGTTATCGTTTCGAATTGATACACGTGATGAATTATTCCCACTTTATTACTGAACTCAACTTTGATCACCACAATTGACAATTGACTCACTTATTATTGACTTCTACTAACTCAATAATTACACTGATTCAAACTGACTGACTCGAGGGAAAGCTGACCGCCTTTTATAGTTTTGGCCCCCGGCTTCTAGAACTTTTCGGCAGATAAGGTTTATCGCTTGCCGAAATTTCTGGAACGCTTATCTGCCATTTGTTTCGTTATCGCGACCGCTTTCCCCTTATCAGATCCTTCTAGAAACATTTTTTATTTACTAAATTCTACAATTCTATTCTAAATCCTATTTCATCTATTTACATTGCGTTACAATATTTTTTTTTAATATTCGGCCTCTTCATTTTTTTTAAGTTTAAATTTCTCAAAATTTTTCAAAACTTGTCCTTTTCTGGAAATTTGAACTTTTACTTCAAAATGCGATATTTTATGTTTCTGAAAATGTTTCTAAAATGTCCACTATTTTTAAAAATTGCGATTGTCTTTCACAAAATTTGACATTTGCCAAACTCCAAATTTTTTTTTAGAGATTTTTACCTTTTTGTGGTATTCCGATGATATTTTTTAAAAATTATTAGTTTTTCGAAATCTATTTTTTTAAAATTCGGCTTTTTTCAAAATTTCTTTTTAAGTCTAAATTTTTCAACGTTTCTCAAAATTTTGTCCCTATTCTGGAAATTTTGACTTTTTACTTCAAAATGCAATATTTTATGTTTCTGGAAATTTAAAATTACAGCTATTTTCGAAAATTGCGTCTGTTTTCCACAAAATTTGATCTTTGCAGATATTATTTTTTCCAAATTTTCAACATTTTTCGAGCTTTACGAGAGGTTAGGTTTTTATTTTAAATTTGAATTTTTAGAAATTCTAACTTATTCCCAAATTTAGTTTTATCGAAATTCGTCTTTTTTGAAATTATTCTTAAAAATTCTACTGTTTTCCTCCCAAAAGTAACATTTCTCTTGAAAATTTTGAATATTCTTCTAGAAATTTCGACCTTTTTCTCGATTTTTCGATGGTATTTTTTAAAAATTGTTAATTTTTTCAATTTTATTCTAAATCCCATTTCATCTATTTACATTGCGTTACAATATGATTTAAAAATCTCCTACCTTCTTGTTCTATTGCGTTTTTTTTTCTCGAAATTCGTCTTTTACTCAATAACGAGTTTGTACTCAAAGTTCTACAGTTTCCTTTCAAAATATTTTCCATAAATGTGTACCTTTTTCTTGGAATTTGCAATTTATCTTAACATTTGACTTTTCCCTAAGATAATTGACATTTCCAACCCTTAAACCTTCTTTATTTTTTATTTGACTTTCTGAAAATTTCAACATTTTCTCAAAATTCGTCCTATTCTAGAAATTTCTACCTTCAAATTTCAACCTCTTACGTTTCCAGAAACCTTCATTTAGAATTGTCTGTTTTCTCCAAAATTCAACTTTTTTCAAAAATCTAAATACAGAAATCTGATACTTCTGACAATCATATTTTTCGGAAAAAGATTTCATCTAATTTGAAAATTATGTCAAAATTTAAATAGTGTAAAAATTTTGAGAGAAATATTTTTAGCAATTGCTTTTTTTTTTTCTCTAAATTCGACTTATTCTGGAAAAAGGGAAGTTTTGGATGAGAATTCGGACTAGACGGAAGTATTCAGTAGGAGTCTGTGATTTACATGGAGCTTGTTAGCATAACAATGGCTAAATAAACTACTGGCATAACCACTGACGTTGCTGAAAAGCGAAACCAAGTTCAGGCGCAGCAAATATTTATAGAAACATCACAGTATATTTTGATATACTTTTGCTGTATTTATTGTTAATAGAGTATTATAGTCATGAATCATCATTTAGTGACAACTATAAAAATTGAAATATTGACTACGTCGCAAATGTGTATATTGTCTATTGTTTAAATTGCGTTTTAATTTGACTAATATTTTAATTACTTAATTATAGAATAACTGCAAAGTGCAACAGTGAGTTCTGAATATATTAATATTATTATATGAAAAAACGAATAACAAAAACAAAAGCATTTATTTTCAAATAATTGCAATATTCGTATCAATATTCACATTTAAAAATTGGATATTATTTAACATTTTTACTAATTGCTTTCGTGCCTGTCGCTTTGTCTTTTTGATGCAGTCGATTTCAAGCTAACTTTTCCATAAGCTGAAACTTGCAAATTGTAACACCAGAAATGGATGTGAGAATGCCTGAAACCAAGAAAGATTAAAAAAACACAACAAAGGTTGCTCTAACGCGTTTCGATAGCCAAGACTCTCTTCAGAGAGTTACTGTCTGTGTTTTAGTATCTCTCTGAAGATGATAGCTTGGCTATCGAAATGCTTTAGAGCAGCCTTTGTTGTGTTTTTTAATCATTCTTGATTTCAGGGAAGAAGATTTGTATTTCAATTTTTGAAGATAACCAAGAACTTAGTCTGTTCCACCAAAATGACAATTAACGCAACAATAATAATTTTTAAAGACAACCTGATTTTTCTTTCCGATGGATAAAATAATATAGTGCTTTAAGTAGCTTTTTACAAATTGTGAAATCTTAAATTGAAAAATCAAAAACTTGTTATTAGTTTTCACTTCTGTCGGCAGTTCGTTTGACGGCCTAAAGGCCATAGGACGATTAGTATAGTGAATCGGCCCCTAAAGAATATCTGGATCATATTTTATGAGTGTATTGCTACTAATAAGATATTTTGATTATGTGAGTTTTAGATCTCTAATTTGGTTTTTGAAAAAAATCAAAAAAACCGAAAACAGAGAAATAATAGTTTTATCAAAACAACTTAAGCGATTTAAATAAAATTTGGACATATAGAGATGTATAAAGGCTATATTAAAAAAAATAACAATCTAAAATCTTTAAGTTATTTAGGAGAAACGGGCAATTTTTTTTTAAATTATTTTATTTCTTTATGATAACGTTCTAGGACAATTTTGAAATAAACTTTTTTTAATGTCTTTTTTAATGTGAAATAACCTTGCAAATTAAGAAACCGATCAGAAAGGTGCCCCATATTGAAAAAAATAAAAACCTTTTTTTTTCATTTAAAACTTAATTTGAAACACAGAACTTGTCCCTTGAAACCAAGAAAAATTAAAAAACACAAGAAAGGTTGCTCTAACGCGTTTCAGAGTTACTCTCTGAAGATGACAGCTTGGCTGTCGAAACGCGTTAGAGCAACCTTTCTTGTGTTTTTTAATTTTTCTTGGTTTCAGGGACCAAGTTCTGTGTTTCAATTTTTGAAGATAACCTAAGGACCAGTCCGTTCCATCAAACTAAAAATTAATTTATTTTAATTTCAGGAATATTGGGACCAATGGGGGTGCTGCGACAATGTTTAGCGTTTTAAAATTTTAAAGATTTCGACTGACAATTTCGACATTTTCAAAACGTTACTTTTCGAAAATTTTAGATTTCTTTGAAAACTCGACAATGAAAACTTTTAATAAATGTCGCGTTTTTTTAATAGGTTGGAGTTTTTTCAAATTTCGACTGTATTGCAAAATTTAGATTTTTTTTGTAATCTGAACCCTCTTTTATTTTTAGGTATTGACTTTTCTGAAAAGCTGTAAATACTCTATTAAAAATTTTCATATTTTCGTAAATATTTAGACTTTTTGGTTTTCTTTTTTTTTTGTAATATGTTTTTGAAAATTAATTATTACTTTTTTTTAAATATTTACCATTTGAAAATTCTTACTTTTCCTGAAAATGTAAATTTTTCCAAAACTGGACTTTTGACTTTTTAAATGTTCGACTTTTTTCTAAATTTCATTTTTGTATTTTTCTTTTTTGGAAAATTATTGAAAATTTCGATTCTTAATAATTTCGACTGGTTTTTATTTAAATGTCAAATTTTGACTTTTTTTTGCAAAGTTTCGATCATTTTTTTGATTTTCTTTGTTAAAAATTTCGCTGCTTCTTAATTTTCAAAGTTCTTTCAAAATTTCGATTATTTTGAAATTTTATGAAATGTTTGACATTTTTTTAAAATTCTAATTTTTTTCACCTAAAATTTCAACTTTTTAAAAAAATGTTCCACTTTGATTCAAAATTTTAACTACCAAAAATTCAAATTTTTTCCAAAATTTCAACTTGATCTCGAATTATTTGAAAATTTTCACTTGTATGCAATATTCCGGCTTCGAAAATTTTGATTTTTATGAAGAAGTTAAGAACAAATTTCCCAACCATTTAAAATTTAAACTTTAACATTTCGAATTATTTCGTAAATTCGATAAAAATTCCCAAATCTTTGGCAAATTCTGATATCTTTTTTAAATTCGACTATAAATTTCGATCTTTTCTTTTTGAAAATTTCTTCTTTTGCAAAATTTTGACGTCTTTTGGAAATTTGAATTTTGAAATTTGAAAGATTTTGAAAATTTTTGCTTTGTCACTAAATTTCGACTTTCCTCAAGTATTGAAAATTTTAACCTTCTCTTAGATCTGCACCTATTTGAAATTTTCGATTTTAATTCCCACTTTATTGAAAATTCCAGCCTTTTTCAAATGTTCGAATTTTTCAAAATTTTAGTCATTTTCCAAAATTTAATATGTTTGGAAAACTTAATTTTAACTATTTTCAAAATTTTGACATTTTTTGCACTCTTGATCGTTTATTTAAAAATTGTATTTTTTTTTAAGTCAGACATTTCTTAAGTCCTTTTATTGAAATTTTCGACTAATATTTCGTAAAATTTCGACTCCATTTAAAAACTTCGACTATTTTTTAAAAATTTCGATTCTTTTTGAAAATTTCTTCTTTTGCAAAATTTTGACGTCTTTTGGAAATTTGAATTTTGAAATTTGAAAGATTTTGAAAATTTTTGCTTTGTCAATAAATTTCGACTTTCCTTAAGTATTGAAAATTTTAACCTTCTCTTAGATCTGCACCTATTTGAAATTTTCGACTTTTTATTTTAATTCCCACTTTATTGAAAATTCCAGCCTTTTTCAAATGTTCGAATTTTTCAAAATTTTAGTCATTTTCCAAAATTTAAAATGTTTGGAAAACTTAATTTTAACTATTTTCAAAATTTTGACATTTTTGCACTCTTGATCCTTTATTTAAAAATTGTATTTTTTTTAAGTCAGACATTTCTTAGAACCTTTTATTGAAATTTTCGACTAATATTTCGTAAAATTTCTCCATTTGAAAACTTCGACTATTTTTTTAAAATTTCGATTGTTTTTGAAAACTTGACCATTTTTCGAACTTTTTTTAAAATTTTATTTATACATATTTTTAAACATTTCCAATTAAATCTTCCACTTAAAAGAAAAGATTCTTTTTAAACTTGAACTATTGAAAATTTCGACTTTCTTCAAAATGTTACCTTTTCAAAATTTCAACTTTTTTAATAATTACGAATTTTTGGATAATTTTGAGTTTTCTTCAATATTTAAAAAATGTATCTTCTTTGAAAATTTAATTAAAAGATTCGTCTTTTGTTCATATTTCGACAATTATTGAAAATGCCGACCATTTTAAAAATTGAAAATGTCGACCATTTTAAAAATTGAAAATTTCGAAATTCCTATTTTTTTAAAAAAATTTGATTTTCTATGAAAATGTTTAAATTTGAATTTTTCAAAAAATTCGTCTTTTTTGATAAATTTAGCTTTATTTTTTAAAAGTGTTAAATTTTTTCTCTTTAAATTTACATTTTTTGAGAAAAATTTCGAAATAACACTCGAATTAAAAAAAATTAATAACAATATTTTCTATTTTTAAAATTGTGCAAAGTTTTGAAACAAATTTCCGAAAAAACTTGCATTTTACGTACAAATAAATTGAATTTTAATCACAAAAAATTGGCTTCAAGCTGAAATATTTAATTTTTAAAATTTCCCTGGAACTTCAAAATTACTAGAAAAAAATTAGATTAGAACAGTAAATTGTTCATGAATCTTTTTTAACATTTTGAATAATTTTAATTTCGAAATTTTGAGACTCTTCTAGAAATGTTGGCTCTTTTTCTCAAAAATTTCAATTATTCTCACTTTAAAAGTCGAAATTATAAGACTATTGTTGACAATTAATTTATTTTTTTTTTGCTTTAATTTCGAAAATGTTTTTTTTCTTGGAAAAATGGACTTTGTGTTTAATTTTTAAATTTCTAATCTTTTTTTTTATCGAAATTTGAATTTTAAATTCGAATTTGAGAATTTCACCATTTCTTAGAAAAATTGGAAATTCCGATTCAGAATTTTCTTTGGTCCTACAGTAGTAGTAATTTTTTAGAGAAATATCAAATTGTACAAAATCTTGAAATTTGCAAGGTTTATTTTTTCTTGAAATTTCAATATTTTTCCCAAAGATTTCTTATTTTTATGCAGATTCGAAGTTTATTTTTCCTAAATTTATACTTAATAATTTTCAGTTCCTTATCAACATTACAAAATAAAATGAACCCGAAAATACTAAAATTTCGTTAAAAAATTTTTAAATTTCCAAAACAAAGCAGAGAGAAATCAAAATTTCTGCAAGAAAAAATATTTTAAAGACAACATCTCCAGGAAAAATCGAAATTTCAACAAAATTGTTTGCATAAAATGTTTGAAGAAAAACACAAATTTCATAGGAAAAAAGCAAAATTTTTTAGAGATTAAATCGAAATTTGAAAAAAAAATTGAAATATCTCTACAAAAAAGGCAAATTTTTTTGTTTTTCCCAAACTGTTGAAATTTTTGTAGAACTTTTAGGGTTTTTTTTTCAAACATTTTTTGTGAAAACTACAAAATAAAATGAACTTGAAATTGTCAAAGTCTCGTAAAAAAACTTGACATTTTTAAAGCAAATTAGAGGAACATAAAGAAAAATCTGAAGAAGTTAGAATTTTTAGAAGAAATTTCAAGAATAACACTTTCGGAAAAAATGGAAACTTCGACAAAATTTCTTTTTATAAAATATTAAAAAAAAATGGAAACTTGCAGAAAAAATCAAAATTTTCTAAAAAATCGAAATACCTGAAAAAACTCAAAATTTTTAGACAAAATGAGATTTGAGGTAGAAATACGAAGGTATCATATTAACTTGTTTTTAGACAACTAGTAAACTGCGAGATGAGTTAAATTTAGATTTTTTCTTGAAGTTGTAATTATTTTCTCAAAATGTTGACATTTTCAAAGAAATTTAAGTTTTTGTCTTAACATTTTAATTCCTACTCAATTTTTTCCTCAAAACGTTTACAAAAATTAGTTTTTTAAAATGTGATTTTGATCACAATTAAAAACAAAATAGGTTTTTAAATGTCGTAACTTCGTGAAGGAAGCCTAAAATTTCTATAAAAAGAAATCAAAGAAAATTTAAAATTTCTACAAAAAATTGTGTAATGAAGAGCAAGAGAAAAAGGAGGAGGAAAAGGGGGAGAAAAAGGAGCAGGAGCAGGAGGATTAACCTAAAGAGCAAGAGGAAGAAGAGAAAGAAAAAGAAGAGGAGGAAGAGGAGGAAGACGTGGAAGAAGAGAAAGAAGAGGAAGAAGAGAAAGGAGAAGAAGAAGAGGAAGAAGAGAAAGGAGAAGAAGAAGAGGAAGAGCAGAAAGACGTGGAAGACGAGAAAGAAGAGAAAGAAGAGGAATAGGAGAAAGAAGTGTTCAGAAAATGTTGAGAAAAAAACTCGTAAGCCAAATTGGGGGTGCTGCAGTTCTACAGTGCCTATACGCCAGCCGCCACTGATTGGGACCATCTCTCAAGATTATATTTCCTGTTAATGGAATAGTTTGATCCGGAAAATTGCAGAATTCTATTTACTTTCTTTTTTGAAAAAATCGGAAAAATAGGAATTTTTTTTTCTCAAAAACCGCATAAAACCGGTTTCAGTGAAATTTGGAAATATTATAGAGATATATAAAAACACATTAAGAAAGTTAACTTTAAAAGTGCTCTAAAATGTCTCTAATATTTATTATTAAGGTTATAAAGGGTGGAACGAACTGGGCCATGGTTATCTTTGAAAACTGAAATACAAAACTTCTCCCCTGAAACCAAGAAAGATTAAAAAACACAACAAAGGCTGCTATAAACGCGTTTCGACAACTAAGCTATCATCTTCAGAGAAATATTGGCTGTCGAAACGCGTTAGAGGAACTTTTGTTGTGTTTTTTAACCTTTCTTAATTTCAGGGGACAAGTTTTGTATTTCAAGGTTATAAAGGAGCTAGTAGTTTTTTTTTTGAGTAAAGCATTCATATACCTCTCTAATATTTCCAAATTTCATTGAAACCAGTTTTATGTGATTTGAACAGTATTTTCCTATTTTTTTCTAATTTTTCCAAAAAAATAAATTAATTAAACCCTGAAACTTGCAGGGTTAAATTACCTTATTATTAGGAATATACTTTCTGAGATGAGCCCAATATTCCTGAAATTGAAATATAAATCAATTTTTTAATAAAAAATCGGTTTTTATTTGTTTTCAATATGGCGTACCTTTTTGATCAGTTTTAAAATTTGCTAGGTTATTTTGCATCAAAAAAGCCGTAAAAAAAACTTGTTTCAAAATTGTTCTAGAAGGCTATCATAAAGAAAAAAAAATAATTTTGAAAAAAATTGCCCGTTTTTCCTAAATAACCTGATGATTATAGACTGTTAATTTTTTGGAATATAGTTTATGTATATTTTTCTAATGCTTTTAAATTTTATTTTAATCGGGTTAACTGTTTTTAAGAAAAAAAAATGTTTTCCATTTTTCGATTGTTCTAGAATTTTTTAGTTTTTTTCAAAAACTAAACTAGATAGAGATCTGAAACTTGCAGGATCAAAGAATCTCATTGTAGCAATACATTTGCAAAAAATGATCCAGACATCTTTCTGGGACCGATTCACTATGCTTATCGTCCTATGGCCTTTTTTTGTCTTTTGATTGTCCTTCCTGTTGTAAACCTGATTTAAATTGAGTGTACTTTAAAACATTTCAATCATTATAATAAAAAAAATAATACAAAATTAAAAAGTCATGCAAAAGATAGATGATCTGATTAAAGAAAACCGCTACTTCCGTCTATCTTTGACGAGAAAACGTAACATAGTTCGTTCTCGTAACTAAATGTAAGCCCCCGTCTTGGCGCTTTAGCAACTTATTGCCAATTAATTACTACTTATAAATAAGCCCGGCCGGAACATACTAAAAGAAATCTTTCACTTTCATTGCAATTTGCAACACTCGATGTTTTATTTGTTACTCGCGCAGCTTATATAAATATCTGTGATTAAAGAGTTTTCATGCGAATTCATTCATCTGTGGCCATATTTGTTCCCAGCAAGGTTCCTCAGCAATAGCCGCTAATGAACGTTCAAGGAAATCAAAAAAAACTCCTCATGTGATATCAAATCAACTTTTAGGTTCATATTTGGTTCAATAATTCATAAATAGAAACTGAATTTTAGGCACAACTAAATAAGGTAAAAAGGTTAGCAAAATGTTAAATTAGGCAAAAACGAACAGTTAAAAAAGGCATTATAAAGGCAAAATACCTTGAAAAAGGCATTAACAGGCCAAAACTTAGAATTAACAAAGAACACATTGATTGACCATTCGAAATTAAATTTTAGGTTATACTCAGGATATTTAAAAGAATAATATTCTCAAATGAATAAATTCATAACTATTAAACTTTATTACTGATTAAAACATCAGCAAGGTATTGGAAATTCCATGATATTTCGATAAATATTTGCTAAGACCGGACCAGGTTTCGCTTTACTGCATAATCGGCGGTTATACCAGCAATTTTTTTAGCCGTTGCTATACTAACAAGCATAAACATCGTGGAATTTTTAATATCTATTGCTACTTTAATCGTTAATGAAGCTTAATAGTTATGAATATTCAAGAATGTCAGAAAGTAAAGGTTGGAAATGTCAATAAATAAATTCTTAAGATCTCGAGTTCATTTTCGAATTTTCACCACAAACTTTGGAATTTTTACTTTAAACTCATTCGAATTTTTTCCGAAATTTTGACTTTTAAATCTGAAATTTCATTTTTAAAAGAATTCAAAATTTTGTGATTAAAAGTCAAAAATTCCAGAAAAAATTCATCATTTCAATACAAGGCTAGATTTGTTAAATGCTTTTTAAATAATTTAAATATTTCTTGAAATTTCTTTCTTTTATTGAAATTTCGATCTTATTATTTAAATTTTATTACAAAAATGTCAAATTTTGCAGGGAACACATTTTAAGTTTAAACTCCGCATAACTTTAAGCAAACACTTCAAACTTTAAGAAAAACTGAAAATTTATACAAGCGATCTTTCGAGGTTTAACATGAAATATTGAGAAAAACCTTGGATTTTGTAATAATATGAATACAATTTTTGCATTCAAAAATTTAAATTTTAATTCGGTATTTACATAAAATTTTTAATATTCGACACTTTACTAAAAATTCAAAATTTGTCCATAATTTTAAAACATGTCTTAGCAACTTAAAACAAATTTCTTCTATAATTTTTCTCAAATTTCAATTTACTTTTAAAAAAAAGTATCTAAAATGTCGATTCTTTTATAAATTTCTCGTTTTAGACAAAATTTGAATATTTTTTAACTGGAAAATTCGCGATTTTTTTATAACTTTAACCAATCAGTTTGATTTGAAATTTTTCCACTTTTTCGTAAAACCTACTACCTTTGTAATAAAGAATGTCAGAATTTTTGTTATAAAGTCGATTTTTTTATATTTCAATTGTGATTTCAAAAATTCGACTTTTTTTCCCAAATTTTGACTTCAAACTGAAAACTTCAAAAGAATATTGAAATTTCTAGCTCAGTTATCAAATTTTACCTTTAATGAAGAAGTTTTTTACTTCTTTACCGACATTATTTCAACCTTAAATTCACATTACTTAGCAAAATTTGATTTATAAAATTTCTACGATTTTTCGAGTTTTAAATTGCCAAGATTAAAGTCGAAATTAAAAAAAAAATGTCTTAATAACTTTCTTTTCTTTTTTAAATCTTTTACATTAGCCTTTGGCTCAACATTCAGACTTCCTCAAAGTATTTTGACTTTCTCTCTCGCTATTTAATTTTAAAAAAATCCTCTGGCCATTTTGGGAAAACACCAAGGAAATATTAAATTTTCTTTTCTGTATTTTGCTTTAAGACAAAATGTTGAATGTTGTTAATTCTTATTAACATGTCTGAATCTTTTGGAAATAAGACATTTTTTTTTTCTAAAATTCCTAATTTAAACTTGCCTTGCAATATTTATAGTGGATGGATCATAAAAGTAATTGTTGTTAAATTACTGTCCTTGGAATATGTGTGCTTGATGCATCAGGCGGCACCTTAATGGGGCGCACTTAGCAGCTAAATCAAAATATAACTAAAAATTTTTACACATCCTTTTTCTATATCGGTCTATGTCAAGGGTGGGCAAATGCGGCTGAAGAAGCCGCATTTGCAGCATTGACGGAGAGTCGACAAAATTTCCAGAAAGTAACCAATTTGAAAGAGACTCGGAAATTTTTAAAATTACCAATCATAGGTTTTTCTTATTAAAGTTGAAGAAAAAGTCGATTAATCCTCAAGAAATATTTTTATTACTATTTCGAACTATTTTAAGTAAACAAGCAATGAATTCAGATACAGAGGACTTCAGGAAAAGTCGAAGTATGAAAAAAATGAAACCATCTCGAAAAAATAAGATAAATTATATTAAAGTCGAAAATTCTCAAAGGAAGTCAAATTTTAGGAAAATACATTTCTTTGAGAACATTCTAGAATTTAGAAAACAAGATATATTTGTTAATTTTGGAAAAATCATAAAACGAAAGAAAAATCATATTTTAAAAGCTTTAAGAAACTATCGAAGACTAAAAAAACAGTAAAATTTTTCCAAAAAAAAGCTAGATTTTGAGAATTATGTAAAACGAATTCAGTAAAACCTAAAATGAATTGTAGAAAAAATTGAAATTTAAGATAATTAGTAAAATAATTTTGAAGGTAAAGACAATGTTCAACAAAAATGCCATATTCTGAAAATTGAAATACAGAGCTTGTCCCCTGAAACCAAGAAAGATTTAGAAAAAAACACAACAAAGGTTGCTCTAACGTTTTTCGACAGCCAAGCTGTCACCTTCAGAGTTTCCCTCTAAAAATGACAGCTTGGCTGTCGAAAGGCATTAGAGCAACCTTTGTTGTGTTTTTTTAAATCTTTCTCGGTTTCAGGGGACAAGTTCTGTATTTCAATTTTCGAAGATAACCAAGGACCAGTCCGTTCCACCAAAGCCATATTTTGAGTCAAACTTTAGAAAAGTTAAGTTTTCTCAGAAAAAGTCAAATTTTAAGAGAAAAGGTCAAACTTTTCAAACAAAATGAATCCCGACGAAAAACATTGAAATTGGTAGAAATAAAACGAAATGTCCAATTTTGAGATAAAAATCAAAATTTCGAGAAAAAGCAAACTTTGACTAATAAGTCGAAATTTCTAATAAATAAAACATTTGCAGTAGAAGCTACTATGTGTGAAAATTAAAAATATTTTCATGAGATCAATCTTGAACACAAAACCGACAATATTTTTAGAAAAAATGTAGCAATTTAGAACCGAATCGAAAAATGTTAATTTTGAAAAAGTCAAATTTTGTTAATACATTTCAATTTCGAAAAAAAAGAAAACATTCTGAAATGAAAGTCCAATTATAAAACAAAAATTAATAAGAAGTCGATTTTTGAGAAGAAAGAAAAAAGGCAGATTTTAGAAAAAAGTAAAGAGTTGCTAAAGAAACTGAAATTTTGAGCAGAAAGTCTTATTTCAGCAATGAAATTGATATTTTAAAAAGAAGACAAATAAAGAGAAGAGCAAAAATAGTCGACATTTCGAGAAAACGGCAAATTTTTACAGCAGAATCGAAATTTTAAATAAAAAATGTTAATTCTGAAAAAAGTCAAATTTTGTGAATATATTTAATTTCGAAAAAAACTTTCTCGGATGAAAGTCCAATTATAACACAGAAATTAGGAAAAATTCTATTTTTGAGAAGAAAGAAAAAAACAGATTTTAGAAAAAAGTAAAGAGTTGCTAAAGAAACTGAAATTTTGAGCATAAAGTCTTATTTTAGGAATGAAATTGATATTTTAAAAAGAAGACAAATACAGAGGAGAGCAAAAATAGTCGAAATTTCGAGAAAACGGCAAATTTTTACAGCAAAATCGAAATTTTTAGATAAAAAATGTTATTTCTGAAAAAAGTCAAATTTTGCGAATATATTTTAATTTCAAAAAAAAAGGAAACATTCTGAGATGAAAGTCTAATTATAAAACAAAAATTAATAAGAAGTCGATTTTTGAGAAGAAAGAAAAAAGGCAGATTTTAGAAAAAAGTAAAGAGTTGCTAAAGAAACTGAAATTTTGAGCAGAAAGTCTTATTTTAAGAATGAAATTTATATTTTAAAAAGAAGACAAATATAGAGAAGAGCAAAAATAGTTAAAATTTCGAGGAAACCGCAAATTTTTACAGCAAAATCGAAATTTTTAGATAAAAAATGTTAATTCTGAACAAAAGTCAAATTTTGTGAATATATTTTAATTTCGAAAAAAACTTTCTGAGATAAAAGTCCAATTATAACACAAAAATTAATAAAAATTCTATTTTTGAGAAGAAAGAAGAAAACAGATTTTAGAAAAAAGTAAACGTTGCTAAACAAACTGAAAATTTTAAGAATGAAATTGATATTTTAAAAAGAAGACAAATATAGAGAAGAGCAAAAATAGTTAAAATTTCGAGGAAACCGCAAATTTTTACAGCAAAATCGAAATTTTTAGATCAAAAATGTTAATTCTGAAAAAAGTTAAATTTTGTGAATATATTTAATT
This sequence comes from Dastarcus helophoroides, assembly GCA_028583605.1. NCBI lineage: Eukaryota > Metazoa > Arthropoda > Insecta > Coleoptera > Bothrideridae > Dastarcus > Dastarcus helophoroides. The sequence goes on along the minus strand of CM053334.1, from coordinate 7,471,405 downwards.
TCGAAAAAAACTTTCTGAGATGAAAGTCCAATTATAACACAGAAATTAATAAAAATTCTATTTTTGAGAAGAAAGAAGAAAACAGATTTTAGAAAAAAGGAAAAGTTGCTAAACAAACTGAAATTTTCAGCAGAAAGTCCTATTTTAAGAATGAAATTGATATTTTAAAAAGAAGACAAATAAAGAGAAGAGCAAAAATAGTCTACATTTCGAGAAAATGGCGGATTTTCACAGCAAACTCGAAATTTTGAAATAAAAATTACTTCCAGGCCGAATACATGTTTTTGCGTGACTGCATAAGACAGGGGGTGGGGCAGTTGTTGTTGCTCCCTGCCCTATTATGACTACTCTACTAAGAACAACTCTTTAGTTCGATTAGTATGGATCTTATACATATAAGTGTTTATATAAGATCCATGGACCCAAAAGTCTCTTTAATACTCACATTTTGGTTGATTTTGACCTGCACTCAAAAAGGGTTGCTGACCCCTGACCTAGATTAATATTATAACGAGAGAACTTTTTAACGACCGAAAAACTTTTAAATTTTGTTTTATAAGCTAAAAATAAAGTTTTCGATCGCAGTTTTGGCTCCATAAGACAAAATTATGAAAGGGTGAAAGGTCCAAAAAAATAAGAATTTGTTCAAACTTCAAAAAAGTTACAATTTTGAAAAAAAGTAATTTCAAAAAAGTGGCTATTTTAAGAAGGTAAAAATTATGAAACCAAGACAAAACTTTAAAAAGGGTTCAAACGTAAAAAAAAAACGTAAATAATTTTTTTTTTTGGAATTTATAACAAAAGTCGAAATTTCTAAAATAAGACATAATTTTGTAAATAAGTCTAAACTTCGAGAAACAATTGAAAATTTGAAAAATGGTGGGAATTTTTGATAAAAGTGAAAATTAGGAAAGAGAACAAAATATTCGAAGCCGACATTTTGAAAAAATTAAATAATTTCAAAAAACTTACCAAGAAAAATATTTCAAAATTTGGAAAGAAATATGACACTGAAGAAAAATCGAAATTTTGAAAATAATAATAAAAGATTATTGAGAAAAAGACATGGTTATAAAAAACTATCTGAAAAATACATACTTCATTTAAAAAAAAACCATAAAATGTAAATATTTCAATAAGATCAAAATTTCCAAACAAATTTTTTGAAAGTTAAAATGTTCAAGTAAAATAAAAACTTAGAGAACAACTCAAATATTTGAAATCGAATCGTGGAAATTACTAAAAAATAGATCGCGAAATTTTAACAAGTTGATATTTTACCATAAAATCAAAAATTTCAAAACAGACAAAATTCCTCCATAAAGGAAACTATAAAAAATACTGAAGACGATTTGAAATGTTCAAAAAACTTAAAATTCTGAAAATTGCCAAAATTTGAAATATTCAATCTTAAAAAAAATCAAAATTATAACAAAAAGTAAACATCTTTATTAATTTTTTTGAAAGGTAGAATTTTTTGGAAAAAAGTCGAATATTTTGAATAAAGTAGAAACAAAAATTTTCTGAAACGTCGAAATTGTCAAAGTAAAGTTTTTCAAAAGTTAAAATTTTTGAAAGTTGAAATCGGAGATCAAAATTTTTATAATAATCTTAAATTTAAGTAAAAGCTATATTTAAAAAAATTGGTAACTTTAAATAAACTGGAAACTGTGAAATTAAAAATTTTCAACAAAAGTGCCCAATATTTTCAAAAAAAATCAAAATTTTCAAATTAAATTTAAAAATAAAATGACATTTTAAACATTTCGTATCAAAAAAAGAAAATAAAAATGTCAAAATTTCGAAAAAAAATTGAAATTTTAAAAAAGCCAATATTTGGGAAGGTAAAATTTTTCAATTAAAATATAATTTGAAAAAGGATTGAAGCTTTTTAAAAAAGTGAAAATATATTTTAAAAGGAGCTTCGAATAAAAGTCAATATTTTCGAAAGTTAACATTTAAAAAAAAATAGAATTTAGCAAAAAAGTCAAATCTTTCAAATAAGATGGAAGTCCAATAGGTCCAATAGGTTTGAACATTTATTATATTCGAAGTTTGGAAACCAAATACTGGTTTCGATCTTGTTAGGTCTCGTCAGTTTGGTATATCCATGCATTAGAATCCTTGTCTTCTGGGAACTTTTTTCCTAGAGAGCAACCGCTTCGCTAGGTGGCAGTGTTTCAACTGTTTCAGCTACCTATGATTCACTATACACGCCTGGAGGGATGTATGAATTTGTAGCCTAGGTTGCATTCTACTTGCATAAGATGGAAGTCGACAAAAAAAATATTAAATTTCCTTTTAAAAATCTCAATTCTTAGAAGTAAAAATTTCAGAAACAGTTAAAATTTTCAAAAAGGCATAATTTTTGGAAAAATAGTTGAATTTAAAAAAGCCCAAACTTTCAAAAGTCCGAAAGTTCGAGAATCGAAATTTTGAAAGTCGACATTTATAAAAAACTGAGATTTTCAAAAAAAGCAGAATTTTTTAAGGAAAATAGGAATTTTCAATAAAATAAAAATATAAAGAAAAAGCCAAACCATTGATAACATCAAAATTTTCAAAAAAGTCCCAATTATGGGAGAACATTTTCAAAAAATTCAAAATTTTAAAAGTATTCAAATTTTGGGAAATAACATCGAAGTGTTTTTTCCTAGCTTGAAATTTTAAAAATGTCGCAATAGAAATTCATGGCATTCAAAAAAAGTTGAAATTTTGAGGAATGTTCGAAATTCTGAAAAAAAATTAGGATTTTCGAAAAGAACTAGAAATTTTTAAACAAACTAAAATTTTCGATAAGAAATAATACATTTTGAAACAAAGTAGAATTTTTCATATTCCACTTCTTTGCTCAAATCGTCAAGGTAAGGATTGAGAATTTCATACCAACATCAATTTGGTTTTGGTCGAATTTCGACCACAAGCGATGTTAGTAATGCACAAATAAAAAATTCCAACATTTCGAGAATAATTTCGAAACTAAAATACAAATTGCATAACAAAGGACTGTTTATAAAATTTCGAGAAAATGTCTTTATTTTGATATCAAGAACAACATTTTAGATAAACATGTAAAACAGGACTTCGAACCGAAACTGAACCGAAAATCGAAAACCGAAAAAACCGTTATTTTTGTAGGAACGAAAACCGGAACAGAACCCGAAAAAAATAACGGTTTATTTCGGTTCTTGAATTTGTATGTTCTTAAAATAATTTTTACTTTACCCTAAAGTTTGGGATTTTTTTTAGAAAGTTTCTTTTTAAAATTTTACACAAATTCGTGCAACTTTCATCTCAACGTTAGGAATTTACTTTAAAGAACATTTTTTAAAAGTTCAATTAGGAACTTACAATTTCCACTCTTTTTAAGAAAATGTTGATTTTAGTCTCAAAATTTCAAGCCAAATTAAATTTTAAGTTGTATAACTTGAATATTCTTTTTCCAACATTTTTGGCTCTTTTTTGAAATTTGGATCTTTTTCCCGAAATATTTCTTTTTTTTTTCACTACAATTTCGAGTAAATAAAAATTTTATGTGCTATTATAAATATGGACTCAAGCAGTGGATTCTTTTTTATTGAAATACAGTTTCCTGGCAATTTTATTTGCAAATCCGAATTTTTCCTAAAATTCCAACTTTTTCTTCAGAACAAACACTCAAAATTTGTTTTTTTTTCTCAAATTGGATTTTACCTTTTGTAATCTGATACTCTTCTTTTTTGAAGTTATTAATAAAAATTTCGAGTTTTCTTGAATTTTTTCATTCAAATTTCATTTTACTTTCAATATTCCATTTTTTTCTTGATATTTTAAACTCTAATGATTGTTTTACAATGCCGACTTCATAAAATTTCCGAAAATTCCTGGATTTGGCTTTTTTTTCTCAAAATTTGCGATAAAATCTCGCTATTTCTAATTTTTCCTAGAAATTGAGAATTTCAGTCAAAAATTCAAGAGAAAAATACAACATTTATATTTCAATTTAAAGTTGGAATCTTAAAGTTGAAATCGAAATTTTGAGGGTAAACTTAAAACGATGACATGTTAGAAAATGTCCAATTTAAAGTGGTTTCTGGTATCTGGTTTTGTTTACACTGTATTTGACTTTTTTTTAAAATTTCGACTTTAGCCTTGAAGCTGCAATTTCTTTTTTTAGATTGTTTTGAATTTAGGCTGCTTTAAAATGAAAATTTAGTCAAGTCTTAAATTCGTTTTGTAGAATTCGTTCAAAATTTAAAAATTGGTAATTTGAAAAATAAGATTCGTCAGCAAAATTTAAAAATTTCTGGAACCGGTGGATTTTGAAAAAATGTTGAAGTTATCACAAAAACTCAAACTTTTGAAAAAAAATGAAAATTTCGAAAAAAACTTTAAATTTTGAATGAAGCCATATTTAACTTCGAAAAAAGTACTAATTTTGATGTTAAAAGGTAAAAATGTTCAAAACAGATTAAAATCCTGATAAATTTCAAAAAGTTGCAATTTTGAAAAGAGTGAAAATTTTCGGGACAAAGTCGGAACTATCAAAAAAAGAAATTAAAACTTCAAGAAATAGCTAAAGTGAAAATTTTCAAAAAAGGGTAAGGTTTTCAAAAAATAATGTTTCAACAAAATAATATTATTAAAAATTCAAAATTTTTAGAAAAAAACTTTGTACTGTTAAATTTTTTACAAGAAGTCAAAATTTCGAAAAAGAGGAAATTTTCCAAAAAAATCAAATTCTAAAAAAGTTACGGCTTCCAGAAAAAGTCTAAATTTTGATGATAAAAGTCGAAATTTTCAAAAAAAGTCCGAATTCTGAAAAAGGTTTGAAAATATTAAAAATGTCGAAATTTTAAGAAAAATTTAATTTTTCAGAAAACAAAAATTAAACGAAAATCTAATTTTTTAAATAAAAGTTTGGTTTACTACATAAAAGCCGAAACCTCCAAAAAAAGTCGAAATTAAAAAAAAATCTGTTTTCAAAAAAGATCAAAATTTTAAGAAATTATCAAAAGTTGGACCAAGGTCAAAATTAAAAAAAAAAACAGGGTAGAAATTTTTAAAAGTCAGTTTTTCAACATCATTAAATTCACAGAAAAAATCAAAATTTTGAAAAAAAAATAACAATTTGGAGAAAAGATCGAAATTATGTGTAACGATCTTCAAAAAATTCAGAATTTGGAAAATAAATGAAAATTCCAGAGAAAGGTCAAACTGAAAAAGCCTTGCGATTAATAAAATAAATAAACATTTGAAAAAAGTGGAACCTAAAAAAAGTACATTTGAATTTCAAAGTTTTCAAAATAAAAGACGAAATGCTTTAAAGAAGTCGAAAAATGCTTAAGAATTTTCAATAAAAATCGAAGGCAGACTTTTCAAAAAGAATCATTTTTAGAAAGTCAGCATTTTGCGAAAAAGTGTAAATTGAGAAAAAGTTGAATAAAAAAAACAAACGCTCGGGAAAGTCGATATTTGCAAAAAGTTAAAACTTGGAAAAAAGCAAATTTTTAAAAAGAATTGAAATGTTTTGAAAAAATCGAATTTAAAATTAGTTAGATTTGCAAAAAAAATGAAATTTCGAGCCTGTAGTTTCTGACATTTACAAAAATAAGGTCAAACATTCAAACTTCGAGATCAATTCCAAATATTAAAAAAATTTTGAAAATTTTCAAATATAAAATCTTTAACAAGAACAAAAGTTATAAAAGTAAAACATTCAAAAAATCAAAACCAACCAAATAGGACAGAATTTTGAGGAATTTGGAATATTCAAAAAATCAAAATTTTGAAAATAGTCGAAATTTTCAAAATCAGGTTAAATTTTCGAAAATTTGGAAGTCGAATGAGAAAAGATCGACTTTGTGAAAAAGTGGGTTTTTATTGTCGATATTTTCGAAATAAGTTAAAATTTTTGAATTCTTCAGAAAAGTCGAAACTTTCAAAAAGTATATAACCCAAGAATCCTTTCTCTTTTTTTACCTAGGCGAAAGCTAATTTTTTTATAAAGTTCAAAGTTTTTTTGAAGTTTTAACTCAAAATGAACTCAGAATCCAAAGTTTCAGCCTGAATTTTTTAAACTTGAAAAATCGAGAAATATTTTCTTCAAATTTTAAGCATTACCAGAGTAGTTATATGCTGATATATTAAAAAAAAAAAAAAAAGAACAATTCCTGAATTATGTTAGAAAATGAATTTAAATAAAAACATTTAAAAAATTAAAAAATGAGTCATCCGGAACTGAACCAAAAACCGAAAAAAACCGCTATTTTTGTCGGAACAAAAATCGGAACGGAACCGTTACGATTTTCTTCCCGGGACGAAACCCGAAAACCGAAAAAAAAATAGTGGTTCGATGCCCTAATATAAAAACTAAAATTGCAAACTTTTTGTTTCGAAAACACTTTTCAATTGTTGAGAATGATGAACAGGATTAAATTAAAAATTATTTCGTGTTTTTTTTTTGTTTATTTTAATACGTCTCCAATTTTTATTATTTTCCTAATTTTAAAAATATGTCTGTTTCGAAAAAAAAATCTAAAATTAAAAACTGTTTGCGAATCTTTAGGGAAAAGTCCAAATTTCAAATGCATTGCCATAATTTGAGAAAAAAAGTCAATTTTGAAATTGCCTCAGAGATAGTAATTTTGGCATAGACTTTAATATCTTGTATTATACGATGTTACAAAAATTAAATATTTTAATTGAAATTTTGAAATAATTGCCGCATTTGTGTTGACAGTTCTGCGCTAAGCTTACACTTAACTTCGATTATTTAACTCATAATGGAAGATTGTTTTGTTTGTTTTACAGAAACAACTTTCATGGGGCGGCATTTCGATCATCTGCTTCGTACTGAAAAAATTTACCGCTCGGCCTTGATTATGATGGTCTAAATTTCTATTTTTTTTTTATTTTATCGAGGATAGATTTTTCTGCTCAAATTCTTCAGAAATGTAAATGTACTAAGGAAAATCCATGGAAAAGGATAAATAATACAAGACGCTTGAAAATAGCTTTAAATCATGTATAAAAAGCCAAAAAAACAAGCAAAATTAACACATGAAACACTCCGAAAAAGATTTAAAACTAGGATCCGGTCTCTATCATAATAAAAGACGACTTAAATGGTAACAACACGTTAACTAATTATTACAAAGACTAATTAGCTAATAAACCATGTTACATCCACCAACATTTTTTTCCGATTATTCGTTTTTGGAATAATTCCATGATATGGCAAAATCAGACAAATTTTTTAAAACAAAACGATATTTATAAGTCCTGGCCAAAGCGACTGACAAGCAGCACGAAACAGCCATTTACATATTGGGGCAGTTTATCGTTAAATATTTATTTATATACTCGTCGATCGGGGTGTGGCACATCAGGGGAAGCTGGACGCTAACGTGAAAAATTATTTCCGGAAAACACAACAATCCTATTGGAGCCGATCGGAAGTGGGAACGTGACGTCAGTGTAAACAGGCGCCATTTTGTCCACTCCCGATAATTTATTGCTAACAACAACGAAAAAATCGCGCATGCGTTCTTTCTTTATAGCAAACCACAAAAATACTGGCGGGACATTTAAAAAAAAGATCTAGAATACAATAACAATAAACTCACCGTGGGTTGCTTTGTCACTAGACAGTTCTGCCACTAATCACTAATTAATTAAGTCACAGTCGTTCGCTCGAGTCAATATCGGGTTGTCTACGTTATGTCACAATCAGGAAAATTTAATTTTAACTTTAGATTTAGTAACAATTTTGTACTTTCCGAAAGTAAGCCACAATTTTTTTTGGGTTTTATTAATATGTTTTATTATTAATATACAAATTTTTCTAATAGGAAGCAGTCAATAAGGCCGACAATAAGGCACTTGAGTCGATTCTTGGAAAAATACTTTTTTTTTATTTCGTCGAGAAAACAATCACTAGATTTTTAATTTTTTAAATACACCTAAATATGATTTTAAACAAATTTATTTTTTATTCGATAGATCACAGATTTGTTTTATTATCTCCTTTGGAATAGCTTCAAAAATTAAACCGATGTCACAATAGTAGACGAAATAAGCCCGGTTTTAAATATTCGTTTAGTTGTCCGGTTATTTATCGAAAAATTAAATCGGATGGAATTGCCCCTTGCAGGATTGGAACATAAGGTTAGAAACGGAAAGTTCGCGAATTAAACGATTGAGGATATCTTGATGTTGTTGCCCGACACTGCCTTCAATGCGTTTAATTGTGCGCGAAAAGTTAACTTGAAAACGAAAAAGTATGTGTGCCCTTAGTTTTTTTTTTGAAAAAAACGATTTGCGAATCCTCGGATTTATTGTGCTTTCTTCTTGACGTATAGCTCGCTGCGTTGATCGTGCGTTAATTCTAGGAACATTAGCCGAAAATTTCTTGATATCACGAGATGTAATTTTGTACTATTGGTCAAATGGCGAATTTCTGAAACAAAAAAAATATATTAGGGTATACATCGATTCAAATAGTATCTATGTTAATAGCATTGAAGTGTCTAGATTTTCTGATAATCTATGGCCCAGTATCTCTAACCCTATTAAAATCTAAATTTTATTTTTGAAAACTTACGAGCTTAGAGGAGGACCGGTCATTTCTAGCAATTTTTATGCTGTATTATTGAAATTACTGGACTTAAGATTATAAAAAAAATATGTTTAGAATTTCTAGAGGTAGCTCTTTTACATGATACCTCATACGATACAACAATTAAGACTTATTTTTTTGTTTGCTTTTAATTAACCTTCTATTTTAATATAAAATATTTATTCGTTCACCGGCAGTATATGCGTGGGTAATCAAGAATTTATACTATACCAAATTTTAAATTTCTATATTAAGTACTTTTTGAAATACAAATCTTGTCCCCTGAAACCAAAAAAGATTAAAAAATACATCAAAGGTTGCTCTATATGTGGAGCAACCTTTGTTGTGCTTTTTAATCCTTCTTAGTTTCAAGGGACAGGATTTGTATTTTAATTTTTGAAGATAACCAAGGACTAGTGGATTCCACGAAAAAGTAGTTTTTGAGAAAAATCGCTCTGATAGATGGACGGACAGATGGATGGACGGACAGACGGACGGACAGACAGATGGACGGACAGACGGACGGACGGACAGTCGGACGGAAGGATGGATGAACGGACGAACGGACGCTCAGACGTAGGGACTTACGAGAGGACACGAGAGTGGGGCTATAAGGATGACGCTTTTAAGCTAAGAAACCCTAAGAAGCAAATATTGGAAAAAAAGTCAAATAAAATTCGAATTGACTTTCGGTCGCAGTAGAAACCCTTGCTCGGTTTTGGCGTTTATTTAAACGTTTTTTCCTTTTTCCGCAACCCTATTCAAGTTCAAAAATCAGTCGCCAATGTCATTGTGGTAAAGGAACCAATGGATCTTTTCTACAGTGTTTCATAAAGCTTTTGGTTACGATTTTTCTTAAAACGATTGTGTGTAGTGCGATATTTTCAAGATGAATTCTAGCCGAGATAACTACCCTTTTTTTTTAGTTAAACGGACTTGTCCTTGGTTATCTTCAAAAATTGAAATACAAATCTTGTCCCCTGAAACCAAGAAAGATTAGAAAACACAACAAAGGTTCCTCTAACGCGTTTTGACAGCCAAGCTATCTTCAGAGAAATAATGTACTGTAGTATCTCTCTGAAGACGATAGCTTGGCTGTCGAAACGCGTTAGAGCAACCTTTGTTGTGTTTTCTAATCTTTCTTGGTTTCATGGGACAAGATTTGTAGTTCAATTCTACCTTTTCTTGTCAATTAAATATGTTCTGCGACATACGTTTACTGATATTTTGACAGTATTGTAAAGAATTTAAAAAGTCCTGAGGTCAAATAATAATCTGAACTTACATAGTTAAAATTTAATGACTGGAAATACTAATTTTATAAAATCTTTTTTTATTTTCGAATTCGTATTGTTTTTTCTAGTTTAGGCTTGGAATTGTTACCTTTTTTGAATTTTGATTTTTTTGTCAATGGTTTGGACTTTTTTTTAAAACATTGAGTTAAAATTCGAAATAATTTTAATCTCTGAGGCGTGCCCTAACAATAATTTTAATCTCTGAGGCGTGCCCTAACATTTTATCTGCCCCAGTTAAAGCACTTTACATTCGAAATTTTAACAAACATTTATTTTATATGTTACCAAAAGTTTCAACCTTTATCTTAAAAGTTGGAATTAAATTTATAATTATTAAATTTTTGGTGCTTTTCGAGTTTTCAACCATTTCTCAGTATTTCGAGGCTTTATCTGAATTTTTTTTTTTTTTCGAAAAAGTTTCCGCTTAAGTGAACTTGAAATAATTTACTTTTTATCAAAAATGTATACTTAAAAATTTCAACTTTTACCTAAAATTTCCATTTTGTTTAATTCAAATTACAACATTTTTCTTTGCCTATAATTTGAGCTTTAAAATAAAAGCTATTTTGCTTTAGTTTATTTTATTTGTGCTGAAATTTTTTAGCGTTGTTTACAAATTAATTTTTTTTTATATTAGGGTAGATCATGCACAGTCAGAAGCAAAGAAGCATTTTATATATTATTTTACGAACCCGTTTCAAATTATAAACAAAGGGTTAGAAAAATGATATGTCCAAATTATGTAAAATAATCAAAATGAACAATTCCACTGAATTTCAAGAATTCCACTTTTTTAAACGAGTTTCTAACAAATTGAAATGCAACTCTTGTTCTCTGAAACTAAGAAAGATTAAAAAACACAACAAAGGTTGCTCTAATGCGTTTCGATATCCAATCTATTATCTTTAGAGAGATACGAGATACGAGATACGAGATACGAGATACGAGATACGAGATACGAGATACGAGATACGAGATACGAGATGCGAATTACGAGATGCAAGATACGACGAGTATCTCTCTGAAGATGATGGCTTGGCTATCAAAACGCCTTAGAACAGCCTTTGTTGTGTTTTTTAATCTTTCTTTGTTTCAGAGGACAAGATCTGTATGTCAATTTTTGTATATAACCAAGAACCAGTGGGGTTCAAAAAAAAAGAGTTTCTAAAAACTAATTATTTAAATTTTAGGCTGAACACTTCGAAAATATTCCGGATTTTTTTTATTTTGTTTAATTCAAATTACAATATTTTTTTTGCCTTTATGTTTTAAAAATGAAAGCTATTTTTCTTTAGTTTCGTTTTATCTGTGCTGAAAATTTTTAGTGTTGTTTATAGATTAAAATTTTTTATATTAGGGTAGATCATGCACAATCAGAAGCAAAGAAGCATTTTAGATATTATTTTACGAACCCAAATTATAAACAAAAGGTAAGAAGAATGATATTTCCAAATTATGTAAAATAATTAATATGAACAATTCCACTGAATTTCAAGAATTCCACTTTTTTCAACGAGTTTCTAACAAATTGAAATACAAATCTTGTTCCCTGAAACCAAGACAGATTAAAAAACAACAAAGGTTGCTCTAACGCGTTTCAATGTCCAAGCTATTATCTACAGAGAGATACGAGATATGAAATACGAGATGTGAGATACGAGATGCGAGATACGAGATACGAGATACGAGATATGAGATACGAGATACGAGATACGAGATACGAGATACGAGATACGAGATACGAGATACGAGATACGAGATACGAGATACGAGATACGAGATACGAGATACGAGATACGAGATACGAAATACGAGATACGAGATACGAGATACGAGATACGAGATACGAGATACGAGATACGAAATACGAGATACGAGATACGAGATACGAGATACGAGATACGGGATACGAGATACGAGATACGAGATACGAGATACGAGATACGAGATGCGGGATACGAGATGCGAGATACGAGATGCGAATTACGAGATGCAAGATACGACGAGTATCTCTCTGAAGATGATGGCTTGGCTATCGAAACGCGTTAGAGCAACCTTTGTTGTGTTTTTTAATCTTTCTTAGTTTGATGGGACCAGATCTGTATTTCAATATTTTTGATAACCAAGAACCAGTCCCTTTCACAAAAAAAGAGTTTCTAAAAACTAATTATTTAAATTTTAGACTGAACACTTCGAAAACATTCCGGATTTTTTTTTATTTACATTTGCTACTATTTTTAAAATTTAAATTTTATTTTCAAAATTTTAATTGCTAGATTTGTCTAAGAAAAAATTCTAATTGTCTTTGAAATTTGGACTTTAGTTTCAAATTCTTAATTTTTTTATTTAAATTACCACTTTGGTCTTCATTTCTAAAAAAAAGTCGAACATTTTTTGCCGAAAATCAAAACTTTGGAAAAAATCAGAATATAATAAAAGAATCTTTCAATGTTTTATTTCAAATTCAACTTACTTTTTAAAAAAAAGTTTAGCAAACACTTAAAAGTAGTAATTTTTTAGCCATTGCCTAGGTTATAATTTAAACGTTTTAAATTCCAACTTAAAATTTCAATTTTAAAGTCAAATTCTTGGACACAAAAAAAAAATTAAAATAAAAAAGCTCAAAAAAATATAAGAAATATTTTTAGAAATTTGTAACTTTTTCTGAAATTTACACTATTACATAGAAATCTTAAATTAAACCATAAAACATTTAATGTTTTACGTGAAATTTCAAATAATACGACCGTAAACTTAAATATATTTTGTTTCTGAAATTCCTGCTCAAATAAATTTTGGGCAGCTGCAGAATAAAAAAAAACGTAGTAATAATAGATTGGACATTTCGATAACCAATTTGAATAAGAATTTAAAATTTTCAGATAAAATTACAAATTTCTGTCGAAAAACGAATGTGCATTTGTTGTTTGTTTGTTTGAAAAAAATCAGCATTCTAGAAAAACTTTAAAAGGTTACAAAATAACGTTTGAAAAATTAAAAATTTTGATTCAATAAAGTCGAGATTTTTTACTGTACATTATACAGTATACCAACAGTAAAAGCTAAAAAAGTGTTAAGATTTTGAAGAAAAATATTTGCGATTTAGAAAATAAAAGTCGTTGTTCGAAAGACGATTACATTTACGCAGGAAATTATATCGCAATTACAGTGGGAAGTTCTACCTTACCTCCCGTAGTCACCAGACCTTGCCTCAAGTGACTATCACCTGTTTTTGGCCTTGAACCACACGCGGAATTGGCAATTTGGTGATTTGAAAATAGAGAGGTTTTGGAAAACGAGGTGATACACTTCTTCAGTTCCCAAAAGCAAGATTTTTTACTAAAATGGGACATATGATCTTGTGTCTAGATAAGAAAGGGTAATACTTGCTGAGGGTAATTATTTTTTAGAATAAATCTAAGTTTAACCCATTTTTTGTGTTACTCTTTCTTAACCTTCAAAATCGCACGAACTTTTTGGTCGCCTGATAAATGTAATGTCGAAATTTTCAAGAAAAGATTGATATCCCAGGTATATGTCAAATTGCAGATTATTTTCCTCGAAATTAACAAAAATAATTTAATTTGTTTTTAATTTCTTGTTTGTTATTGTCGCTATTAAGCTAGAACATCGGCAGTAATTGTTGCGGAAGATTTTAGAAAGTCAGATCTCCGATACGTAAGCGAGACATAGATACCAGATAGCTGTCACTACTCGGTTTTTAGCATAGGCTGCCCGCGTGCATACAATAATACAAATCCCCAAGCTGCTTTGAAGTACATTTGCTGAGTCTACAAGACTGCACTCGTATGTGATAAAATTAAAAGCAGCTTTTTTCAAAAGCATCTAGAAGGTGTAGTAGAGCTCCTATGGTGACATTATTTCAAGATGTTTCCCTAACGTGCGGAATGAGGCATAGAAATTCCCTAAGATATGTAAATTCAAGTGTAATTTACGCCCTCCAACTCAAACTAAACTCAAACTAAAAATTTTAAACCGCGACGAGTGAATTTCGATAATAAAAGGGGAAATTTATAAAAAAATATATTAATTTTCAATTATGGATACCTGTATACGGTGAAAGGTAAAGAGGTGTTAAGATTTTAAAGTTAAATATTTGCGGTTTAAAAAATAAAAGTCGTGGTTCGGAAGACAAATAAATTTTAATGTGGAAATTTGCGAAGAGTGGAGAAAAAAATGTTTAAACATTTTCATATTAGAGTCAACATTTTATGAAAAAAGGTAAAACTAAAAAGTAAATTTTTAATGAGTCGAAATTTCAAGAAAAAGTCAAAAATTATTAAGAAAAGTAAAACAAAAAAACGCAAAAACAAAAATGAGATTTTTTTTACAAACATTTGGTTTTTTAATCAGAATTTTGGCGCAAAGATTTGAAGTCCTGCAAACAACTTTGAATAAGCAGAAACCTCATTTAAAACTGAGGATTTCTAAAAAATATTTCGATTTTTTCGAGAAATTGTTATAATTTAAAAAATTGTTTAATTTTTTTTTACAAATTTTCAATATCGAAGTCGAATTTTGATAACGAAGGGTTCCAGGGCCAGAATCAGTACAGGATATACTTCTTCTGGGATTGGACCGTGTCAAAAACTACTAAAAATGTTCACACTTTTAGTAGATCTTTGACACGGCCCGATCCCGGAAGAAGTATATCCTGTATCAAATTTTTTTACCTAAAATTCAAACTTTCAACTTCATTTTTGAAATCCCGGAGTACTGAATTTAAATTTAAACATTGGAGAATGCTGTCGAATTTTCAAGAATATTCAAATGTTCAAATGATTCGGCTACACTTAAAAAAACAAAAAAATAAAAATTTCGAAATAAATACTGAAACTTAAATGGGAATAATATTTAGATAGAATACTCAAACTTCATAAAAAAAATCTGACTTTAGAAATAATTGTGATTTAATTCAAAAAAACTTTGAAGACATTATGAGTTTAAACTGGACAATTTAAAAAAACTCATATCTCCAGCCAAAAAGAGATTAGAGTTTCTGAAGATTTTTTTTTTAATTTGAATTCCAAACTCTTTAAAATACGATTTCAATTTTTTAATTCTTATTTTGTATTTAAACTTTTCAGAAAATTTTACAAAGAATATTTTACCAAATTTTGAACTTGAATTCAAACTTTCGAGATTTCAAGTTAAAAGTAAATCGAAATTTGGAGTTGTAAGATCAACTTTTGAAAATTTCGAAATTTAATTTAAAATTTATAAATCAAATTTAAAAGATCGGGATTTATTGAACAATTTCAAGTATGAATTCCAAAAAAAAATAATAATCGAAAGTTTAGAATTAGAGGCACCATTTTCAGGAAATAAAAACTAAATATTACGAGAAACCAGTCTTAAATCAAAGTTCTGAATACACAGTCCAACTTTAAATAATGCCAAAAGATTGTGGCCAAGAAAACAATTTTGAAAAAATTTTTCGATGAAAATTTAAATTTCGGGATTAAAATAAAAATTGGAGAATAGCTTGAAACCTATGAAAAAGAATGAAATTTCTTTAAGAATTCTAAATTTGTTTTTTTTTGTAATTTCGAACAAAATGTGAATTGAAACAAAATGCCCTTTAATTTCTAAAAGTATTCTGGGTGTTTAGCTGTTCCCTCAAAATCTAATAAAATTTTAACTATGCATTTTTTTCATATTTAATTTTCTTCCTAAATTTATTTTAACATCGATATTTAGAGTCAAAATTTAAAGAACAATAATAAAAATCAAAAATTTAAACTATTTTAGATATCAAGAAAAATTGATATCCCAGGTAAACGTCAAATTGGAGCTTATTTCACTCAAAATTTAAAAAAATGTATGTATTTCAAGTTTTTTATTGTCGCCATTCATTGTCACCATGTCGGTAGTTCATCGGCAGTAATCGTAGCGAAAATTTTTTTAGAAAGTAGGATCTACAATGTGTAAACGAGAGATGTAAACGTCAGACTGCAATCACTACTCGATTTTTAACATAGACTGTCCGCGTGCATGCAAGTCATTTTGAAATAGATTTTCTCATCCAACAACATTGCACGGGTTATACGATAAAATTTAGTCAACGCAGTGTTAGCTCTAGAAGAAGTAGTAGAGCTACTAAGTTGTCACTACTTCAAGATGTTTCCCTAACGTGCGAAATGAAGCATAGAAATTTCGTGAGATGTAAAATTTCTGTTTAAATTACACAAATGTGTTAAATTAAATGTAATCTCCACTCTCAAAAAATTATCCCAAACTGAAACTGAACTCAAACAAAAAACCGTTACGATTTTTTGAGAAAACATGTTCATTTTTGAGGTTAAGGTTTAATTGAAATACAAAACTCGTTCCCTCAAACCAAGAAAGATTAAAAAACACAACAAATGTTGCTCAAACACGTTTCGATAACCAAGAGAGAAAGAAAGAAAGCTTCAGAGAGATGAAGATGATAGCTTGGCTAACCTCTCACTTTTAAAAAATTATCCAAAACTTAAACTGAACTCAAATTAAAAATTTCAAACTGCTACGATTTTTGGAGAAAGCATGTTCATTTTTGAGGTCAAGGTCGAATTGAAATACAAAACTTGTCCCGTGAAACCAAGAAAGATTAAAAAACACAACAACGATGGCTCTAACGTGTTTCGTCAACCAAGCTATCATCGTCAGAGAGATGAAGATGAGAGCTTGGCTATCGAAACGCGTTAGAACAACCTTTGTTGGGTTTTTTAATCTTTCCTGGTTTCAGGGGACAAGTTTTGTATTTCGATTTTTCAAGATAACCAAGGACCAGTCCGTTCCACCTAAAAAAAGAGGTTAAGGTCGATATTTTAGAAAATGAACCAAAAACGAACAAAGCATAATAGAAATACTCAGGGTATTTTGATAAAAAAAAGAAATTTACAATATAAAATTAATTTTAAATTAAGGGGACTTGACACGTAGAAAAGGTTTAAAATTATTGAACAATTCGCTATTTCAAAAATAAAATTCGGTGTTTAGAAGACGAATAAATTTAAAAGTGAAATCGAAATTCGATATCAAAATGATCATACATTTTCTTATGAACTTTGAAATTTTTAAAATATAGATAACACAGAAAAAGGAAATTTTCAATCTGAAGCTAAAGTTTCGAAAAAAATTCAAAATTAACATGAAAACTACAAAAAAAAAGAAATGATGATTTTTTAAATAAATGTCAGGTTTTTTTTTCAAATTTTCCACTGTCTATAAAATTTCAGAATTTCTGGATTAAACTTTTAATATTTTTTAAGATAACATCGAATCTTCCAGAAAAGAATCAAGATTTGAGATTTCCATGTTTCCTTTCTCTTTTATTTTTTTTTGAGAATTTCGAATTTAAATTTGAAGATTTAATAATTCTTTTTCGATATTATTTTGAATCCTTGGTTACAGTTTCGACTTCCTATAGAAAAATTTAGATTTTACACATTCGAATTTAATTTTACTCTTGAAATGTTGACTCCCAATCCAAAAATTTAAATACAAAACTTCAGAGGACATGATTTGCATTTCAATTTTTGAAGATAACCAAGGATCAGTCCCTTTTATCAAAATTTAAATCCAAAGAACCAAGAATACAGTTAAATTCGAATCTGTAATATGTAAAATTTTCTGTAGGAAGTCGAACCTCTCACAAAGAGTTGTCCTTAAATCCAAATGTTAAATAAAATTTATAAACATTTTTCCAAAAATTGAAATACAAAATTTGTCCTCTGAAACCAAGAAGGATTAAAAAACCACAACAAAGGTTGCTCTAACGCGTTTCGACAGCCAAGCTATCATCTTCAGAGAGATACTTTGAGTACTTTGAGTATTTCTCTGAAGATCGTAGCTTGGTCGTCGAAACGCGTTAGCGCAACCTTTGTTGTGTTTTCTAATCTTTTTTTGTTTCAGGGGACAAGTTTTGTATTTCAATTTTTAAAGATAACCAAGGACCAGTCCGTTCTACCAAAAAAAAACAAGTTTTCGACCAATAAGACTTTATCATGAAGAATTGAAATCCAAAGTAAACATTTCAAGAATGAAGTTAAATTCGAATGTGCCAAATGTAATATTTTTTTGTAGAAAGCCAAATCTGCAGCAAATAATTCAAAATAATACCAAAAAGCATTTATCAAATCTTCAAATTTAAATACGAAATTCGGGAAAAAAAAATGTGCGTTTTGCAGAAGGCAGTAATTCGCAGGAAGATTGTCATAGAGAAAAATAGAAAGAAGCAAATTGAAGCCCAAGACCTCTAGTTTTTAGACCTTGATCTCATTTTGTTTTTGGTTTTAGGAGTTTTCAACTAAATTTAATAAAACCATGAGGCGCAAATTTTTTCAAAATTTTGTTCTATAAAAAAGTCCTCAAACTTCAGCAAATTTTTTCCAGTGACCCCATCATATATATCTGGTATCCGAGCTCGGTTAGATGATTTTTTTCTGAGTTAAGACAGTTCAAAACAAAGTCATTTTTCATTTTGTAATCAATAAGGTCACAATAATTTTTGGTGGAACGGACTGGTCCTTGGTTTTCTTCAAAAATTAAAAAGAAACAGCAACGATTGTTGTGTTTTTTAATCTTTCTTGGCTTCAGGGGACAAGTTCTGTATTACAATTTTTTACAATAACTTTTGAAATAATTTCTAACCTAATTTGAATGGTTGATCAACCTAACCCTTGCATTTGGTTTAATCAAATTTCAACGACTCCTTCACTGTACGTTTAAAAGTAGTAATAGTTCAGAATTTTTAAGAATTGAGTTTTTAATTTGCCAAAAATACATTTTAACCCTTGAGACCTTTTAAAATTAGTGAATATTAATGTTTTTTAATGTGACCTTTTATAAAAAAACTTGGGACTTCCATTTTGAGTGTCATTGAGTGATGTGTCCCCAATTGAATGTATTTTTTATTATTATTAAATTTTCGTCTAAAATTATTAATTTTGGTTCACAAAGACACTGCTTGTGCACACACCAAACAGGAAAATGTCTGCTGCTCTATCCAAAGTTAACACTAATAAACACATCCACACGTTAAATTATAAGTTTAAAAACATACTGCTAAATTTAAAATTTATTGATATAGTATTTTAATCAATTAACTTTTGAACATGCTAATTGATCAAACATGCTATAAAAATAGCTTCAAAACAGCCGCACCCTATTTTTCTGTACTAGAGATGCAAGTTCCCCATAAAATAAAAAAAATATGCTGTAAAACTTTAATAAGTTTAGTTGGGGTTACTTTTAATCATGCCAAGGCCGAACGTACATCAAGCACAAGTAAAAAATTCGAAAAACTTACTGTTATTCTTTTTTGTTTGTTTTTGAGATTTGGTTTTTTTTTAACTGTAGGTATAGACAGGTTATAGGGTTTGTGTAGGGGTATTTAACGCAGACGGCTATGCACTGATATTTTCCGGGATTTCACAATGTGAAGTTTGAAGTATATAGATGAAATACATGGAATTGTACATAGGTTGTTATATAGAGCGATCCGGCCCGATGGTGTCGTGTTAAAGGGGGTGGACCGGGTGAAAATTTCCATGGTTGTGGAATTGGCCGGGTGGACGCTTGACGCTGCATCGATGCACGTGCATATACCGGGTGGCAATTACAGGAAAACGGGACAATATGTCGTCGAGGCATGGGAAATATTTTGTTGTAAGATTTAGTCATGATTTTGGTGGAATGAACTGGTCCTTGGTTATCTTGAACAATTGAAACACAAATCTTGTCCCCAGAAGTCAAAATTATCAAAAATTTTGAAAGTTTTGTTCATTAAAACTTTGAGAAAAAAGCTAAATAGTTAGAAATCTTAAAAAGGAATTCAATTAAAAAAATGTGGAAGCTTTCAAAAAAATTTAAATTTAAAAAAAAGCAAAAATGTTGAAAAAAAAATCGACATTTTGAAGAAAGTTTAAATTGTCGAAATAAATCAAAAACTAATAAATGCAACGAAATTTTTACCAATAAACCAAAATTTTAACAAGAGTCTATTTAGAAAAAAATCGATATTTTTAAATGAGGACGAAATTGTAAAGAAAGTGGAAACTTCCAAACGTAAGAATTTTTAAAAATGACTTAATTTGAAAAAGGACAAAATTTAGAAAATTAGGATTTAAAAAAGGATGAAACTTTTAAAAAATGATGTCAACATTTTAAAAGAGTACTGTTAAAAGTTGATCTTTTCAAAAAATTTAACGATTATGATAAAATAAAGAAATTTTCAAAAAAAAGTAAATTTCGAAAATATGTTTTTTGTTAATTTTGGTGGTGATGAGGGTCCCCTTCAAGTGCGGGGCCCGATTGAGCCTAATCGCTCCAATCTCCTTTAATCCGGGCCTGTAAATAAACAAACTATTGTTTAATGACCATTTACGATGTTGTTTAATGTCCAGATTAAAAGTGATCATTTTAAGAATAAAATTAAATACCAAAAATATTAACATTTTCATCCCTCGAATTACTATAAAACTTGAAATTCTAGGACCCTTCAACATTTATAAAAATGTTCAAATTTAGTTTTTTCTCGAAATTATACTACTTAAGTATCTGAAAAAAAAACCATCAAATTTTTCATGACGTTTGTTAACCAGATATTTCGTGTTTTCTTCAAATTTCTGGAAATTTTAGTTTATTTTGATATTTCGAGTTTTTTCTGGAAATTTTAATTTTAGACAAAATTTTTGATTAAATCGACAATTTCTAATAATTGTTACTTTAAATTCAAAATTTGGACTTTTTTCCCAATTTGGATTTTTTTCTAAAAAATGCGGTTCGACTCAGCGAAATTTTTAGATTTTTTGACTTATTGACTTATTAAAAAATTTGTTTTTTTTATGTTAACGTTCTTTGAAGAATTTCGACTTGCTTTTGAAAAGTTCAACTTCTTAAAATTTCTCTATCTTTTCTCTAAATTTCGCTTTTTTTCACAATTTTTTAGCCAATCCGTTTTTTGAAATTGTGTCTATTTTCACTTTCCAAAATGTCTCGAAAGTTTGACTCTAATTTTCAACCTTTCGACAAATTCTACTTTTTAAAAACCTTTGTTTTTCAACACCCAGATTTTATTAGAAATTTTAGTGTTTTCTCAAATTTTTCGGTTTTTTTTTCAATTTGCCTTTCGACTTTATTCTAAAAATTTGCATTTTTTCAAAATGGAGTCATTTTTTTAAATCTACTTTTCCCGATTTTATGGCTTGTTTTGTAAATCTCTTTTTTTGGATAATTGTGCCTATTTTCAGTTTTCATAATTTTTCAAAATTTTGGATCCTGAAATTTTCAACCTTTCGTAAAATTCAACTTTTTTAAAATCTATGTTTTTCAACATTCAGATTTTATTGAAAACTTTAATCTTTTCTCAAATTTTCCAGTTTTTTTTAAATTGCATTTGGAAATTTTGACTTTATTTTAAGAATTTAGATTTTTTCAAAATGGGGTCATTTTTTTAAATCTCTTACTCTTCTCGATTTTATGACTCAGATTGTAAATTTCAAATTACAAAAAAGATATTAATTTTTTTTTGTGAAACTTGGTACTTAAAGACATTTTTAAATTTTTTTGAAAATTTTAACTTCCTTGAAAATGTCGACTGTATTTCAATATATCGATTTTCTTTATATATATATATACCCTATATATATATATACCCTGTTTTTTTTTCATTTTCATAATCTTTTCGGAATTGTGTTGGTTTCTCTTTTATATTTCAACTATTTTATATTATAATCTTATAAAAAAATTGTTTCCTTCCAGTGCCGATTTTATTGAACATTTCGAATTTTGTTTTTAAATTTCCATCATTTTTCGAGATTTCAATATTTTTTAGATTCAATCCTTTGCAAAAGTTTTTATCTTATTTTTAGATCTTTGTCTTTGACCATTCAGATTGGAAATTTTCATATTTTCTCAAATTGTTCAGTTTTTATGAATTGGCCTTTGAAAATTTCGACCTTGTTTTAAAAAATTACAATTTTAAGAATGGGGTCATTTTTTTAAATCTCCTTAGGTTCGATCCTTTGCCAAAGTTTTTATGTGATTTTTAAATCTTTGTCTTTGACTATTCAGATTGGAAATTTTCATATTTTCTCAAATTTTTCAGTTTTTTATTAATTGGCTCTTAAAAATTTCGACCTTGTTTTAAAAAATTACAATTTTAAGAATGGGGTCATTTTTTTAAATGTTCTTTTTTTCTCGATTTTATGTCTTGCTTTGTAAATTTCGTTTTTTTTTCAAAATTGTGCCTATTTTCAATTTTCATAATTTGTCAAAATTTTGACTCTTGTAATTTTGAACTTTTCGAAAAATTCTACTTTTTTAAAATCTGTTTTTCAACATTCAGATTTTATCGGAAATTTTAATTCATTCTCAAATGTTTCAGTTTTTTTGTTGCCTTTGAAAATTTTGACTCTATTTTAAAAATTTACATTTTCGCAAAATGGGGTCATTTTTCTAAATCCCCCACTTTTCTCAATTTTATGAGTTGTTTTGTAAATTTGTTTTTTTTTTGAAAATTGTGCCTGCTCTCAATTTGCATAATTTTTTGAAATTTTGATTTGTAATTTTCAACCTTTCGAAAAATTCAACTCTTTTAAAAATCTATGTTTTTGAACATTTAGATTTTATTGGAAATTTTAATCTTTTCTTAAATTTTTTAGTTTTTTAATTTGCCTTTGGAAATTTCGACTTTATTTCAAAAATTTACATTTTCGCAAAATGGTGTCATTTTTTTAAATCCCCCACTTTTCTCATATTTATGACTTGTTTTGTAAATTCCATTTTTTTTTTTGGAAATTGCGCCTACTCTCAATTTGCATGATTTTTTGAAATTTTGACTTTTGTAATTTTCAACCTTTCGAAAAATTCAACTTTTTTAAAAATCTATGTTTTTGAACATTCAGAATTTATTGGAAATTTTGATCTTATCTCAAATTTTTTTGGTTTTTCAATTTGCCTTTGGAAATTTTGACTTTATTTTTAAAATTTACATTTTTGCAAATTGGGCCATTTTTTTAAATCCCCCACTTTTCTCAATTTTATGAGTTGTTTTGTAAATTTCATTTTTTTTTTGTTTGAAAATTGCGCCTACTCTCAATTTGCATAATTCTTTGACTTTTGTAATTTTTAACCTTTCGAAAAATTCAACTTTTTTAAAAATTTATGTTTTTGAATATTCAGATTTTATTGGAAATTTTAATCTTTTCTTAAATTTTTTAATTTGCCTTTCGAAATTTCGACTTTATTTCAAAAATTTACATTTTCGCAAAATGGGGTCATTTTTTTAAATCCCCCACTTTTCTGATATTTGTGACTTGCTTTGTAAATTTAATTTTTTTTTGGAAATTGCGCCCACTCAATTTTCATCTTTTCTCAAATTTTTTAGGTTTTTTAATTTGCCTTTGGAAATTTCGACTTTATTTCAAAAATTTACATTTTCGCAAAATGGGGTCATTTTTTTAAATCCCCCACTTTTCTCATATTTATGACTTGCTTTGTAAATTTCATTTTTTTTTTGAAATTGCGCCTACTCTCAAATTTCATAATTTTTTGAAATTTTGACTTGTAATTTTCAACCTTTCGAAAAATTCAACTTTTTTAAGAATCTAGGTTTTTGAACATTCAGATTTTATTGGAAATTTTAATCTTTTCTCAAATTTTTTAGGTTTTTTAATTTGCCTTTGAAAATTTTGATTTTATTTTAAAAATTTACTTTTTCGCAAAATGGGGTCATTTTTCAAATTTCCCACTACAAGAATCCAAACCACAAACATAAAAAGTAGGTTAATTTAATAGCATTTATTTTACAATATTTCCAATATTCTTACTTGTTTAGGTACTAGTGTGGGTTCGAACTACACTGCATAGACATTGTTATTTTCTAGTTTTAAGTTTTCACTTCGGTCGGCTGCCCTCACAACTGCCTAATTTTTTTAAACTATTTTTTTCTTCACAACTTTGAACCAAAGCATTTTTTATGAAATTTATTTTCGTAGAACAAATTTATTTAAATTTGAAGTTATCATCGAGTATTGTCTGTAAAAATTACAGACACCTATAACCAACAGTTAACTGAAGTGTGAAGATTTACAATTTTATTAATGCTGGACCTTAATTTTTATTTTTGTTAACATTCCAGAATATTGTTTGGGAAGATCTCGAGTTGCAGCTGTTAGAGCACTCTACATAATGAAAGCTGTACTACCCTTTTAACAACAATATAGCGGTACGTTGCATATATATACAACCAATTGTACGCAGGGCGCTCTGGTAGAGCAATAATAGTTGCATAGCAGTGTACCTGTACTTAAAATTCAAGTAGGTTTTATCTACAGATTCGCCGAGAGAATTACCGGTCCCGGGGCCAATTATGAGATCCGCGCTCCTTACATTCAATGTATTGGCCGCGTGGGCCCCTACAGTACCTCTTTCGGGCATAAAATAAAATAAGAGGATTTATCTAATCCATAATTTTCGTTTCGACGAATAATAATAATAATAATAATAAAAAAATCGACCCTTTTGGAAAATTTTGACTTTTTTAAAATTTCGAATTTTAATTTCTACTTTTTTCAATATTCTGACTTCAAATTTTCGAGATTTTTGAGAATTTTTACTATTTTTTTACATTTCACCTTTATTCAAAATTTATTTGAAAATGTCTACGCTTTTGAAAATACTCACTTTCTTTAAAAATTTCGACCTGTTTTGAAATATATTTAGATTTTAGAATATTCCGACTATTTTTAAAGAATTCATTTTTTATTGAAACATTACGAGTTTTAAAAATCCCAACCTCTTTTAAAATTTCGAATTTTTTTTGAAAATTTTGACAATATCCACCCTTTTTTCGAAATTTCAACCATTGCTTAACATTTTAACTTGTGTTTGAAAAGATCAACTGACAAAACTTTGACTTTTTCTCGAAAATTTAATTTAATTTCTGAAGCTTTGACCTTTTCGCCTTTTTTCGAAATGTCAACTGTTTTAAAAATGTAGACTCCTTTTTCAAATTTATGGATTATTTTTTAAATATTTTGACTTTTATCTTAGAGTTCCGAATTTTATAAAAACATTCAAATTTGTTTTCAAATTTTTAACTTACTTGTGAAAATACTCACTCTGTTAAATTTCGCTTTTTATTAAAAATGTATATCTTTTTCGAAACTTCGACAAGAGATTTAAACTTTTTTGTAAAATTTACTTTTTTTTCAAGATTTTGACTTTCTAAAAATGACATTTTTGAAAATTGTAACTTTTCGATTTTTATTGACATTTTTTTTTAAGTTTAACGTTTCAGAAAATTTGACTTACTTTAGAAATTTCCTTTTTTTTGCTATTTCAAATTTCCAAAATTTTCCAAAGTTTCCAAATTTTCACTTTTGTGTTAATTAGTTTTCTGAAAATTTTGAATTCTTTGACAATTTTAACACACTTCGGCCTTGTTTTAAGATTTTGATTTGTCAGAAGTTTTTTTTATTAATTTTGAAATATATTTTTTAAACATTTCGACTATTTTGCCCAATTTCCTTTTATTTTTGGAAAATGTTGACCTTTCTTCAAAATTTGGACTATTTCTCAAAAATTTTCACTTTTTTTGAAAATAGGGAGTTTTAAAAACGTGTTCAATTAAAAACTTTTTTTTATTGAAATTTTTCAAATTCTCAGAATTTTCATTTTTTTTAATTTCAATCTTTTATCGTCAATTTTTCGAATTTGCCTCACAGTTTTGACTTTTTTTACAACTCAGAATATTTTTCAAAATTCCAACTTTTCAAAAGAATTTTGACGTTCTTTTTAATATCCCAATTTTTGTTGAAAATTTTGACCTTTCTCAAAATGTTGACCTTTTCGAATCGATTCGATTTATTGAAAAATTTACCTTTTCCCGAAAATTTGGACTTTTTTTTTGAAAAAAATCTTACGTTTTCAATTGCAAGTTTTAAGCTGACATTGTAAAATGGACAATTTCTTAAGTTCAAGCTGATATATTTCAAAAAAAGTTGAAATTTGGAATATTCGAGTATTCGACTATTTGAATATCTGAAAATAATATTTTCAGAAAAAAAAGCACTTTTGAATAAAAGTTTAAAGTTACGTAAAAAACCGATTTCTAAAAATAAATGTCTACAAAAAGAAGGCTGCGACATTTTTGTAATTTACGAACTGATACCATGGCAGCTCACCCAGTTCTCAATCAATTTATATTCAACTTGATGGGTACCATTCATTTTTTCTTCAAAATTCTACTTTTTTGCCAAATTTCGAATTTACTATTAAAATGTGGCTTCTTTCTGATTAAAATTTGACCTTTTTACATTTTGAATTTTTATCTCTAAATTTCTTATTTTTTCTACAAAATTTTTCAAAAATCGACCATTTCTAAAAATTTCCACTTTTATAAAATACGAATTTCTGTGAATCTCGGTTTATTAAAATTAGCCTCTTCCTCAAAATTGTTTCAAATTTTGATAAAGAATTAAAAGCTTCGAAAAATTCATTTTGGAATTTCTGAATTTTTGCAAAAAGACAAAATGTCTAGCGCATCTTTGGAAATTTCAAGGTTTTCAAAATTTTTTTAAAATTAATTTTTCGAAAATCCCAACTTGTTTCTCAAAATGTTAAGATTTATCTCAAAATTGGACATGTTCTGGCGTCTTGGTGGGGCACTTGTTTCCTTCTCAAAATTTGCACACTTTTTTTTCAAAATTTAAGTCTCTGAAATATTTGGTATTTCTACTAGATTAGGTCTTTTTTTTGACATTTCTTTTATAAAATTTTACCCCTCAAAATTTTGTTTTTAAATTCGAAGGTTTTTTTTTCGAAATTTCGCCTATTTCAAAGCTCATTTTTAACATTGGATCCTTTTTAAAACTTTGTACCTGCTAGAATCAAAACTTTTAGATATTTTTGCTGCTTGCTTAAAATTTGGCAATTTCTCGAAATTTTCAGGTTCATCTCAAAATTCAGTATTTAGCGTTTCTGGAAAAGATGACTTTTTGGTCAAAATTTGTCTTTTTTTTTTAAATCGATCTTTTTTGCAAAATTTTCATCTCCTTTTTAAAAATTAGTTTTTGGAAATTTAGATTTTTTATTGAAATTCTTTTTTCTCATTTTTCTCAAAAGCTTTCTTTTGAAAATTTCGAATTTTATGTCAACGTCATATCCCCTAATGTCATAGACATCATAACTTTTTCTTCTTTAGTCTTTTCTTCAAAATTTCTATTCTTTTTTTTTTTTTTTTTTTTGTTGAAAATCCATCTTTTTAACAGATTTTCTTAAATTGGAATATTTTTTCAAAATTTAATTTTCTGGGTGGTGTTTTCGTCTTTTTGCCAGAATCTGTCCTCATCAGGTCTTTCTTTTTTTTCTTTCAATTTTGCATTTTACTTCAAAATTCGACCTTTTTTTAAATTAATTTTAGTTGGAAAATTTCAAATTTTTTCCTTATATTCAAACCTCGAAATTTCGACTGCTTGTCTCAAGATTTCACCTTCAACTTCTCTGAAGATGATAGCTTGGCTGTCGAAACGCGTTAGAGCAACCTTTGTTGTGTTTTTTAATCTTTTTTGGTTTTAGGGGACAAATTTTGTATTTCAACTATTTAAAGTTGCATATTTTGACACTTTTTATGCATATTTTAACTATTTCGCTTATTTGCATGTATATTTAAGGCTTTTTATGTTGCATATAATCCGGGCTTTACTAATAACCTATTCTAAATGCTCTGGTTTTATATTAATTTTATTGGGCTAACAAAATTTTCAACTTGTTGTATAAGTCAGGGGTAGGCAAATCGCGAATCGCGAGCCGCATGCGGCTCTTTTAAAAGAAAATTGTTGCTCTTTAAATTCCCCTAAAAACATAAATAAATAAAGCTTGAGTGGACAGACACGCAGATACTCATTAAACAAGTGACCTACAGAAGTCGAAATTTCCAAAAATACTTTTCTAGGAATTTTTAGGTTTTACTTAAATTTTGACAAAAAGTTATCATTTCAAGAAGTATTTTTCCAAAATTTCTGATTGATTTGTATTAACATTTAGAAGAAACACTTGAAATTTTCAGAAAAAGGCCGACTTGGGGAGTCGAAATCTCTAAAAAATATTTTTCTCGTGGTTTTTACTTTTTTATTTGGAAATTTTCTACAACCTTGAGATTTTGTGAAAAAAAGGTGAATTACTTTGTGTGAGAAAAAATAATCTAAATTAACAAAGACGGCAAATATCAAAGTTCGAAATAAAGGCTGAGCTTTCCAAAAGAGCCAAATTTTGGGAAACAGAGATTTCGACAAAATTGAGAAAAAGAAAGAGACTTCAAAAAAATTGAAAAAAAGAAAGAGATTTTGAAAAATATAAATTTATCAAAAGCTCTCAATAAAAGGTAAAATTTTAGAGAAAAAAACGTATAATTTCGACAACAGGACCAATTAAAAACTTGAAATATTTAGACAATTTTGAATTTTTTGAAATGTAGTAAAATTTCGAACAGAGAAATTGTAAAAATCAACTGGAAGCTTAGAAAAAATTGTCGTTCTCTAATAAAGTCGATGTCTTTCAGTAAAGAAGGAAAGAGTCTAATTATAGGAAGAATTTCATGGAAAAAGTTTAGAATAGCTCAAAATTTTGATAAAAAATTGCAATTTACCAGAGAAAGCTAAATTTGAAAATAAATTTTCAATTTCGAGAACAAGAAGAATTAGAAAAAAATTTTAAATTTTCAGATAAATTCAACTTTTAAGAAAATTGGTAAAATAATTTCGAAAGAAAATTATGAAAAGTGTTTAACTTCAAATAAAGGTCAACATTCTCCAGAAAACGTTAAATTTTGAAAAAAAGGAAAAAATTTCGAAACAAAAATGGGAAAAATAAAGAAGGTTAGAAAAATAAATTTGTTCTATTGGGAAAAAGGGTGAAATTTGGAAAAAAGGCAAAATTTTAGAAAAAAAACCGTTGAATTTCGAAAATAGATTGAAACCCAAAACAAATTTAAAAACCTGATATGTTTAAATAATTTTGAATTTTTTTAAAAATTGCAAAATTTCGAAAAGAGAAATTATAAGAATAAACTAGAAGCTTAGAAAAAATTGTTAAACTTTAAAAAAGTCAAACTTTTTTAAAGAAGAAGAAAAAAGTCAAATTTTAGGAAAAATTTCAAGGAAAAAGTCAAAATTTTAAGGGAAGCTCGAAATTTCGGCAACAAATTTAAAATTTTTCAGAGAAAGCGAAATTTTGAGAATTAATTTACAATTTCGAAATCAAGATGATTTAAAAAAAATCAAATTTTCAGATAAATTCGATTTTGAAGAAATTTGTAAAATAATTTCGAAAAAAAATTCTAAGAAAACTTTAAGAAAACTGTTTTACTTTAAAAAAATGAAAATTTCCTAGAAAAAGCCAAAATTTTAGAAAAAGGAAGAGATTTCGAAAAAAATGGCGAAAAATGAAGAGATTTAAAAAATTTGTCTAATTGGGAAAAAGGAAGAAATTTTGAAAAAAAAGAATATCGAAAGTTCTCAAAAAAGGCAAAATTTTAGAAAAAAATGTCAAATTTCGACAATAGATTGAAACCCAAAATAAATTTAAAAACCTAAAATGTTTAGACAATTGTGAATTTTTTGAAAAATTGCAAAATTTCGAAAATAAAAATTGTAAGATTAAATTGTAAGCATAGAAAATATTGTTTAAATGTTAAAAAAGTCGAAGATTTTCAGAAAAGAAGAAAAAAGTCAAATTTTAGCAAAAACTTCAAGAAAAAAGTCAAAGTTAAAGAAAAGTTTCAAATTTAGACAAAACATCTACAATTTTCCAGAGAGGTTTAAATTTTGAAAATAAATTTGGAACTTCAAAAACACGACGATTTAAAAAAATTGGAATTTTTAGTTAAATTTAAATTTTGAGCAAATTTGTAAAATAATTTCGAAAGAAAATTTCAAAACCATTTCAAGAAAAGTTTTTAACTTTAAAAAAATCAAAATTTTTCAGAAAAAGCCGAATTTTGAGAAAAAGGAAGAGATTTCGAAAAATGGGAAAAATGAATATATTTAAAAAAATGAATTTGTCCAAAGTTCCCAAATAAGAGCAAAATTTCAAAAAAACTGCGAATTTCGACAATAGATTAAAATCCAAAAGAAATTTTTAGATAAAAGAAAAATTGTAAAAATAAACTGGAAAAGTGTCGGTTTTAAAAAAGTCAAAAATTTTTAGAGAAATAGAAAAAAGTAAAATTTTAGGAAAAATTTAAAAAAAGTCAACATTTTAAGAAAAGTTCAAATTTTGATAAAAATTTGCAATTTTTCAGAAAAAATCAAATTCTGAAAATAAATTTAAAATTTTGAAAACAAGACGAATAGAAAAATACTTCAAATTTTCAGAATAATCGAATTTTGAGAAAATTGGTGAAATAACTTCGAAAGGAAAGAGAATGTTGACAAAACTTTTAATGTCGAGAAGTGTTAAATTTAAAAAAAAAAGGCCCAAATTTGCCAGAGAAAGAAAAAGTTAAATTTTGAGATTTGAAAATAGGTGAATTCAATTCTAAATAAAAATTGATATTTCCGGAAAAATCCGAATTTTAAAAAGAAGACATTTGGAAAAATAGGAATTTGTGAAAAATTCTCAATTAAGCAAAATATTAGGAAAAAAACGTCGAATTTTCACAATAGAATGAAACCCAGAACAAATTTAAAAATCTGAAATTTTTAGATAAATTTGAATTTTGTGAAAAATTGTAAATTTTCGAAAAAAGAAATTGTAAAAAACTCAAAACTTACAAAAAATTGTCAAACTTAAAAAAGTCAAAGTTTTTCATAGAAGAAGAAAATAAATAATTTGCAATTTTCCAGAGAAAGTTAAATTTTCAAAATAAATTTGAAATTTTGGAAACAAGACGAATTAAAAAATACTCCAAATTTTCAAATTAATCGAATTTTGAGAAAATTGGTAAAATAACTTTGAAAGAAAAGAGAATGTTGACAAAATTTCTAGTTTGGAGAAGTTTAAAAAAAAAGGTCAAAATTTCCCAGAGAAAGAAAAAGTCAAATTTTCAGATTTGAGAATAGATGAATTTAATTCTAAATAAAAATTGATATTTCCATAAAAATCCGAATTTTAAAAAGAAGACATTTCGAAAAATATGAATTTGTGAAAAATTCTTAAATATGCAAAATATTAGGAAAAAAACGTCGAATTTTCACAATAGAATGAAACCCAGAACAAATTTAAAAACCTGAAATTTTTAGACAAATTTGAATTTTGTGAAAAATTGTAAAATCTCGAAAAAAGAAATTGAAAGAAATTGTCGAACTTTAGAAAGTAAAAGTTTTTCAGAGAAGAAGAAAATATATAATTTACAATTTTCCAGAGAAATTTTGAGAATAAGTTTGAAATTTCGAGAACAAGACGAATAAAAAAATATCAAATTTTCGGAAAAATTCCAATTTTGAGTAAATTGGCAAAATGATTTCTGAATAAAAGAAGATGTCGATAAAATTTTCAGTTTCGAGAAAAGTGTTGAACTTTAAAAAAAGGCCAAAATTTCCAAGAGAAAGTCAAATTTTAAGAACGAAATCAAATTTTTAGATAAAGTCAAATATTCTGAAAATGGGTGAATTTCTTTGATAAAATTGCAGCTTGCACAGACATAATAAAATGTCGAATTTTGAGTTAAAAGTTGAAATTTCCAGAAATACCTAATTTTGCGAAAGAGGTCGAAATTTCCAGAAAATAAATAAAACTTTCAATATTCAGTAAAAGTCAATATTTGAGGGAAATGGTGAAATTCAAAAAGAAACGTAATTTAAAAAGAATAGAAATTTCGAGAAAAAAGTGGCAATTCAGAATAAAGTCAAAAAAATTTAAATTTGGAAAAAGTCAAATTTAAGAATAGATTTAAATTTCGAAAAAAGCGAAGTTAAGAAAAAGATCGAAATCTTCAAAAACTATTTTATTTAACATGTCCAAATTATTACTTCCAATTTTAAATTTTTTTTATTAAGGAATTGACAAAACATGAATTTTCGACAAATAACTGGAATCTTTCAGTAAGTTGAATTAAAAAAAAGTAAGTATTTTCACAGATTGTCCAGTTTTGAGAAGAGAGGAAGATTTAGGGAATAAAGTCTAAAAACACAGTTAAAAAAAAGACGAATACAGAGAAGAATTAAAAAGGTCGAATTTGCGCGAAAAAGGCAAATTTTGAAATAAAAGCTCTAAATTTTGAGAATTAAAAGGTCTTTTGTGCTGAATATGTTTTCGTTTAACTATATGAGTCAGAGAGGTCTCTTCTGTCCCATATTTTATCTGATTTATCTGATTTAATTTTAAAATAAAATGTAAAATCATAAATAAAAATTTGTGGTTCTTTGAAATTTACTGAAACCAAGTTTTTTATTGCGGTTGGTTCTTTTGGCTTAAAAGTTTACCGACCCCTGGTATAACTCTACCCTGCTACGTATTGTGGTGGAAAATACAACGTCTTCAACTAATAAGCAAAAGCCTTTCGTCTGTTTTATTTCAGTATAATCCATGAGATTGTAAATTACAGCCTCCCTAGTTTGTTACGTAACGTATCTCGAAGGCACTTACTGTAATTTCTCACACATTTTTTTCCCCAAACCACATTGTCTCAAAATAAAAATTGTGAACCGTAAAACCTCTTAAGAAATCCACATCGAAGGTAAGGTTTCCAGTTCGATATCTTCAGGCGAATTTGGTCCCAATAACAAAGGCGAATTCGTCGCCTATCAGCGTACCGCATTCACCCCTAATGCGATAGAGTTTTTTGCGGCCATTTTGATCTACCTGATAGTTTTTGCCGGCCGATTTAATTCAAGCCGTAACTTAACACTGTATTTATTTAGACGGAGGGTCACTTTTAATTGAAATTAAAAATTTGACCCTTTCTCCTTTTCAATTAATATAATGGTCGTGTCCATTTTTATAGACATTGTTTGAGGAAGGCTTTGTTGCCGCTTCCACCATTGTCTTTGGCGCGGAAGGGTGGATCGTTTCGGCAAAAATAACGGCCGAAAACTGAACGGATTCAATAGCGTCTTACGTAAAAAATCGAGGATTGTTTGAAAAGTGTTTGGAAGAGAAAGCCTCTTATTAGAACGACGGTTTGCAAGCGAAGGATTCATTTGATGTTTTTTTTCTTTTCTTTCGCAATTTTGCTATTTCCGTTTAGTTGTAAATAGGTTTCTACCATTCCTTTGATTGTTTCAAATTGTGAATTTGTGAGTTTGTCGTCTGATCTGATTATGGCCTTTTCATTTGGGTTTGTTTTCAAATTTGAGATTTTCCATCTAATACAATTAATTTCATCCTCATTTTCGATAATATTTGTTATTTTTGTTTAAACCTATACGTTTTATCATGACAAAATTTTGGGTTTTTTATCGTCTAACTTTTGCTTATTTCGGTTAACTATAGGCTTCTCTCGTCGAAGTTTCTCTTCTTTTTGTGCATGCGTATACAACACGCAGGGAACCAAATTTTGAGGCGGCTGAATTTGCACTCAAAATAATTTTAGTTTATGATAAAATTTTGGAAAAATATCTTTTTTGAGAAAACTTGAGGCTCTTCCAAAATCCAAAGTAGGTAACAGTAGTTTGGGAGAATAAAATTACTTTGACCAAGTCTGATTTTAACTTCTTTCCTACATTTTTAAATTTAACATTTTTAAACTTTGCATTTCGATTTTTTTTTTATTAATTTAGGACTTTAAATTCACCAAAGATCGAAGAATTTGACAGATAAAACAAATCAATTAATAAGTCCTCTTTCAACAATAAATTACAGGTGAGCTGATAACTTTTTATCGTAAACACATCAAATTGGTCATTTTTTTGAAAATTTTGAATTTCAAAATTTCGAATTTGTGTGAATTTTTCTTTTAATTTGGAATTTTGCCAATATTTTTACTTGTTTTTTTAATTTGGATGTTTCCAAACATTTTTCAAAATTTGACTTTACTTAGAATTGCCCTTTTCATTCAAAATCTGGTTTATAAGATCGAAATTATTTTCAAAATGTTGACTCTTTCTCAAGATTTAGACTTTTGTTTTACGAACTAAAACAGTTCATGGGCGTAGGCAGGATTTCGTTCAGCGGGGAGGGGGGGCAATAATCAATCTAAAAAATATGAAAAAAAAAAAGAAAACCGGAAAATCTACCGGCACTGAATATATGTATTTTTCACTTAACTACTCAAACTGAGGGGGTCAAATTTGCAGAGAATCGAATTTAAAAGAAAAACCGATTCTTCCAGAAAACTTCGAAACAAATCGAAGTTTTGAAGAAAAAAGTTGAAATTTTCAAAAGTCGAATTTCGTAAAAAAAAAGTTGAATAATTAAAAATATTTCTCTCAGAATTTTTAATTTATAGCAATTTTGTCATAATCTTAAAATTCACAATAAATCTTTTATTCGGAATTTCCTAAGAATTTTATTCTCAAATTTTTATTCAAATGTTATTCCAATTTTGGAATAGTAAGGAATATTGAAAAAGCCGAAATTTTGAAAAAATATTCCACTGTAAGCAGAGCTTTTCCGAAATATCACATTTTAAAGTTGATGTCAATATTTTGAGATTAAAACAAATTTTGAAAAACATAAATTTTTGGAAAGTCAAATTAAAAACAGTGAATTTTTAGAAAAAGTTGCCTATTAAACATAATTGAAAAATTCAGAGAGATACTGAAGATGATAACTTGGCTGTTGTAACGCATTAGAGCAACCTTTGTTGTGTCTTTTAATCTTTCTTGGTTTCAGGGGACAAGATTTGTATTTCAATTTTTGAAGATACCCAAGGACCACGGACTAAGTTCCACCAAAATTGAAAAATTAACAATTTTTAAAAAATACCATCAAAAAATCGAGAAAAAGGTCGAAATTTCTAGAAGAAAATTCAAAATTTTCAAGAGAAATTTTACTTTTGGGAGGAAACAGTAAAATTTTTAAGAATAATTTCAAAAAAGACAAATTTAGATAAAACTAAATTTGGGAAAAAGTTAGAATTTCTAAAAATTCAAATTTAAAATAGAAACCTAACCTTTCGTAAAGCTCGAAAAATGTTGAAAATTCGAAAAAAACAATCTCTGCAAAGATCTAATTTTGTGGAAAACAGACGCAATTTTCGAAAATAGCTGTAATTTTAAATTTCCAGAAACATAAAATATTGCATTTTGAAGTAAAAGTCAAAATTTCCAGAATAGGGCAAATTTTGAGAAACGTTTAAAAATTTAGACTTAAAAAGAAATGTTGAAAAAAGCCGAATTTAAAAAAATAGATTTCGAAAAACTAATAATTTTTAAAAAATATCATCGAATTACCACAAAAAGGTAAAAATCTCTAAAAGAAAATTTGGAGTTTGGCAAATGTCAAATTTTGTGAAAGACAATCGCAATTTTTAAAAATAATGGACATTTTAGAAACATTTTCAGAAACATAAAATACCGCATTTTGAAGTAAAAGTCCAAATTTCCAGAAAAGGACAAGTTTTGAAAAATTTTGAGAAATTTAAACCTAAAAAAAATTGAACAGGCCGAATATTAAAAAAAATATTGTAACGCAATGTAAATAGATGAAATAGGATTTAGAATAGAATTGTAGAATTTAGCAAATAAAAAAAATTTCTAGAAGGATCTGATAAGGGGAAAGCGGCCGCGATAACGAAACAAATGGCAGATAAGCGTTCCAGAAATTTCGGCAAACGATAAGCCTTATCTGCCGAAAAGTTCTAGAAGCCGGGAACCAAAACTATAAAAGGCGGTCAGCTTTCCCTAGAGTCAGTTAGAGTCAGTGTAATTAGTGAGTTAGTAGAAGTCAATAATAAGTGAGTTAATTGTCAATTGTGGTGATCAAAGTTGAGTTCAGTGATAAAGTGGGTCTTATTCGATAAGTTAAATCAATTCGAACCGATAAGCCCGTAACAATATCATCGGAGTGCCAAAAAAGGTACAAATCTCTAGAAAAAAATTCGGAGTTTCCAAGACAGAGTTTGATTTTGACAAAAAAAAGTTTAATTTTCAAGAATAAAGTCGTAATTTCTAAAGTGACGAATTTCGAGAAACAAAAAATTTTTTGAAATTTGAAGTTTTTTTAAAAAAAACCAAATTTTACATAAAAACGCAACCTTTCGGAAAAATTAGAAGAAATGTTAAAAATTTGAAAAATGTGTGTGTTTCCAAAGATCGAATATTATGAAAACTATAGCAATTTTCAGAAAAACTGAATTTAAAAAAGAAAATCTCAATTCACACAAAAATGTCTTAACATTTTTACTTCTTTATGTGTATATATATATATATATATATATATATATATATAATCAATTCCCTTATACCGTAAGGTGTCGGGATTGGTATTCTCTATTTTATTCACAAAATTTTTCCCATTCCTTTTTGTTTAGCGCTAAAATTTTTGCTTCGTTTAGATCTAATTGTCCCTTTCTAATTAAGTTATTCCAATTTTAACTAAAAATTTAAATTTTAGTAAAACTTTGAATGTGTAAGAAGTATTTTTCCCTAAATTTTTCAAAAACATTTTTCTTGAAATTTTTACTTTTTAATAACATAGCGGTTTAATTTAACAAAATAGACGAATTTCGAGTAAACTGAAATTTCAAAGTAAAGCTAATTTCGAAGAAAAAGTCAACAGTTTCAGAAACTAATACATCGCGTTTTGGAGTAAAAGTCAAAATTTTGAAAATTTCAAAGAATTTTGAGAAACGAGTCTAAATTTCCGGAATCAAATTTAAAAAAGTTGAAATTTTTAAAAAAGTCAAATATTAAGAAACGGCGTGGAACTTTGACAGAAAAAATATTTAAAGAAAAAGAGTTCAAATAGTTGAATTTCAAGAATAAAGACAAAATTTCGAAAAAAAAGACGAATTTTAGCTAATTTTAAGAAAAAAAGCCAAATTTTTCGAAAAATTAAAAATCGAATTTTGTGATAAAAATAAAACTATTGAGGCAAACTATACTTTAAGTAACTAGTCAAAATTAAAAGTCTTCTAAAAATCACAATCTTCAGAAAAATCCGATTTTGAAAAATACCGGAATTTCGAAAAAAGTAATCTCAGGAATATAGTCGAAAATTTGAGAAAAGCTACCCAATAAATTAACATTAAAATAAAATTAGAAATTTGCCGAAAAACGTCAATCTTATAAAAAAGGATACAGTTTAAGGAGAGTCGTTTATGAAAAACAAACGAATCTTAAAAAAATCAAACTTGAAATACAAAACTTGTCACCTGAAACCAAGAAGGAATAAAAAAACATAACAAAGGTGCTCTAACGTGTTTCAACAGCCAAGCTACCATCTTCAGAGACTGTGTATCTCTCTGAAGATGATAGCTTGGCTGTCGAAACTCGTTAGAGCAACCTTTGTTGTGTTTTTTAATCTTTCTTGGTTTCAGGGGACAAGTTTTGTTTTCCAATTTTTGAAGATAACCATTCCACCAAAAATATCAAACTCCTCAAAAAACAAGAATTTCGAAGAAAAGGCTTTAGATATTTAAGGTCTAATTTTACGGTAAAACTCAAATTTTAGAAAAAAAAACGGATCTTGGGGAAAAATATTGAAATTTAGATTTTTGTTTAATTAGTTTTAATTTCTGGAAATTTCAAGTTTCCTTTGGACTTTAACAAACAAAAACGAATTTCAAAAAATTCGAAATTTTAAGGAGAGCGAAATATTGAGAAACAGATCGAAATTTAGTAACCACTCGAAGTTCTCCAAAGAAAGTTGAATTTTGTCAAAATTTTGGAATAATGACAAATTTTGGGAAAAATGAAATTTCTTGAATTTTCTCTTGACTGATCGCATCAGATGCACTGCTCTCTGCCCCATCCTAAGTCAGAAAATGTCCAATGTTGATATAAATATTGCAATTTTGAGAAACACGTCGGAATTTCCAGAAAGTTTTGTTTCAGTAAACAGGGAAAATTTTATTGACATTTTTGTCTTACAAAATTTCAAAAAAATCATTGTCCAAATTTCTAGATAAATATTTTTAATTTTTTATCAAAAGATTGACCAAACTTCCAGAAAAATGGTAAACCTTGATAAACAAGGCGAAATTTGTAGAAAATCAAAATTTAAACAAAAGTCGAAATTAAAAATAAATCAAATTTCGGCAAATGGTAAAATTTTGAAAAAAAACCGATTTATTTTGAGAAAAGAACTCCAATTTTTAAAAAACGTCGGATTCTGTTTTAAAACATCAAATTGTAAGAAATAAATTTGAAATTTCAAAAGAAAAAGACCTTCGAGAAAGACACATTTTGAATAATAAGTCAAAATTTCGAGAAAATATCGATATCTCAAGGAAAGGACGAATTTTGAAAAGGAAATGGAATATTTTTAAAAAGTCCCTTCGGTTGAGTATAAATTTTCGTGTAGATGCATGAGCCAGGGGGGGGGGCAAGCCTCCTACACTGCCCTATTCTAGCTACGTCTATGAAACAGTTTGCTCGAACTGTCAAGTGTTAAGTCAAACTTTTGGGTTTAAATCGTTAAGATGAATGTCTAATAACTTTGGTGGAAACGACCTGTTTCCTTATTAGTTGTAAGGGTATTTATTTCCATTATCTAAGTTGATACTTTCAAGAATGAAACAAAACAAACAATGAATAAAAATGACATTAAGCAAGGATGCAGAAACTTTGAGATCATTAAACAATTACCCTTTTAATAGAATGTACATTATAAGTGTAATAAAATTTGAAGTAATTCTATCTTAAAGTAATTGTAAACTAAATTAAATTAAATAATACATATATCTACCTGTTAGGTCCTAACTGATAGATTAAAAAATTTAAATACTAGTTTTTTTTTTAATTCTAAGTTTCCAATAATTCCTTCTTTAAGCAGAATAATGTTAATACGACTCATCTGCCTGAATACGTAAGGTATTTTTTTTTATTTGTCGAATGTCTAATTTAGCTTATTTTTAATCCTAATTTTAAAGTTGAGAGTGATATTAAAAAAATAGATATTTTACTATAAATCGAAATCCTTCTGATGAAAAACTAATATTTTATGAAGACGCTAATGATTTTTCATATTTATTTGTTACATTTTTTTTCACTTAGTTGATAAGTTATTAAAAATCAAAAATTTACATTTTATCCAAGTTTTTATCTAATATTCATAAACACAGATCGAAACGTTGAAAATACGAGGTATTTCAAAAAGTAAGGTGACTATTATGAAAAAATATTTGTTTGTTCATCAACATTTATACTGCCCCCTTTAAAGTAATCCCCCTCAGATACAATGCACCTGTACCAACGCTTTTTTCCAATCTTCAAACTATTTCTCATAAGCACTTTTTGAAATAGCCTTGAGCTCCTCTAGCGATGCAGTTTTTATTTCATCAATCTTTGCAAATCTCCGTCCTTTCATAGGTCTATTAAGGTTTGGAAACAGAAAAAAAGTTGCAGGGGACCAAATCTAATGAATATGGTCAGGGGCGGCCTTAGCCATTGCGAGGCTCCGGGCGGGTAGATTTTTAAGAGGCCCTCGTCTTTGTGGAATTAGTTTTAACATAGACGTAGTCAGAATAGGGCAGGGTAGGACGCTTGCCTCCCCCCCCAGCTCGTATGGTTAACGAAAATTTATATTGAACTGAGGAGACTTTCTCTAAAAAATTTCCATTCGACAAAGTCGTCCTTTCTTTAAGCTATTGATATTTTCTCGAAATTTCGACTTATTTCACGAAATTCGTCTTTTTTTCATAAATTTCTATGGAAATTTCAAATGTATTCCTAAAATTCGACTTATTTTATCAGAATCCAACTTAACTAAAAATTTCGAATTTTTATCTCATAATTCATGGTTTTATTTTTCGAAATTCTATAATTTCTCGAAAATTAGTTTTTTCCGGAAACTTCGACTTCTCTTTAAACTTTGATTTTCTGAAAATTTCGACTTTTTTTATCAAGATTTACCCTTTTGCTTAAAACTTGATCGATTTTTTGATAACAATATTTATCTGGAAATTTTTATAATGACTTTTTTAGAAATTTTGTAAAAAGACAAAAATTCCGAGAAAATTTCCCATGGAATGGGAAAATACAACTTGTTTCTCAAAATTTCGACGATTATTTCAATATTGGACATTTTCTGACTCAGGGTATTGCAGAACTAGGGCGCATATCTGCTTCTGATTCAAGCGCTCAAGAGAAAAATCTAGAAATTACATTTTTCTCAAAATTTGTCCTTTTTCCAAAATTTCGACAAAATTTGACTCTCTGAATAATTTCGAGTGTTTACTAAATTTTGACTTTTTTCTCAAAATTTCGATCTTTTTTTTGTTTTTCAAGGAAAAAAATCGAAATTTCCAACAAAAAAACAAATTTAGAAAAATCGGAAACTTTGATATTTTTCTCAAAATCCGCCTTTTTTCGCAAATTTAAAATTATCCTGAAATCTCATCCTGTATGTTCTCGGAAAACTGAATATTTTTCCTGGAAATTCGTATCTTTCTTAAAATTTTGATTTTTTTCAAGACTCGTTTTTTCCACAAACAGACGGCTATTCTCAAAGTTGCACTTTTTCTTTAAGCTTGAATTTTATCTGGAAAATTTCGTTCTTTGATGCTTCATTTGGTAGTTTTTCTAGAAATGTCGACTGCTTTTCAGATTTTTCCTTTTTTTTAATTCCTTTATTTTCATTAACATCGGGTTTTTCTGAAGATTTTGATCATTTGGAATTTGATTTTTCAGAACTTTTAACAGGTTTCTTAAAATTTGCCTTTTTCCCGATATTTTTATATCAAAATTCGATATTCAACTTTGCTAAAAATTTTGAATTTCTCTTAAAATTAGTTTAATTTCGTCTTTTCAGAAATTCCGACTTTATTCTCAAAATTCCATTTTGTGGGCTCTTCTTTCGGAAATCATTTTTTCTACCAAAATAAGGCCATTTTTCAGAATATTTGTCTTTTCTTTAAAATTTGACTTTTTTAAATTTGACTAAAAATTTCATCTTTACATTTCGCCCTATTTTCGAAATATTGACTTTTATTTCAAAATGCCATGTTTTAGTTTCTGGAACTTTCTGGACATTATCCTCGAAATTGGCTTTTCCTTAAATTTCAGTTTTTTCGAAATACGTCCATTTTCTCTAAATGAGGTCGGCATATTATCAAAAATTAAAAATGTTGCGAAAAATATTTTTGGGTAATTTCGAGAAAAAGATTTCTTATACATTCAATTTCTTGATTGAAATTTAAATATTATGTCAAAATTAGAATAAAAAAGTAAACATTTCGAAAAAAGCATTTTTGGAAATTGCAAATTTTTTCACATTTGGTCTTTGGAAATATTTTGGCATATTTAGAAATTTCGAGTTCTTCTGAAAGGTTGGGTTTTTATTCAATTTCGGTTTTCTAAAAAATCCTTTCCCAAAATAGGGTTTTTTCAAAAAAATTGGTCACTTTGGAAATAACGACTTTATTCTACATTTTTCTCTCAAAATTGAACTTTCATTTTTTTAATATTCGTTTTTTTTCCAGATTTTTTTTCAAATTTAAGTTTCCAAAAATTTCCATGTTTCTCTTAAAGTTGTCTTATTATAGAAATTTTGACTCGTACTAGAAATAGGAATGTTTTATGCTTCTGAAAATTTCAGTGAAACATTTTTCTCAAAGTTCCAACTCTTTTTGAAAATTACATCTTTTTTTCACAAAATTCCACCTTTAAAAATATAATTTTTTCGAATTTTCAATAATTTTTGAGATTTTTCGAAAGGTTAGAATTTTATTTTAAACACGAATTTCTAAACATTCCAACTTTTTCCCAAAATTCGTTTTTCCTCGTCTCTTTCAAAATTAAAATTTCTCCTGAAAATGTTCACTTTTCTTTAAGAGATTTCAACCTTTTTCTCGTCATTTCGACGGTATTTTTTAAAATCGTTATTTTTTGATATCTTCGAAATTTGGATAGTTTTTAAAGTTTTCCGAAAGGATACGTTTTTATTTTAGATTCAATATTCTGGCTGTTTTCGCAAAGTTCGACTCTATTTCCAAATTT
Organism: Dastarcus helophoroides; assembly: GCA_028583605.1. Taxonomy (NCBI): domain Eukaryota; kingdom Metazoa; phylum Arthropoda; class Insecta; order Coleoptera; family Bothrideridae; genus Dastarcus; species Dastarcus helophoroides. Next base: position 7,429,463 of record CM053334.1, on the reverse strand, counting down.
CCAAGTTAATCTGAAAATTCGATTACTCAGTTCATGTGGTTAAATGAAAATATACGTATACTCGGAACGTTTTCCGGTTTTCTTTTTTATCAATTTTTCAAAATGATTCTTGCCCCTCCCTGAACTAAATCCTGCCTACGCTTATGAATTTCAATGATGATGCTTGACTATAAATGCAAAGTCATAAATAAATATATTTGGACTTTTAGAATTGTTTATTGGAAACTAAGAAAAATTAATAAACACAAATATTTTTTTGGTGGAACGGACCGGTCCTTGGGTATCTTTAAAAAAATCCTTCTTGGCTTCAAGGGGCAAGTTTTGTTTTTTTAATTTTTAAACAGAAAGATAACAAACTATTAAATATGATAAATAAGGTGCATTAATGTCTTAAAAGGATCAGGGATTTAGAAATGTCTCTAATCTGCTCTAATATAAAAGCATAATCCGACGACAGTTGACAGCTGAAATAAAACACGGGAATTCCCCGAATCGTAAACACGAAGAAAATGGAGTACTATCAGATTTTGTTTAGCCCTGCAGTTGGCAGCACTTGTGGCACTGGTACGAAATTTCGTCACTGTGAAAGAGAAGGAAAGGAACATTCATTGGAGCGAATGAGACCGATATCAGCGCAATAACTACCACGCAAGGGAGCAGCGAGTCCAGTTTTATAATGCAGCGGTTAAGGCTCGAAATTCAAATGAACATTAGGATTCGTGCTATTGCGCGAGTGCGCGAGGCCCCCTACAAGAGCGAGGCCCCGGGCGGTTGCCCTGCTTGCCACCCCCAAAGGCCGCCCTGAATATGGTGGCTGAGGCATGATTGTCGTGTTGTTTTTGGCCAAAAAACCTCACACAAGCAACGATGAATGAGCAGGTGCATTATCGTGATGCAAAAGCCATGAATTATTTTTCCACAATTTCGGACGTTTTTTTCGTATTGCTTCTTCGCATAACGGCGCATAACTTCAAGGTAATACTCCTTATTGGTCATACGACCTTGAGGTAAAAACTCCTGATGCACTACTGCCATGGTAGTCGAAAAAAAAACAGCGAGCAAAATTTTGACATTTGATCAGACTTGGCGTGCTTTTTTCCGTCTTGGCGCACCTAAGTGCTTCCATTGGGACGATTGAGCTTTGGTTTCGACATCATCACCATATATTCATGATTCGTCACCAGTTTTGACCCTTTTGAGCAAATCAGGATCATTACTGACGTCATTCAAGAGCTTCTGAGTGATGCTCGTGCGACGGTTCTTCTGACCAAAATTCAGAAGTTTCGGAACAAACTTTGCTGACACACAGTCCCATGACCAAAACATCCGAAAAAATTGTATGACACCAGCCGACTGATGAGCCAATATTCCTCAGCAACTTCTCTTATGGTACTTCGACGATTTTCAAAAACAATTTTCTTCACAGCTTTGACGATATCTCCTGTTGTTGATGTGGTGGGGCATCCAGAGCTAGGTTCGTCATTGGCTTCTTCTCGGCCATTTTGGAAGAGTTTGTACCAGTTGTAAACATTTTTTTTATTTAGAGCAGACTTACCCTACGCTACTGTCAACATTTCAAGAGTTTTAGAGCACTTGATTCCATTTTTCACACAAAATTTGATGCAAATTCTTTGCTCCATTTTTTTGTAATAATAGAGAATTGCCGAGCACAACAAAATACGTCCAACCTTTTTTTCTGTCAAATGTGTGTATGTTCTTGAAAAACTGTAAACATATGTTCGCAACATGTGTACCAACACAACAAAAACAAAAAATTGATAATCGAATGTACGTTGGCCGTGAAACTTGAAGTCACCTTACCTTTTGGACATACCTCGTACACTCAAACTTTTAAACTGGAATAATCTGAAAGTTGGAATTTAAAAATTAGATTTGATGGAACGGACTGGTCCTTGGTTATCTTCAAAAATTGAAAACACAGAACTTTGGTTTCAGGGGACAAGTTCTGTGTTTTCAATTTTTAAAAATTAGAGACAAAATTTGAGAAAAACACAAAAATAGTCGATTCTAAAGTCTGGACCTAAATCAAAAAGTCAAAAGTTTTAGAAAAGTGTGAAAATTTGAAAAAAATTTTGCTATTTCTAAAATACCAGAAATGATTTTTTACATTTCTTTAGTAATGTTTTAATGCTTAAGTTTTAACTTTAAGTTCAACTTTCATGACTAAAGTCGAAATTTGAAATTACAATCAAAACGGTTGCAATTTTGAGGTCAAAATTCCTGAGATTAATGTCGAAAATTTAACAAAAAGATCTCTACAGGTTTCGCTGGTTAAGCTCTAGACTTTTAAATTTTAAACAAACCCCTTTTAGAACCATAGTTTTTTTTAGAAAGCTGCACTTTTTTTCGAACTAACTTATTTGAAGCTAATTTTTTTGCTTTAAAGTCAAAAATGTAAAAAATATTTCGACTTTAAAGCCTAAATCTACAAAATAATGTTTTTATTGAGCATTAAAATATCAAAGAATCGTGCTTAAAAATAGGTTTTTTTAGAAAGCTGCACTTTTTTTCGAAGTTGCTTATTTAAAGCTAATTTTTTTGCTTTAAAGTCAAAAATGAAAAAATATTTTGACTTTAGAGCCTAAATCTACAAAATAATTTTTTTATTGTGCATTAGAATATCAAAGAACCATGCTTAAAAACAAAATTTCTTTAAAAAAAGTTTTTGGAGAAAAAAACTTGAATGGAGTTTAACATGTGTTCAGAAAACGGTAGAAATTTAGAATTTAAATTAAAAGTTCTCCAATTTTTAAAATTTCAAAAATATTAGGTGCAAATTCCGAACTTTGGAAAAATGTTCCCTATTTAGAGAAAACTCTAGTAGATGTTTCAGCTGTAATTCTCATTTTTTCAGCAGAAGATCTAACCTGATAAGTCCGCAACGATAAAATTTAATACCATTTTGGGATTATAAATAGTTGAAAAGTGATAAACATTTCGAACATAAAAACTTTGTCTCCTTTTAATTTTTCGCTACTACATAGAACTACATGAGATATCTACAATTTACAAGCGTCGAAATCAACTCGAAATGTGTATTGCAGCATTTTCAGTTCTCTGAGTTGGGGCGTGAATTTAAATTGTGGAAGACATTAAGCATCTGTGACAGTTAAAATGATTTCCAGATCCTTAAAAAGGGGAAAAAGAACGGTCTAATTATTTTTTCGCGCTTTCTGATAAAGTGTCTGTCAGGGAGGATGCCCCAAGTGTCTGACGATTCTTACCCTGCTCCGAGGGAGCGGCAAAACTTTCTCTCTCTCCATTTAAAAAGAACCGACCACGTGAAAAAAATTAGATGTGAGCCAATATAATGACGATTAATGTCAAAATATTCCGAAGGTAAAAAGATTTACAACTCCATTAGAATACGTTTAAATTATGCAGATTATCTATGAATTATTAATATCCCGGGGAGTTCCACGGCACATAAATTTTGTAAAATCCAATATTGCGAAATTATTGCAATGACAGGAATGTTAATTTTAAAATTAAAAAACGGTTATAGTATTGGCGAATGTGTCCTGAGCACAACGTACTGGTTTAGAGAGGACAAATCTATACACATGCAATATGTATTCGGTGCGACATATTCACCAAACGATATAATTAAATTAATTAGATATTTATTGTGCCTTTGTTAAACCAGTGAATAGCAATCAATACGAATATTTGTTGTCGCAAAGATAAGTGACCAAAAAGTTCACAATTAAGCCCTGTTTAACCAATGTTATCGGCAACAGAACATTAAAAGGTATTCGAGCAGCAACTGCAAAAATGAATTTTTCTGAGTAATTTCAATAAACAAAATAATTGTACTTAATTCTTAAAACAATCGCAGTACGAGGGTAAATCAAATATGAACCGGAATTTCTATCATGTCGCCCATGAGGGCGTCGAGAGTGTGCACATAATCTTGGACATGTTAGGTGAGGATATCGCGTGACTTTTTGCGCTCGAGCGAAATCCGTTCTCGCTGTCCGTCAGTTGTAAATACAATGAGTGAGCAAGAAGTTAATCCACACGTTGCGCAGCGCATTATTATTAAATGTCTTACCGTTAAAGGTGTAAAGCCTGCCAAAATTCTTCGTAGATTAGAAGCACAGTTTGGGGATACTTGTAAAGGTTTAAAAAAAACAACAGTGAAACTTCTGAAAAAAATTCGCTAATTTAAAAAGGTCGAAATTTTACAAATAATCAACATTTTTCAAAAACGTGACAATTTGGATGTAACGAATGTTGGTTTTCCCACATTCGCGAATGTGAATGCGGATGCAAATGCCAATATTCATTTCCAACATTCGCGAATACGAATGTGAATGCGAATGTTGGACAAAAAGTTCAATTTTAAGTAGGAATTTCTAGAAACATAAAACGTTTAGTCGAAACTTCGAGAATAAAACGAATTTTGAGAAATAGATTAAAATTACCGCACACTCAAAATTTCGAATGATATGCCGAAATTTTTATGAAATATTTAAAATTCCCAATAACGTCAAATTTTCCAAAAAAGCACAGTTTTTAATATAAAGTTGTAATTTAGAAGTGGCCAATAATTATAATAAGACAAATACAGTTTTGAGACAAAGTCATCCTTTGGAAAAATTTGAGTAATATCGAAATTTCAAGAAACAACGATTTTCAAAGTAATAATCGAAAGTTTCGAAAATCCAAGCAACTTTAAAAAAAAAATAAAAATAAAATGGCGACATTTTGAGGAATTTCTAAAAAAAAACTCGTTGAGTAAAAATTCGAATTTCTTCAGAGAAAATCAAATTTGATTAAAATTTTATAAAAAAGGCGAATTTTGAAAAAAATTTCAGCAAAAAAGTAAAAATTTTAAGAAAAACAGTCAACAGTTCCCGACTGAATATTTATTCTTTTTAATGACTGCCTGAGTGAAGAACAAACCTCCTCCCTCCTACTTTGATGTTAGAAAATATCGACTATTGAGATAAACGCAGAAATTTTGCAAAACAAGTTGTAATTTGAATTTTTTTGAGGTTTTGATTACTCAAAACATTTTTACTTTTTTATCAAAAGATGAACCACATTTTAAGAAAAGGTAAAATTTAACAAATAAGCCGAAATTTACTAAAAGATGAATTAAAAAAATTCAGAAAAAGTCGAATTTTGAGAAACGGCGAAATTTTGAAAAAAAAAGCGACAAAATTTTAGACAAAAATTAAAAATGTTAGGAAAGTTGTAATTTGATAAAGGAAGTCTAATTTTAGAATACACTCAAAGCTTTAAAAGATATAAGAAATTTTTATGAAAAAAGACAGAAAGAAGTCGAATTTTCAAGAAAATGTGTACATTTCAAGAAAAGAATTAATTTCAGGAATAAATCGAAATTTTTGAAAAAGGTTCCCGCTGTTGAAAATATACATTTTCAGTTGACTTTATAAATCATGGGACACCAAGTGACCCACCATGCTCTAATATAGCTTGCTGATAAAAAAAGAAAACAAGAGAATTTAAAAATATTTTTTATTAGATAAGATTGCATAAATTAATTTATCAGTAATTATTTTAATAAATAATAAATAAAATAATAATAAATAATAAATACTCCGTTACCTATGGACCCCCAACACTTTCCTAAGGGTCCATGAACTTCAGTTTAAGAAACTCTACCTTAGCTGTTGCTTCGTTATTTCATAAATAATTTTTCGTTTTATTGCCAAATCATTTGCAATATATTCGCATAATTTCTTGCAAATTAAAAAACATGCGAATATTTGCGAATGCGAATGCGAATATTCGTTATATCATTACTGCAACTTCAAGAAAAAGTTAAAATTTTAAAAATAGTCAAAACTTCCAGAAATAGTTAAAAATTTGAACAAGGTTGCAAATTCTCAAAAAAGTGGGTATTTTAAAAAAATTAAAAGTTTCTAAAAAACAAAAAACTGAAAATTATGAAAAAAGTAGGAAATTTGGAAAAAAAATAATTTTTCAAAAATATCACAATTTTCAAAGAGTCAAATGTTTCAGTTTATCAAAAGAAGTCCAAAGTCGAAACTTTTAGAATCAGTCGAGATTTTTGAAAAAAGTTGAAATTAAAATAAAAAAGGCAAAACTTCCAGAAATCGTCAAAAATTTGTACAACATTGCAATTTCTCAAAAAAGTACACACCGTAAAATCATTACGGGTTTAAAAACAGTAAAAGTTGTAAAAAAAAGTTTGAAAATTTAAAGTTTTGCAAAAAATCAAATTTTTAAGAAACGTCAAAATTTTGAAATAAAGTTGTATGTTTCAATTTTACAAAAAAAGACTAGTTCATTAAATAAAAGTTAAAACCCTTAGAAAAAGGTGAAATTTTTAAAAATAAATTCGAATTTAAAAAAAGTTAAAACTTCCAAGAAATAAGTAGTCAAATAAAATTGAAAATTTAAAAAAAAAGTAGGTATCTTGAAAAAAGTAAAGGTTTTAAAAAACGACGGTGAAAATTGTAAATAATTTTTAAAATTACAAAAGTCTAAATATTGCTTGTTTTCAAACAAACCAAAGGTGTTAAAAATTGTCTTGTTTACTAGATAAAGGTCAAAACTTAAAAAAATATCGAAATTTTCAAATTCTTATTCAAAACTTTGAATAATATTAAAAAATGCAAATTTTCAAACAAAAAATAGGGTATCTTAAAAGGATGGAAGTTTAAAAAAAAATGAAAATTTTGAAAAAAGTCCGAAATATTTAGAAGTTGAAATTTTGGAAAAAATTAAACTTTTAAAAGAGTAAAAATTTACAAATGAAAGTCAAATTGTTCAGTTTTTTAAATAAAGGTCCAAATTATTATTAAAAGGTCGAAACTTCTTCGACATTTTTAGAAAAAGCTCGAAATTTAAAAAAAATTTAAAACCTTCGAGAAATAAAAAAAAATTGAAAAAGATGCAAATTTTTAAAAAGTGGGAAATGGGTACCTTGACAATAAAAAAAAATAAAATGAAAAACAACTTTTTTAATTAAGTCCAGTTTATTACATAAAGTAAAAAAATTGAAATTAAAATAAAAACTTCAAATTTTTTAAAAAAAGTCAAAACTTTGAGAAATAGTCCAAATTTGGACAGAAATGGACATTTAAAAAAAACTCTAAATCTTAAAAAAGGTAGAGGTTTTTAAAAAAAACTATTTCATCATAATCAGATTTATTTAAAAAAATCAAAATCTCAAAAATGTCGAAATTTTGAAAAAAGGTCAAAATTTCGTGTCAACATTTTCAAAAAATCTAATATTGGAAATTTGAAATTTTCAAAATATAATATCGAAATGTTCAAGAGCATGCAGATTTGCAGGTTGTAAATTCTCAAAAAAGTGGGTATCTCAGAAAAGGTTTTTAAAAAACGTAAAACAGTGAAAATTATGAAAAAAGTAAGAAATTTTGAAAAGAAAATAATTCTTCAAAAATGTCAGAATTTTCAAAAAAGAGTCGAATGTTTTAGTTTTTCAAAAAAAGTCCAAGGCTGAAACTTTTAGAAAAATTCAAAATTCTTGAAAAAAAGTTGAAATGAAAATAAAAAAGTTAAAACTTCCAGAAATCTTCAAAAATTTCAACAACGTTGCAAATTCTCAAAAAAACACTTTAAACTAATTACAGGTTTAAAATAAATAGTGGAAATTTTAAAAAAAATTAAAAATTTGAAGTTTCGCAATAAATCAAATTCTAAAAAACGTCAAAATTCGGAAAAAAGTTGAATGTTTCGATTTTACAAAAAAAGACCATTTCATTGAATGAAAGTTAAAACTTTTAGAAAAAGGAGAAATTTTTGAAAATAAAATCGATTTTAAGAAAAGTTAAAACTTTCAGAAAATAATTAGTCAAAAATTTGAAGAAAATTGAATTTTTTTTTTAAAATGTGGGTATCTTTAAAAAAATAAAAGTTTTAAAAAAGACGGTAAAAATTCTAAATAATTTTGAAAATTAAAAAAGTCTAAATGTTCCTTGTTTTCAAACAAAGCGAAGGTTTAAAAAAGTGGAAAAGTTTGTTAAAAATTGTCTTGTTTACTAGATAAAGGTCAAAACTTAAAAAAAGTCGAGATTTTTGGAAAAAAGTCAAAATTTTCAAATACTTATTCAAAACTTCGAATAATAGTAAACAATTTCAACAAACATGCAAATTTTAAAACAAAAAATTGGGTATCTTCAGAAGATGAAGGTTTAAAAAAATTGAAAAATTCTGAAAAGAGTTGAACAATTTTTCAAAATGAAATTTTGCAAAAAATTAAACTTTTAAAAAAGTGAACATTTTCAAAAAAAGATAAATTGTTCAGGTTCCCAAATAACGGTCCAGATTATTACCTAAAGGTCAAAACTTTCTCAAATTTTGGAACAAAGCTCGAAATTTTTAAAAAAAGAAGTAAAAACTTTGAGAACTAAAAAAAAAATTGAACAAAGATGCAAATTTAAAAAAAGGAATTGGGAAATGGGTACCTTTAAAAAGGTAGAGGTTTTCAAAAAAATCAGTGAAAGTTGTAAAAAATTTAAAAAGTCATAATGTTGCCACAAATGGAATTTCAAAAAAATGATTGTTTAAAAAAAACGAATGTTTTCGAAAAAAAAACCAGGTTTTCAATAAAAAGTTCATTTATCTACATAAAAATCAAAACTCTTAGAAAAAAATCAAAATTTTGTTAAAAAAAGTTTAAATTTAAAAAAAAAGCTTCAAAACCATGAGAAATAGTCATTTGAACAGAAATGGAAATGTTCAAAAAAAAGTGTAGATCTTGAAAATGGTAGATGTTAAAAATAATTCTTTCAACATAATCAGATTTATTTTCAGAAATCAAAATCTCAAAAACGTCGAAATTTTGAAACAAAGGGAAAAAATTGGAGTCAACATTTTAGAGAAATTAAAATATTTAAAGAAAGCAAAATTGAAAAAAAATTGAAATTATAAAAAATGGAAAATTGGAAATTTTCAAAATATAAAGTCGAAATGTTCAAGATTGAGCAGATTTCCAATAAAAAACAAAAAATCTGATTGGTGTTTTAATATAAAATCGTCACTTTTAAAGTCAAATTGTTGACTTTCTAAAATTTTTAGACTTTATATTTTAAAAACTTCGAATTTCCAAAATAAAAAAAGTCAATGAGTATATTTTTAAAAGACGAAACTTTCAAAAATTTCAAATTTGTTAAAAGGAATTGAATTGTTTTAAAAAGATCGAATTAAAAAAAGTCAAATTTGTAAAAAATTTTAAATTTAGAGTCACAATTTTAAAAAAAAGTTATGCATCTTTAATAACAAGGTAGGGGTTTTGAAAAAAGGTCAGGATTCTCAAAGAAAACGTCAAAAAATTGAATAAAGTCGAAATTTAAAAAAAAATCGAAACGTTTAAGAAAAATTAAAATTATTCAAAAAAAAATTGAGAAAGAAGGAAAAATATTAAAAAGAAAATTTTCAAAAAAGAGAAATTTTAATAAACACAAAAATGATCAACTAAATTTACCAAAAAAATCAAAATATGTATATAAAAAAGCCGGAATTTTAAAGAAGTTAGAATTTTCAGCAAAGTCAATACTTAGAAAAAAGCCAAAATTTTCAAAATTAGGTCAAAATTTCGAGCAAAAATTGAAATTTTGGGAGTCGACAAGAAAATGTCGAATTTTTTAAAAAAGTCGATCAAAAATATTCGAAGTTATCAGTAAGAATCGAATTCTTCAAAAAAAAAAGAATTTCCAAAATGTGTCATTTTTTTTAACAAGTAGATAATTTAAAAAAATATATGAGGTAGAAATTTTAAAACAGTTAAAATTTAGAAAAATTCGAATTTTTCAAAAAAAAGTTGGAATTTTCAAAAATGTGTCATTTTTTTTTAACAAGTAGAGAATTTAAAAAAATATATTAGGTAAAAATTTAAAAAAAAAGTTACAATTTCGAAAAAAAAACGACTTTTATTAAAAGTAAAAATTTTCAAAAAGATCAAAATTTTTGAGGCAACATTTTAAAAAAGTCAAATCCACAAAAAGTTTAGATCTCGAAAAAATTGACTTTTTTTTAGAAAATAGCCAACATTTTAGTAAAAAGATATAAAATGTAGAAAAAAAACCAAATTTTCAAAAAAGTTATAATTTTCAATTTAATTAAAAAGTGTAGGAAACACTCAAAATTGTTACAAAAGTCAAAATCCTAAGACAAATATAAGTTTTTAATCAAAAAGTTCGACATTATAAGAAAATGTTGAAAAAAGAAAGTTTTGTAAAATTAATATATTAAAATGTCTAAATTTTCAAAAAGGTCGCAATTTTCAGAAATAAATCAAAATTTAAGAAGATCAAAATTAAAAAAAAATGTCCATGTGAAATATTTTAAAAATTGAAATACAAAAATTGTCTTCTGAAACCAAAAAAGATTAAAAAACACAACAAAGGTTGCTCTAAGGCGTTTCGACAGCCAAGCTATCATCTTCAGAGAAATACTTTTCAAATGTTTTAATTTTTTAAGAACATTTTGAGATTTGGAGAGAAAATTTAAAAAAAGTCGAATTTTGGAAAAAGTCAGTATCCACAAAAAGTTTCGGAAAACAGCCCCAATTTTCAAAAAAATTTAAAATGTATCATAATATCCAGAAATAATTCCAAATTCCAATAAAAGTTGACATATTTAAAAAGTGATCAAATCGTCACGAAAAAAAAATTAGGTTTTGGAAAAATATATTCTTAAAAAGGTCAAAAATTTCAACATAAGTAAAAAATTATGAACAAAAGTGCACATTTCATAAAAAAATGTCAAAATATTTTAAGCAATATAAAATTTCGCTAAAATTTTAGGCCAGAGTTTTAAAAACCTGCGGAAATATTGGGTTGTTTCAATTCTCAGATCCTAATGTTTAAAAAAGTCGATATCTTTATTAAAAAGATTTCAAAAACATGTATTTTTGCACATTTTTAAGTAAAAGTTGAAAAATCTTGAATTTTTCAAACAAATGGTTCCAATCTTCAACAAAAAGTAATTTTTCTAAAAAAGTTTTCACTCACAAAAATTTGTATTTGGAGAAAAATCGAAAATAAAAAAAGGGATATAATATGAAATAGCAACAAAATTTCAGTCAGAGTTTTAAGAGAATGATTAAATTTTGAAAAAAAATGTAAATATTGTTATCTGAATTTTCAAGAGATCAAGAGATCTTTTTAAAAAGTCAACATTTTCAGAATATTCGTAATTTTTAAAAAAAGGTATTTTTGTAATTTTTTGTGATAGTCAAAATTTTCAGCAAAGCCAAATTTTTCAAAAAAAATCAAAATTTATAAAAAAGTCGAAATTTTGACATAAAATTGAAAATGTTGAGAAACAATCAAGATTATTAAATTTCTGTAAAGTTGAAATTTTTGAACAAAAATCGAAAAATATTTTTGATGGAACGGACTGGTCCTTGGTTATCTTTCTTCTTTAAAATTTTTAGACTTTATATTTTAAAAACTTTGAATTTCCAAATTAAAAAAAGTCAATGACTATATTTTTAAAAGACGAAACTTTCAAAAATTTCAAATTTGTTAAAAGGAATTGGATTGTTTTAAAAAGATCGAATTAAAAAAAGTCAAATTTGTAAAAAATTTGAAATTTAGAGTCACAATTTTAAAAAAAAGTTATGCATCTTTAATAACAAGGTAGGGGTTTTGAAAAAAGGTCAGGATTCTCAAAGAAAACGTCAAAAAATTGAATAAAGTCGAAATTTAAAAAAAAATCGAAACGTTTAAGATAAATTAAAATTATTCAAAAAGAAATTGAGAAAGAAGAAAAAATATTAAAAAGAAAATTTTCAAAAAAGAGAAATTTTAATAAACACAAAAATGATCAACAAAATTTACCAAAAAAATCAAAATATGTATATAAAAAAGCCGGAATTTTAAAGAAGTTGCAATTTTCAGCAAAGTCAATACCTAGAAAAAAGCCAAAATTTTCATAATTAGGTCAAAATTTCGAGCAAAAATTGAAATTTTGGGAGTCGACAAGAAAATGTCGAATTTTTTAAAAAAGTCGATCAAAAATATTCGAAGTTATCAATAAGAATCGAATTCTTCAAAAAAAAGAAGAATTTCCAAAGTGTGTCATTTTTTTTAACAAGTAGATAATTTTAAAAAATATATGAGGTAGAAATTTTAAAAAAGTTAAAATTTAGAAAATTTCTTTAAAAATTGAAACACAAAACTTGTCCCCTGAAACCAAGAAAGATTAAAAAACACAATCCTCAGAGAGAAACAGTTTCTCTCTGAGGATGACATGTTGGCTGTCGAAACGCATTAGAGCAACCTTTGTTGTGTTTTTTAATCTTTCTTGGTTTCAGGGGAGAAGTTTTGTGTTTCAATTTTGAAAAATATTTTGATAAAATCACAATTTTTATAAGTATAACATTTTTAAAAATCTTTTAAAAAGTTTCTTGCTAAGGAGATCGAAATTTTCAGTACAGTAAATTTGAATTTAGAAAAAAAATCAAAAATTTGGAAAAAAAATGAAATATTTTTAAAATGTCGAAGCTAAACTACAAATTAAAAGTCGGATTTAAAAAAGTAAAGATGAAATATCATAAAAAAATCGATATTTTGGAAAAGGTTTAGTTAAAATTTTGAGAAAGAAAGGTTGAATATTTAATAAAAAATCAAAATTTTGAAAAAAAAAAGTTTGGACCAAGGTAACATTTTAAAATATCCAAATTTTTAAAATAGTCGAAATTTTTAGTAATAAATTGAAATTTAAACCGCCAAAATGTTGAAAAAAGTTAAAACTTAAAAAAAATTGTTAAATTTTGATCATAAGGGTTACCAATATATAGTGGTTGCAGCTGTTGTGTAAAAAAAAGAAATTTTAAAATAAAATTAATATGGACATTTTCATTTTGTAAGGGGAGGGGGCATTTTCCCAGCTCCCAGGCCACTGGTTCTTAGACTCTTTTGAGACATTTCTGTGAGGCAGTTAAAAGTAACTGAAGCAACTCTTCTGGTAAAAACCTTTTTACTAATGATTTTAATGAAGTGTTTTTATCGCCATTTGAAAGATCATCAAATGATAAAAATGCCACCAAAAACTAATGCTGAATTCAGAAGTAATATTTTCAACAGAAAAAACGATTCCTAGTAATATTCAAATCTGGCATATTTTTAAATAACATGCACCAAGAAATTGTACTTGAGACAAATTGTTACTGATTATTAGATGAAATACAGAACTTGTCCCCTGAAACCAAGTAAGATTATCTTGATGAATCTTTCTTGGTTGCAGGGGACAAGTTCTGTATATCAATTTTTTAAGATAACCAAGGACCAGTCCGTGTCACCAAAATTGTTATATAAAAATATAATTTTAATACTTCTGATTTGTAGCAATAATGTTTTTAAATGGTCATTAAATATTTGTTTTAGATCGAACCCAATTTTTTTAGATTTATGATGCACATAACGGGTATTAATGTGCATATCATTGTATAACTACGATGTATATTTCGTTCAAAATCTGCATATAATATGCCCTCATTTTGTTAAAAAAGCTGTGGATATTATCCCCTCTCTATTAATAATTAATTTGTTATCAACTAATCGCCTTCTAATACTTTCAAATTTAACCCATGCAAGTCAGGAAGGATTAGGTAATAAATCCCAAAAAAAATTATCTTAATTGGTTAAAGTCGCTCAGAAAGTACCGCTTTACTCTAATAGCGAAAATCTCGGAGTGTTTTAAAATTCAAACGAACGGCGTGTTTCTTTAAAAGCCTTTTTTCTCCCCCATCTAATTTTTCCCACCCTCGCCGTTTTAAAAACCGCGTCCTTCATTTTGTTGAATTAATTTTATATTTTACAATTTGCATTTTCTTGATTAGATATCGATTTATTTTTAAAGGTTGTCTCTTAATTGGCGAGCGTCTCGAGGCGAGGGCCTACGTCGTAATTGAAAAATGACGAGCCATAAAGAATGATAAGGCGAACAATATGCCGCAATTTTTTATGTACTTCGCCTCCTGTTTCTAAACTGTATTTTAGTGGAATATAAGTTTTTTTTTCAGTTTTTCTCGAAACTCGGGGTCAGAACTGATTTCCTTTTATTTAAATTACCTTTTTTTCTCAAAATTTGAAACTTTTTCTCAGAATTCCTAATTTAAATTTAAAATTTTTAAACCCAAATATAGACCTAGTCAAAATTTTGGAAACTCCTTATTGAATATACAGTTTAGTGTTTTACTAAAATTTCAATTAATATTTTCCTGAAATATTCACTTTAGTCTCGAAGACTGAAACATTTCTTTTTTGAAAATCGAAATTTCGGGATTAGATTTCAAAAATTTTAAAAATTGTTTGAAATTTTGAAATATTTTCATATAAACTTCAAATTTTCTTTTCGTAAATTTTTCTTATTTTGTAAAAAATACGATTTTAAAACTAGAGGTCTTTCAGTTTTAATTGAATCTGTAGGCACTTCCTAAAAATATTGTCTTGCTTTTCTCAAAATTTTACTATTTCAGTCCCATTGGACCCTTTCTCTCAAATATGTCATTTTTGCATAATTTTATTCACTAAATTCGAATTGTCCGTAATCAAAATCTTGCTCGCTTTAGAAAATTTCAAATTTCTTTTAAAGTTCAATGTCGTCTTGTTTCCAATTTTTTCGATTTTCGGTTTTTTTTTCAAATATTTCAATATTTATCCTAAAATTCGACTTTTTACTTAAAACTTCGCTATCTCTGGAAAATTTCATCTTTTTCCTAAATTTCTTGCTCTGAAAATTTCAAATTATTTTCTTGAAATGTTGAGGTTTTTCTGAAAATAAAACTCTTTTCTTTTATTTACGACTAGTATATCATTTGTGGCCGAAAATCGACCAATTGTAACTTTATGGAAAAAATTATGTTTCACGTATAAGTTGAAATATAAAACTTGTCCCCTGAAACCAAGAGAAATTAAAAAATACAACAAATGTTGCTCTAACGCGTTTTGACAGCCAAGCTATCATCTTCAGAGAGATGTCTCTCTGAAGATGATGGCTTGGCTGTCGAAACGCGTTAGAGAAACCTTTGTTATGTTTTTTTAACTCTCTTGGTTTCAGAGGACAAGTTTTATATTCCAATTTTTGAAGATAACCAATTTCCACCAAAAAAAAAAAATCACGTATATCTAAAAGTGGAAGTCTAAACATTTCGACTCCTTTTGACAATTTGACTTTTACTCACAATTTAGCCATTTTTTAAAACAACGGTTTTTGAAAATTACAATTTTTTCACAATTTTGACATCTTCTGGCAAGTTCACTGTTTTTCCAATTTTTGTTCTTGAAAATTAGGAATTGCGCCCTTTTAGGATACAAAAATATAGACCTTTTGTTGATTTTTTAAAAATTAAAATATTTTTTAAATTTTCTCTTTTTTTAAAATATTTACTCCAAAATTTAACCATTTTTGACTGATTTTTTCAAAATTTCGGCTCTTCCTCAAAATGTTGACCTACCTTTTAAAATATTGACCACTTGGATATGTCGACATTTTTTGAGAATTTCGACTTTTGAAATATTTTTTGAACATTTTTGTCACTTTTTTTTAAAATTGAGTTTATTTTTAAATTTCGATTTCCTATTTTTTTTAGAAGATTTTGTCACACGTTTAAAATTTTGATATTTTAAAATTTCCATTTATTTCAAACGTTTTATTTTTTCAAAATTCTGTTTTTTTTGAAACTAGAGTTTCTTCAAATTTTCGACTTTTTCCAAAATTGTTGATCTATTTTGTCTAAAATTTTGACCGCTTACACATTTTGACCACTTTTGTGAATATAGAGTTTTTCAAACATTCTTTGAAAAGTCCTACTTTTTGCTGAGGAACCCGAACTTTTTTGGAAATTTTGTTTTCTAAATTTTCTAGAAATATCAGTTAGCTGTGAAAATGTTGGCATTTTACAATTTGCACTTATTTTAAACTTTCCATTTTTTCAATATTGCGACTGTTTTCAAAATTTTTTAAATATTTCAAACTTCCGAGTTTTTCTAAAATTTCCAAATTTTTATTTTCTCGACTTTCTTTAAGAAATTTATATTAAATAATTTTGACCCTTTTTAAAATCCTTGTCCTTTTGAGAAATCTAATTCTTTTGAAAATATTGTTACTCTTTTAAATTTTCAATCTATTAAAATTTTGACTTTTTTTGGAAAAATTTCATTTCCTCCTTCTTTCAAACTATCCATTTTTTTAAATATTACGACTGTTTTCAAAATTTTTTAAATATTTGAAACTTCCGAGTTTTTTTGAAATTTCGAATTTTTTTCGAAATTTTAATTTTTGAAAAATTTATATTGAATAATTTGGACCCTTTATAAAAACATGGTCTTTTAAAAATCCTGATTTTTTTTTGAAAATGTAGTTACTCTTTTAAATTTCCAATCTATTAAAAGTTTTGACTTTTTTTTGGAAAAATTTCATTTTCCAAATTCTGACGTTTTTTAAAAATTGTTAACCCTTTCAAATTTTGACAATTTTTCTGACAATATTGACTTTTTTACCCCTTTTTAAAAACAGCGACTTTTTAAAAATTGTCACTTCCTTTAAATATTCCGGCTTTTTTGAAAATGTCCACTTAGATGGAATTTTTCATTTTTTTGTTAAAATATTGACTTTTTAAATTTGATATTTTTAAAAATTTGGCTTTGACCCTCTAAAATTTCTACCCATTTTGAAAATGTTGACTTTCTTTGTAAATTTCAAATTTCCGTTTTTCAAAAACTTCACTTCTTTTTAAATCTTGACTTTTTCTCAAAATTTTGACTGATTTTTGAAATTGTTGTTTAAAAGTTTGACCGCTTACATATTTCAACATCTTTTAAGAATTTAGACCTCTTAAAAAATTTTTTTTTAAAATCTATTAAAAGTTTTGACTATTTTTATACAAAAATTCAGTTTTTAAAGTTCTCACGTTTTTTAACATTTGTAACCCTTTTTTAAATTTCGACAATTTTTCTAAAAATATTGACTTTTTTACCTCTTTTGAAAACAGCGATTTTTTAAAAATTGTCACTTCTTCCAAATTTTCCGTCATTTTTGAAAATGTCTACTTAAATGGAATTTTCGAATTTTGTCTTGAAATTTTCACTTTTTGATTTTTTTTTGAAATTCGACATTATTGGAAAATTTCAATTTTTTTTTGCTTTGTCCCCCAAAAATTTTGACCTAATTTAAAAATGTTCACTTCTTTTGAAAATTTCAAATTTCCGTTTTCAGTAGGCTTCTTCTCAAAATTTTGACTGATTTTTGTAATTTTTCAAATGTTTTAAACTTTGAAATATTTTGAAAGTTTCTAGTTTTTTCATAATTGTTCTATTTTCGACTTTCTTTAAAAAATTTATATTTTGTTTTTTTTGAAAATGTTATTTTTTCAAAATTTCAATCTATCAAGTTTTGACAATTTTGAAATTTTTTTTCTTTTCTTGCAAAAATTTTATTTGTCAAAATTCTCCCGGTATTTTAAAAGTATTACCCTTTTTGAATTTCGACAATGTTTCTGACAATATTAAGTTTGTCAGCTTTTTTGAAAACAACTACTTTTTAAAAATTATCACTTCTTTCAAATTTTTCTGTTTTTTGAAAGCGTCTACTTCATTAGAATTTTCGATTTTTTTTCGAAAATTTCACTTTTTGAACTTATTTGAAGTTCGACATTTTTGGAAAATTTCATTTATTTTGCTTTGACCCCCTAAAATTTCGACTTATTGTGAAAATATTGACTTCTTTTGACAATTTAAAAATTTTCATTTTTCAAAAATTTCACTTATTTTTAAACCTCGACTTTTTCTCAAAATTTTGCCTGATTTTTGAAGTTTTTCAAATGTTTTAAACTTTTCAACATTTTCAAATGTTTTGAACTTTGAAATATTTCTAAAATTTCAATTTTTTTTAAAATTTTCCTATTTATGGCTTTCTTTAAAAACATTATACTTAATAACTGCGAGAGAGTTACTCTCTGAAGATCATAGCTTGGCTATCGAAACGCGTTAAAGCAACTTTCGTTTTGTTCCTTAATCTTGAAAACGTCGACATTTTTAAAAATTTGGTTTTTTTTGAAAATGTTATTTTTTTAAAATTCCAATCTGTTAAAGGTTTTGACTTTTTTTGAAAATTTCCACCTTTCTTGCAAACTTTTTATTTTCTAAAATTTCCAAACTTTGCACAAAATTGCACCCTTTTAAAATATCGACAATTTTCCTGAAACGACTTTTTTAACTTTTTTAAAAATTACGACTTTTTAAAAATTGACATTTTTTACAGGTTACCGACCTCTTCTAAAGGTTTTTACCTAATTGGAATTGTCGATTTTATACTCCAAATTTTGACCTTTGAATTTTTTTTAAATTCCACATTTCCGGATAATTCAATTAATTTTAGTTTTGACCCCCTAAAATTTCGATTTATTTTAAAAACGCAGACTTTTTTTAAAATTTAAGATTTCAGGTTTTTGAAATATTTCACCTTTTTTCAAGATTCTTTTTCTAAAAATTTTAACTCATTAGCAAAATTTTAACTATTTCAAAATTTGGGCTTTTTTCAAATCGTTGAAATTTTCAACATTTTTATTTTTACTTGTAATTTAATTTTTTTTAAGCTTAATTTTTGAAAAATATTTCTTTTGAAAATCGCAAAACTCAAATGGTCACATTTTTACTTACATACTTATTTGAAAACGTCAACTTTTTTGAAAATTTTTATTCAAAATTTTATATTTTGTTCAGAATATACTTTCTTAAAATCTATTTTTCATAATTTGGTTTATTTTTCGAAATTTTTTTTTTTTAAATATCGATTTTGTATAATTTTCTTTCCAACATAGTGATTTTTTCTGAAAGTTATCACCTAAAAAGATATTATTGCTTAATTCTACTTTTTTTATTATCGTCTTTAAAAAAAATGTTTTATTTTTGTAGGTAAATATGTTGGCTTATTTAAAATTTTGACCTTTTTCAAAATTTTCTCTTTTTTGAACATTTTTTACTTAGAATTTTATCTTTTCCCCAAAATTTTTATTTTTTTTCGAATTTCGCCCATCTTTAAATTTTAGATGTTATTGAAAAATCTCGACTATCAATATTTAGACCTTTTTCAAAAAATTTTTTTCTACTTTTGCAATTTTTTCGACCTTATTTAAAATATGTATTCTTTTCGTAAAAATGTTATAATTTTTAAAATGGTCTGACCTTCAAAATTTTGACTTGTTTCAGAATTTTGAATTTTTTCAGTATTATAACTTTTTATCAAAATTTCAATTTTCTTCTATAAATATTAAAAAGTCTTAAAATTTTGATTATTTCTTGTGAATTTCTACTTTTATGAAATTTCCAATTTTGTTTTTCAAAATGTCTATTTTAAAAATGTCTTTTTTCATACGTTTCATTTATTTTTTAAATTTTAACAAATTTTTATAATTTTCACAATGTTTGTAAAGTTAGGACTTATTTTCGAAATTTTGGCTTTTCTCTAAAGGTTTCTATTTATTTGCCTTTCTGAAGATTTGATTCTTTTTAAAATGTCATCTTGATTTCAAAATTTGAATATTTTTTTTGGTATTTCGCTTTTATTTTAATTTATCAAATTTTTACTTTTTTCGAAGATTTACTTTTTAAAAATTTTGATTTTCAAAATTTAGCCTTGTTGGGCTAAAACTGTTTTTGAAATTAAATACTTTTTTTTCAGCTCCTTTAGGACTCAACTTTTTAAAATCGATCAAATGGACCCTTTAAAAAGTACTAAAATTTTCAAAAAAGTTCTAATACTTTAAAAAAATCAAAGTTTTCAGAACAAATCTTTATTTTGACAAAAGGTCAAACTGTGCAAAACAAAGTACATTTCACCAAATATTAAAGCAAAAAGAAACAGTCAAATTGGCAATATTTAAAATTTTGAGAAAATGTTACGTATTTTAAAAGGTACTATCTTTATTATTTTAGAATTTTGAATTTTTTCAGCCTTTGATTTTTTTTGAAAATTTCTATTTCTTTCCTAAAACATCGAATAGTTCTTAAAATTTTGATTATTTTTTGTGAACTTCTACTTGTAGGAAATCCCTCATTTTTTTTTCACAATGTCGACTTTGAAAATTTCTTTTTTTTATACGTTTTATTTTTTCTTTAAATTTTAACAAATTCTTATAATTTTGACCATTTCTCGAAGTAATAAATTTTTGTGAAGTTGGGATTATTTTTGAAATATTGGCCTTTCTCCTAATTTATTTATTATGTTTGCCTCTTGATGATTTGAACCTTTATAAAATGTTATCCTGATATTGAAATTTGGAAATTTTTTCAGGATTTACAATTTTTTCTAAAATTTTTGCCTGTTTTTCAAATTTTTATTTTTTTCGAAGATTTACCTTTTGAAAACTTCGATTTTTAAAAAGTAAATCCTTGAAAAAAGTAAAAATTTGATAAACAAGCAAAAATTTTAGAAAGAAGTGGACATCTTGAAAATATGTTTAAACTTTGACATTAAGATGACATTTTGAAAAGGTTCAAATCTTCAAAAAGGACAAAAAAATAAATAAATTTAAACGAAAGGTCAAAATTTCTAAAAATTTCCATTTTTAAAAATTAACCTAGTTGGGTTAAAATTGTTTTTGAAATTAAATCCTTTATTTTTTCACCTCCTTAAGGACTCGACTTATTAAAATCAATCAAATGGACACTTTTTAAAACACTCAAATATTCAAAAAAGTTCTAATGCTTTAAAAAATCAAATTTTTCAGAACAAACCTTCATTTTAACAAAAATAAGTCGAAATTTTAAAAAAAGTCAAACTGTAAAACGCTGTCATTTCATAAAATATTAAAGTTTAAAAAAAAACAGTCAAATTGACAATATTTAAAATTTCAAGAAAATATTAGGATTTTTAAAATGTAGCATCTTTCGAAATTTCGACTTTTTTAGAATTTTGGTTTTTTTCAGTTTTTTATTTTTTTTTTTGAAAATTTTGATTTCTTTCCTAAAGTATTGAATAGCTCTTGAAATTTGAATTATTTATTGTAAATTTCTACTTCTATGAAATTTCTGATATTTTTTTAAAGTGTCGACTTTAAAAATATCGTTTTTTTATGTTTTATTTTTCCTTTAAATTTTAACAAATTTTTTTAATTTTCACCTGTTTGCAAAGTATTAAATTTGGGATTTAGGACCTATTTTTAAAATAATGGCCTTTTTCTAAATTTATTTATTTTTTTTGCCTTTTTGAAAGATTTGAACCTTTTTAAAATGTCATCTTGATGTCAAAATTTTCAGGATTTCCAGTTTTTTCTAAAATTTTTGCCAGTTTACCAAATGCTTACCTTTTTCGAAGATTTACTTTTTGAAAATTTCGATTTTTAAAATTTAGCCTGTAAAACGCGGTCATCTCATAAAATATTAAAGTTTAAAAAAAAACAGTCAAATTGACAATATTTAAAATTTTAAGAAAATGTTATGATTTTTAAAATGTAGCATCTTTCAAAATTTCTACTTTTTTAGAATTTTGATTTTTTTCAGTTTTTTATTTTTTTTTTTTGAAAATTTTGATTTCTTTCCTAAAATATTAAATAGCTCCTGAAATTTGAATTATTTGTTGTAAATTTCTACTTCTATGAAATTTCTGATTTTTTTTTAAAGTGTCGACTCATACGTTCTCATACGTTTTATTTTTCCTTTAAATTTTAACAAATTTTTATAATTTTCACCATTTCGCAAAGTATTAAATTTGGGAGTTAGGACTTATTTTCAAAATTCAAAATTATGGTCTGTTTCTAAATTTATTTTTTTGCGTTTTTGAAAGATTTGAACCTTTTTAAAATGTCATCTTGATATCAAAATTTTTAGGATTTCCAGTTTTTTCTTAAATTTTTGCCAGTTTACCAAATGTTTACCTTCTTTGAAGACCTACTTTTTGAAAATTTCCAGTTTTAAAATTTAGCTTTATTGGGCTAAAATTGTTTTTGAAACTAAATACTATTTTTAACCTCCTTTAGGACTCGACTTTTTAAAATCGATCAAATGGACACTTTTTAAAATACTCAAATTTTCAAAATAATTCTAATACATTAAAAATTCAAATTTTTGAAAATTAACCTTTATTTTGACAAAAACAAATCGAAATTTTGAAATAGTCAAACTGTGTAAAGCAAGGTACATTTCATAAAATATTAAAGCTTAAAAAAACGGTTAAATTAACAATATTTAAAATTCCAAGAAACATTCAAAATTTTAAAAAAATATTTAATATTTAGAAATAATAGTGTAAATCCTAACAAAGCATAGAAATTTAGAAAAATGGGAAATTTTTAAAAAGTTGCACTGTTTAATTTAAACTTTGAAATAAAGATCAAATTTTTAAAAAAATCTACATTTACAAAAAAAATTATATGTTTAAAGACAGCTGACCTTCACAAAAGAATTAAAGTTTTAAATAAATTCAAAACGGTACAAAAGTAGAAATTTTGCAAGTGAAATTTTCCAAAAACAAGGAATTGGATTTTTAAACAGAACCAAATTTCGTCAAAACTTTGAGAAAAGGCAAAGGTTTGGAAGGAAAAAACGATTCAAATTTTCAAAAATAAATAAAATTTCCCATTTTGAATAACGGTTAAAATGATCAAAAATATGGGAATTTTCAATAAAGATAAAAAGGAAAGTTAAAATTTTCAAACAATCAGAATTTTTCAAAAAATGGGCAATTTCGCAAATAAGGCACAATAAAAAAAACCTTTTAAAAGTAGAAACATTTGGAAAATGAAGTTGGAGTTTTCAAGGAATACGAAAATTTTAATAAAAAAATTCGAAATTTTGAGTTCCAAAATTTTCCTAAAAGTCAAAATTTACCGAAAAGGAAAATTTTTAGAAAAAGTTAGAATTCTGAAAATAAAAGAGCAATGTTTAAATGAGTTCAACATTTTAATAAAAAGTTGAAAATATAAAAAGCTGATATTTTATAAAAGTGTAATTTTAAAATGTCAAAATTTGCAAAAAGGGTCGAAATATTTTCATAAAAGTCAAAATAGGCGAAAAAGTAGAAAATTTGAAAATAATAGTAATTCGAAGGGACTTCAGGTAATGAAAATAATTCTGAAGAGTCAAAATTGTCAATAAAGTCTAATGTTTAAAATGAAGTGAAAATTCAAAAAAAAAGTAAACAACAGAACTAAAATTCTGGAAGAAAATCGGGTTAGCAATCCTGCCTTCTAAACTCTGAATCTGATAAATGTTCATCTGGTCTGTGCATTAGAACCCGAATTATTCAGTTAAAATGCTTGTCCACATTTTTCACACATTAACATCTAAACAGTTATTTTTTTGTGCATAAATAATAAATCAATTGAATTTGTAAAAAGGATATTTACAATCTCGAAATATTTGTAATATTCGAAACAAAACACAATACCTATAACATATTTTATATGGCTTCGAGCAAAGTATTATTTCACTCTGAAAATCATTACAATTTCCCCACTCGTTCTATATGGAAACGCAAAATGCACTTTTTAAATAAAGCCCAATCACATTTTATGTACAATACTAAATTCCAACAAAGCTAATCAATATCTCTCGTTATATCGGCCGAAATGCATCCCAGTTGCATCAGAAAAGGACGCCCTTCCTGTCGATAGAAAGAGAGAAAATGCAATTTCACGTAGGCATGTTTTCCTAGGGTAGGCTTCGGTTCTCACTCTGACAGATGATGGTGAATTGTTAATTGTAATGGCACATTAGGCCGTTCTGCCAGTGAGGATAGGCCGTCTCGTTTCGGTCGCTCATCACGTATGGGCCACCAGAGGAAAATGACTAGAATCGACGACGTGTTTCCAACGAATATGGATAGGATGCATTTTCCACATAAAATTTTACTGTTGCGAAATGCCAGCAAAAATTCTCGATCATCAGAATTACCAGTACAGTCGGGGCAAAAATCTGCGTTTATTTGGTTGGATTTGTCATGAAAGTATTTTAGCAGAAATCATGCTTGAAATAGTTAATAACTAATAATACTCATACTATGAATTTGTTTTCCGAATAGAAGTATTACGATGAACTGAAAGGATAATTGTTCGAAAGTTATTTATACAGAATGGTTCAGAAGTACTTTAAAAATGTTGGTAGGTAATTCTTGACAGTTATTTGCTTATTTACATTTACTTAAATAAATTTCTTGAATTAAAATGTTTAGTTTTCCGCTCAGAGATGCAGGGGGCTTTGGGAGCTTACCCACCTTCATTATCAACAAAACTAGCTGATATGTCACTCGATCCCATCCACTATTTCACGGCCACTACTTTATTTAAGTAAATCGATGTTTTAGGTATCGCTTTATGCAGACGACACAGCTTTGGTGGCGTAGTCTTTCAGTCCAGAGTTGGTCACCAGACGACTTCAGGAGGCAACAGATAGCCTACTAGATTACTTCGGTCAATGGAGAATCCAAGTCAACGCAGACAAGACCCAAGCAGTCTTCTTCACCCGAAGATGACTCTAACTATATGGACATGTTAATGTTCATGGGCAAAACGTCGACTGGAGATTTCAGACAAAGTATCTAGGTGTAATTCTGGATAAAAGACATTTCAGGCACACATCGATTATGCAGTGTCCAAAGCCAAAATGCTAAAGGGATGATTGGTAGAAATAGTAACCTGTCCATTGGACTTAAAGTGTTATTATACAAATCAATCATAAGACCAGCGATGACCTTCGTATCTGCAGCTTGGAGACAGGCGACGGATAATCAGGTGTTCCAGAACGTCTTCCTCATCCCATCAGCCATGGACGCTCCATGGTTTGTAAGAAACAATCAACTTCATAGGGAAGCTGAACTACCCCTAATAAGAGATTTTCTTAGGGAAACTAATTCTAGAGCGATGGTAAGAGCGGAAGTGCATCCCAACGAGCTAGTTTGACAGGCAGTGGATTACGATCCAAACATCCCAACATGGATTAGGAGACCAAGAATGATCCTCTAAGCTACGACTTCCATTTCACAAATTTTGTTTTGTTTATTTCTTATGTTTCAGGCAAAACAGCTCACAATAGTGCTCCAGCACTATTGTACTGTTCCGACGGAGGGATTGGGGGCCAAGGGCCCGGCCCGAATAAGTAGGAGTGTTTAGTCGGTACCCGTAGTTTGAGCGGAAGTCCGACACTATCTGGGTATTTTCCCAGATGTCCTTAACGGATTTTCCTCTATTTAAAAAAAGTATTGCTTTTTCTTAAATCTCTGCCTTTTTAAATTTAGTCTCTTTCTAACATTTCGACTTGTTCCAAAGTTTCGACTTTTAAAAGTTCAACTTATTTCAAAGGTTCGACTCAAGATCCAAACTTTTTTAAAAAAGTTGCCTATTTGGAAAACTGCCGCTTTACTGAAACGTTCGATCTCTTTTAATCCTATTCGACTTATCGAACACCTTTTTGAAAAGTTTGGCTTTTTCACATCTCAATTTTTTTATTTAAAATTAATAAAATCTCAGCTTCTCTGAAAATACCAAAAGGTCAAGATTTTTTTAGATGAATTTTTCTATAATACCCATCTTATTTCCAAATTTTCAATTTTTTATTAAAATTTGGACTTTTTCAAAACTTTTACTTTAGCATTTATTTTACATAATTTTCAACGCTCCAAAATTTCGACATTTTTTAAAATTTTACTGTTTTGAAAATTTCGCCTATTTGAAAATTTTGACTTTTCTGATGATTTTAATTTTTTCTAAAATTTTTTCTTTCGAAAATTCCAGATTTTTTACAAAGCTTGACACCAAGAATATTTTAAAATATCCAGTTTTTTTGAAACATTTTCAACGCTCCAAAATTTCGACAATTTTTAAAATTTTACTGTTTTGAAAATTTCGACTATTTGAACATTTTGACTTTTCTGATGATTTTAATTTTTGTTTTAAATTTTTTCTTTCGAAAATTCCAGATTTTTTACAAAGCTTGACACCGAAAATATTTTAAAATATCCAGTTTTTTGAAAAATTTTATTTTTTCAAAATTTCAATTTTATTTCAAATTTTATTTGGTTTTTTAGGATTTTCGACTTTCAAAATCTGGACCATTTTTAAATTTCTGTCTCTTACCAAAAATTGTTTTTTTTTAATTTTTGCTTTTAAAAATGTTTTAAATTCTCTGAAAAAATCAAAATGTCAGGTTTTTTTTAAATGAATTTTTCTATAATACCCATCTTTCCAAATTTTCAATTTTTTATTAATATTTGGACTTTTTCAAAACTTTTATTTTAACATTTATTTTATACAAATTTCAATGGTCCAAAATTTCGCCAATTTTTAAAATTTTACTGTTTTGAAAATTTCGACTATTTGAAAATTTTGACTTTTCTGATGATTTTAATTTTTTTTTAAATTTTTTCTTTAGAAAATTCCAGATTTTTCACAAAGCTTGACACCGAAAATAATTTAAAGTATCCAGTTTTTTAAAAAATTTTATTTTTTCAAAATTTCAAATTTTATTTAGTTTTTTAAGATTTTCGACTTTCAAAATTTGGACCATTTTTAAATTTCTGTCGCTTAACAAAAATTGTATTTTTTTTAATTTTTGCTTTTAAAAATGTTGATTCTATTTTCCAAATTTTTGACACCTTGTGGAAACCTTGACTTTTTGAAAATTTCGACGTTTTTCCAAATTTCAATTTTAAAAATTCTTACTTTTTTAAAATTTAACCTCTTTTTAAAACTTCGACTTTTCCAAAAATTTCTATTTTGTTAAAAACACCGGAATTTTTTTAATTTCTTAATAATTTCAAATTTATTCGAAAATTTGGAGTTCTTTAAATCGCGACGCGACATTTTCCTAAAATGTCGACTTTTTTTGACATTTTAAAATATCTTGCACAATTTCGAATTTATTTAACACTTTCGCTGTTTTTAAAAATATTCAATTAAAAATTTTAGCTTTTCAAAAAACTCACATTTATTTGCTTTTTAAAATTTAACTAACCAACATTTTCTGCTTTTCAACATTTTTACTTTTCTAGTTTTCATGAAAGTTTAGAAATTTTTGATAATTTTCAGTTTTCTTCAATATTTAGGATCTTCGAAAATTTCGGTTTTTATTTTTAATTCAACTATAAATGCTTTATTTTTTTAATCTCCATATTTCTTTAAAATTTTGTTTATTTTTGAAAATCAAATTATTTTTTAAAATTTACACTTTTCTTAATGTTTTTTTAAATTTTTTTCATTTTATCAAAATCCTTGAATTTTTTTAAACTTTGGCTTTTACAGTATCTGTTCAAAATGTCAACATTATTTTTAAAATTGGATTTTTTTCAATCCTAATTTTCTGTGAAAATTTAGAAATGTTTCGAAATTCCGTATTTTTCATAATTTTGACCGTTAAAATTTTCACTTTCGTTTTAAAATTTCGCCTTTATCTAAACTTATCGATTTTTTTAATCGGCTTTTCCTAAAATTGCGGATTATTTTGCAAACATCTCCTAATTTTCTGTGAAAATTTAAAAATGTTTCGAAATTCCTTCGTTTTTCATAATTTTGACCTTTACCATTTTCACTTTTGTTTTAAAATTTCCCCTTTATCTAAATATTGATTTTTTTTAATCGACTTTTCTTATAATTGCGGATTATTTTGCAAACATTTCGTTGCATTTTAAAATTTTTGATTTATTTCGAAAATTTGAAATCTTTTTCAAGATGTCGATATTTTCAATATTTTGGATTTTTTAAGAAATCTTTTTTTTGAAATTTTCGAGATTTTTTATTTGAATCTTTTTTATTATTTGTGATTTTTTAATTTTCTTTTCAAAAGACTTAACTAACAAAAGGTTTGAAATGTTCCATAATTTTGACTGTATTGGAGATTTTGGTTTTTCGAAAATTTGGGATTTAAGGAAATTTTTCATTTTTTTTTTAATCTCAACATTTCTTCATAATTTCGAATATTTTTTAAATTTCGGACTCTTTTTACAAATCTAAACTTTTTTACAAAATTTTGGCGAGTTCTTAAGAAATCTTAACTTTTTTTGAAACTTCGACATTTTTTAGTTGATATTTTTTGATATCTGTGATTACTTAATTTTTTTTCAAAAGACTTAACTAACAAAAACTTCGAAATTTTTGATAATTTTGATTTTACTCAAAATTTAGGCTTTTCGAAATTTTGGGTTTTTAGGAAATTTCGCCGATAGTTCTTCAATATTTTTAAATCAAGACATTTCTTCATAATTTCGAATATTTTTTAGATTTCAGACTTTTTTAAAAATCTAAACTTTTTTACGAATTTTAGGAGAGTTCTGAAGAAATCTTAACTGTTTTTGAAACTTCGACATTTTTTAGTTGATATCTTTTAATATCTGTGATTTCTTAAGTTTTTTTCAAAAGACTTAACTCACAAAAAGTTCGAAATTTTTGGTAATTTTGATTTTACTCAAAATTTGGGCTTTTCGAAATTTTGGGTTTTTAGAAAATTTCGCCGAAAATTCTTAAGTTTTTTTAAATTACGATATTTCTATATAATTTAAATATTTTTTAAATTTTGGACTATTTTTGAATTTTGGAACTTTTAAAAATTCAACATTTCTGTGAATTCTTATAACTTGACTTTCTTTTTAAATTTTGATTTTTTAAAATGGAGACTTTTAGTTTTTTCAGTAAAAGTCGAAAATTCAATTCTAAACTAACAATCAGTAAAGTCCAAATTTCAAAAAATATCGATATTTTGACAAATAATTGAAACTTTTAATTCGAAAATTTAAAAAATAATACGAGATGTTCAAAAAATTTTGAAAGCCAAAATTTTAGTCAAAATGTTCAAAAAATTTTAAAATGTCGAATAAATTAAAATTTTTTTTAAAATGGAAATATTCATAAAAAGTAAAACTTTTCAAAAAATCACAATTCTGAAAAATAAGAAAGTTCTGCAAAAATTTCGTATTTAATTTTAAGACAGTCTAAATATTGAGTCTTTAAAAAAACCACACAATTTGGAAAATCCTAATTTTTGAAAAATAAAAATATAAAAAATATTTTAATAACGTGAAAAAATTTTAAAAAATGTTGCAATTTTTAGAAGACCTAAAATTTTCAAAAAAGTAAAAATTTGATAAAAAGTAGAAATTGTACAGACAAGATTTGAGAAACGTCGACATTTTGATAAAAAGTTAAAATTAAAAAAGAATCAGTCGAGATTGTGAAAAAAATTCGCATAAATTTAAAAAATCAAAATATTGCCAAATAGTCAAAGAACTCAAAAAATCCATTTTAGAAATAAGTCAAAATTTTCAAAAAAGATTGGTTTATTAATATTAAAATAATGGGGAAATTTTCAAAAACATTTGAAGATAAAAAATGTATTAAAAAATATTTCGTATAAAGTTTTAAATTTTCGACAAAGTCAAAATTTAGAAAAATAGATAAATTTAAAATGGTCGAAATTTTTAAAAGTTAAAATTTTGGGAAAAAGTGCTGAATTTTAAAAACAAAAGTCAACTTGGAAAAATTTCTAAATTTCAATAAAAACATTTACAATTTAAAAAAAAATGAAGGTCCACCAAAAAAATTGAAATTTCTGGAAAAATAAACACAAAATTTTTATGAAAATGTTAAAACTTTGGAAAAAAAAAAACATCGATATTTCAAGAAAAAAGTACAAATTTCAAATTTTTCCACATTTGGATATTTCTCAAAGAAAGAAAAATGTCTAAATCTTCGAGTTTTTCAAATTTCTTTTTTACCATTTTTGTACAGAAAATCTAAGCTTCTTTTAAAAATTTCGATTTTTTTTGCTTAGTTTTCATAATAAAAAAAAATTGAAATACAAATCTTATCTCCTGAAACTTACAAGGATTAAAAAACACAACAAAGGTTGCTCTAACGCGTTTCGACAGCCAAGCTATCATCTTCTGGGAGGTATCTGCGCGTTGGAGCAACATTTGTTGTATTTTTTAATCTTTCTTGGTTTTAGCCAAGTTGAATATCGAATTTTGATATAAAAATATCGAGGAATAGGCAAATTTTAAGAAACCTCTCAACATTTCTGAAAAATCAAATCCTAAAAGATCAAAATCTTCAGAGAAACCTGATTTTAATAAAAATAAAGGAACTTAAAAAAAAGAAATCTCTGAAGAACAGTTGACATTTCTAGAAAAACTACCTAATAAAGCATCAGAGACCGAAATTTTTAAGAAAAAATTCAAACTTCAAGAAAAAGTATAATTTTGAGAAAAGCCGTTTATGAAAGAAAACGAATCTTGAAAAAAAAGTCAAAATTTTAGAAAGGATACGAATTTCCAGGAAAAATATTTAGATTTCCAGGAACATACAAGGATGGAATTTCACGATAAATTTCAAATTTGCAAAAAAGACTGAATTCTGAGTAAAATATGCAAATTTTGATTTTTTTAAATTGGTTTGTTCTGGAAATTTCGATTTTTTCCCTTTAAAAACAAAAAAGATCGAAATTTTGAGAAAAAATCGAAATTTAGTAAACACTCGATATTCTTTAGAGAGAGTCAAATTTCGTTAAAATTTTGAAAAAGGACAAATTATGAGAAAAATGTACTTTCTAGAATTTTCTCTTTACTGTTTGAATCAAAGGCAGACATGCGCCTTGATCTGCCCCACCCTAAGTCAGAAAATGACCGATATTGAGATAAACGTTGAAATTTTGAGAAAAAAGTTGTATTTCAGTTATAAACCTTTTCAGGTAAAATTTTCTCAAAATTTTGGCCTTTTGCACAAAATTTCTAAAAAAGACCTTATAAAAATTTGCAGATAAATATTTTTATCAAAAAATCGATCAAATTTTGAAGAAAAAGATAAATCTTGATAAACAAGTCAAAACAGCCAAGCTATCATTTTCAGAGGGATATCTGCCGAAATGCGTTAGAGTAACATTTGTTGCGTGGGGACAAGATTTATATTTTAATTTGTGACGATAACCAAGGACCATTCCATTCTACAAAAATTTCCGAATAAAAAAAATAATACATATTTCAGTAGTAGGTTTTCGCTGAAAGATTTTCGAACCGCAAAATCTAATTTTTTTTAGTACTTTTTTCAAAATGTTATCATTTTTTTTGGAATCTCCAGTCGAATTCTTCTATGAAAATAAATTTTAATCTTTTTGTTAAAAATTACCAAATTTAGTTAACTTTAACGTAAAGTTTATGAAAAAAAATCTAAAGCAGTTTGCAAAAATTAAAAACTTCTACAAAAGAATCTGGATAAGTCGATATCTACAAAAAATTTCAAAACCGAATTTCCAGAAAAGTATGGATGTCGAGAAAATGTTTTTGTGTAAAATGTTTAAAGAAAATTAAAATTTTGCAGAAAAAGCTCGGAATTTCCAAAGAAAACTTGAATTTTCCGTACAAAAACATTTCACCATTGAAATTTAAAAAATCTCAAAGACTCGATCATTTTTCTTTTTTTAGAGAAATATCAAAATGTAAAAAAAATGAAATTTAGACTTTTTTCTTAAAATATCAGTGTTTGTTTTTTCAAAATTTTGACATTTGGATAGCAATTTTGTTTTTTTCTAGAAATCCCCTTTTTTTTAGAAATTTCAATTTTTTCTCAAAATTTCTTCAAAAATTTTTTTATGATAATTTTAGAGTTTCTTTCGAGATTAAAAAAAAACTTCAAAATGTTCAGACAAAACTCACAATTCTAAAAACAAATTAGAGAAGCATCGAAAATTTCTCCAAAAAAAAAAAATCTGGAGAAACTGAAACTTCTGTAACCAATTTAAGATGCAAAATTTAGAGGAAAAGTTGAAATTTCAAGTTAAAATATTTTTTAATAAAATGTTTAGCAAAAAAAAAGTAACATAACCGTTTTATACAACAAAGACAAAATTAGGACTTCGGGTAGAGGCTCGAAAAACCGCTACATTTTGGGTGAATGGTTGGATTGGATTTTTCTCGAGATTTTAAATATGGAAATTTCGGTTTTTTGAAAATCAAAATAGAAAAGCTGAAACTTTAAATTTAGAAAACTATTTTGAGAAAAAGTAAACCGTAAAGCTGAAATTATGCAAAAACACTTCAGATGTATAAAAGCAAGTCATAAGAATTTGAATTTAAACCCACTTTTGGAAGAAAGTATCTAAACTGCTTCAAACTATAATTTTAGAGAAAACAGTCAAATTAGGTTGCAACAGGCAACAACCGGACAATTGTTCAGTTTAAAATTATCTCTTTTGAATTGTCGACTTTTTCTTTAAATTTACGCTTGACTTTTTCTCTCAAAATTTTGACTTTTTTCGCGAAAGGTTAATTTAAAAAATTTCGAATCATTAATTATAAAAATGTGAGGTTTTCCTTTTATATTTAAAATTTAGACAGTGTTTAAAAAATACTACAAAATAAAAACAGGTTAAAGCTTAAACATTAAATTTCAAGTAACACGGGATTATTAGATATAAAAAAAATTGAAAAAATTATTTTCGTGTTTAACAAAAACTTGAATTATATTTCACTAAATTTGTTGCTGCTTTGAATATCCAAGACGAAAACCTGAATATTTTGAATTTGATATTAACATCTTTTTTATCGACATTTACACTTTAACCTCTCAATTTGGATTTTTTTGAAAAGACATTTAATCTAGGAGCTATGTGCCTTCTCAAAAATTTAAGAAATACGGTCATATCACTAGTAAACCAGTATTCAAATTTACAAGCGCGGCTTACAAGCCCTGGACGGTCTTACAGAAGTAATTTACTAAAAATTTAAATATCTCCTTATCTGTAAGAACAAAAGCCACCATAAAAATTAAAAAGAACCCTCGTAACGTTTCTCCCCCATTGCACTTATTCGCGCCCTCTTCACCATTCCCACCCCCAAGGCCAACTGGGACTGACACGAAATGGCCAGATTAGACATCGCCATTTTTAATACCACATCCCACCCCGTTCATCTAACACATTCAGATTTAAAAACTACCAAACGGACACGACGCTAAACAGCCAAATAATATCGGTCCAGGAAACGCAACTACAAGACAATTAACAAGGAGCGCGGGGTTAGAATTGGGTGAAGGGGCCCCACGACGACGCAGTTACGCTGTAAAAACAGCGGAAAAACGACGATTCACTTGGAAAGCGTCTGGCAATTAAAAATGATCCAAAAATAACAAACTGGCGAACTTAATTGGCAAAGAAAAACAGGCCGGTCCGAGGGCTTTTATTTCGAGCTAGTTTTTATTTTAAGGGAATTTTTCCGTCCAATTTAACGCCAAGTGGAGTAGAACTTTGGCGCTGTTGTTATTTCAAAATGCTTTCATTTGAAATATTTAAAGAATTAGGTAACCAATTTGAGGATCATGGATTGTTTTATGGCAGAGTTTTCCAACGTTTGTCATCCAGCTGAATCCTTTTATAGGATACTTTTTTTGTGGAACAGATCTGTCTGTAGAAAACATATTTTACTTTAAGGGCATGTGTCCTATTACGAGTTACATGTTATAAACAGGGTGCATTTCTACCTATATTACAAAAACATATGTTATTGCAAAAAGCGAATATTTATTACGGCGAGTGGATTGTAGTAGAACCAGTGGCGGCTCGTAGCCAAAACCAATGGGGGTGCTGCGACAACGTTTAGCGTTTTAAAATTTTTAAAATTTCGAATGAAAATTTCGACATTTTCAAAACGTTACTTTTCGAAAATTTTAGGTTTCTTTGAAAACTTGACAATGAAAACTTTTGATAACGTCGCGTTTTTGAGAAGTTTAGATTTCTTTGAAAACTGGACAATGAAAACTTTTGATAATATTGCGTTTTTTGAAAAGGTTGGATTTTTCCAAATTTCGACTATATTAAAAAATTTAGATTTTTTTCTTGTAATCTCAACCTTATTTTATTTTTAAGTATTGTCTTTTTGGAAAAACTGTAAATACTATTTTAAAAATGTCTGTATTTTCGTAAATATTTAGACTTTTCGGCGTTCTGTTTTTTGTCTAATTTTTTTTTTTTGAAAATTAATTATTGCATCTTTTTAAATTTTTACCATCTGAAAATTCTTACCTTTTTTGAAAATGTAAATTTTTTCAAAACTCGACTTTTGACTTTTTAAATTATCGACTTTTGTTCTAAATTTCATTTTTGTTCATATTTTTTTTTTGGAAAATTATAATTTTTTTATTGAAAATTTCGATTCTTAATAATTTCGAACTGGTTTTTATTTAAATGTCAATTATTTCTCAAGAATTTTGATTTATTTGCAAAGTTTCGATTATTTTTTGATTTCCTTTGGTGAAAATTTCGATACTTCTTAATTTTCGAAGTTCTTTCAAAATTTCGATTTTTTTCAAATTTTTGAAATGTTTGACATTTTTTCATAACTTTAATATTTTGCACCTATAATTTCAATTTTTAAAAAATGTTCCACTTTGATTCATAATTTTAACTACCAAAAATTTAAACTCTTTCTATAATTTTAACTTCTCAATATTTCGATTTTTGAAATACTCGATTTGTCTGATATTTTCACTTGTTTTCAATATTGCGGATTTCGAAAATTTTGATTTTTATTGAAAAGTTGAGTGCAAATTTCACAACTATTCAAAATTTAAACTTTTTTAAAATTTCGAATTATTTCATAAATTCGATAAAAATTCTCAAATATTTTGCAAATTTTGATATTTTTTTAAATTCGACCTCTTTTGTTTAAAAAAAATTCTTCTTTTGCAAAATTTTGACTTCTTTTGGAAAGTTGAAAGATTTTGAAAATTTTTGCCTTGTTGTCAACAAATTTCAACTATCTTTATTGAAAATTTTAACCTTTTCTTAAGTCTGCACTTTTTTGGAATTTGTGGACTTTTTATTTTAATTCCCACTTTGTTGAAAATTCCGGCCTTTTTCAAATGTTCGAATTTTTCAAAATTTTAGTCTACTTCCAAAATTCAAATTCCAAAATTTTTGGAAAACTTGAAAATTTTGACTATTTTTTAATTTCAACTATTTTTAAAATTTTAACATATTTTACAAACTATCGATTCTTTATTTGAAAACTGTAATTTTTTTAAGGCAGACAGACAGACTTTCATTGAAATTTTCGACTAATATTTCGTAAAATTTCGACTCCTTTTCAAAACTTCGACTTTTTTTAAAAACTTGACTTTCTTTAGAAAGTTCGAACTTTTTTAATATTATATTTATACATTTAAACATTTCCAATTAAATCTTCGACTTAAAAGAAAAAGTTTTTTTAAAATTTGAACTATTGAAACTTTCGACTTTTTTCAAAATTTCAACTTTTTTGATAATTACGAATTTTTAGATAATTTGGAGTTTTCTCTAATATTTAAAAAAAATCAGTTTCTTTAAAAATTTACTTAAAAATTCTGCAATTTATTTTAAATGTCGATATTTTTCTAAAAATTCGTCTTTTATTCACATTCCCAATATTATTCAAAATGCCGACCATTTTAAAAATTGAAAATTTGACTTTCTATGAAAATTTCAAAATTTTTAAGATTTGACTCTTTTTTAAAGTTTGAGTTTTCTGATAACGTTAGTATTATTTTTTAAAAGTGGTAATGTTTTTCTTTTTAAATTTCCATTTTTTGAGAAAAATTTCGAAATAACACTTGAATTTAAAAAAAATTAATAAAAAAATTTCTATCTCTAAAATTGTGCAAAGTTTTGAAACAAATTTCTTAAAAAAAATTGCATTTTATATACAAACAAATTGCCAAAATTTGAATTTTAATCACAAAAAATTGGCTTCAAGCTGGAATATTTGATTTTTGAAATTTTTCTGAAACTTCAAAATTAAATTAGAACAGTAAATTGTTGAGATAATAAGGCTTGTATATAGGAATATATACAAGTTTATTACGATGCAATTGAAATCTAAGTAAAATCAGTAAATTGTTAATGAATTTTTTTCAACATTTTGATTCATTTTAATTTCGAAACTTTGAGATTCTTCTAGAAATGTTGACTCTTTTTCTTAAAAATTTCAATAATTTCCACTTTTAAAGTCAGAATTATAATAATATTTTTGACAATTTATTAAAAAAAATGTTTTTCTCTAATTCTGAAAATGTTATTTTTTTTAATGTTGTTTACTAATTAGACATTTCAACTTTTTCTACAAATATGGTCTGCTTTCTCTTGAAACCTTGAGTTTAATT
The DNA here is from genome assembly GCA_028583605.1 of Dastarcus helophoroides. Lineage (NCBI taxonomy): Eukaryota > Metazoa > Arthropoda > Insecta > Coleoptera > Bothrideridae > Dastarcus > Dastarcus helophoroides. Next base: position 7,393,366 of record CM053334.1, on the reverse strand, counting down.
TTTAAATTTCGATTTTTTTTAATCGAAATTAGAATTCTAAATTCGAACTTGAGAAGTTCAAGAATAATTTTAACATTTCTAGAAAAATTGGAAATTCCGATTCAGAATTTTCTTTGGTTCTACAGTATTAGTATTTTTTAGAGAAATATCAAATTGTAAAAAAGGTTGAAATTTACAGATTCATTTTTTTTTGAATAATAAATATAACATTTCTAAAAAAATTGGAAATTCCGATTCAGAATTTTCTTTGATCCTACAGTAGTAGTCATTTTTTAAAGAAATATTTTATTGTAAAAAAGGTTGAGATTTACAAGGTTCATTTTTCCTTAAAATTTCAATATTTTGCCCAAAGTTTTCTTATTTTTATGCAGATTTGAAGTTTATTTTCCCTAAACTTATACTTAGTAATTTTTAGTTTCTTATCAAAATAACAAAATAAAATGAACTTTAAAATATTAACATTTCAGTTCAAAAACTTTGATATTTCCAAAACAAATTAGAGAGAAATCAAAATTTCTACAAGAAAAAATATTTTAAAGACAAAATCTTCAGGAGAAATTCGAAATTTCAAAAAAAATTCTTTGTATTAAATGTTTAGAGAAAAACACAAATTGCATAGGAAAAAAAAGTCAAATTTCTTAGAGGAACAATCGAAATTTGAAAAAAAAAATTGAAATATCTTTACAAAAAAGTCAAAATTTTTTGTTTTTTCCAAAATGTTGAAATTTTTATAGAGCATTCAGGGTTTTTTTCAAACAGTTTTTGTCAAAAGCTTCAAAATAAAAGGAACTTTAGATTGTCAAAGTGTCGTGAAAAAACTTGACATTTTTAAAGCAAATTAGAGGAACACAAGGAAAAATCTGGAGAAGTTGGAATTTATAGAAGAAATTTTAAGAACGACACTTTTAGGAAAAATTAGCAAATTTCGGGAATATTTTGTTGTATAAAATATTTAGAAAAAATGGAAACTTTGCAGAAAAAATCAAAATTATCCTAAAAAAAATCGAAATATCTGAAAAAATCTTAACACAAAATGAGATTTGAAGTAAAAATTTGAAGATACCGTATTAACTTATTTTTTAGAGAAATATTTTCTCAAAATGTTGACATTTTCAAAGAAATTTAAGTTTTTTTAACATTTTAATTCCTGCTTGAAATATTGATGTCTTTCTCAAAACTTTTACAAAAATTAGTTTCTGAAAATGCAATTTTGATCAAAATTAAAAATAAAATAGGCTTTTAAATGTCGTAGTTTTGTGAAAGAAACCTAAAATTTCTATAAAAAGAAATCAAAGAAAATTTAAAACTTTTACAAAATTAGTTTTTGAAAATGTCATTTTGATCAAAATTAAAAATAAAATAGGCTTTTAAATGTCGTAGTTTTGTAAAAAAAACCTAAAATTTCTATAAAAAGAAATCAAAGAAAATTTAAAAATTTTACAAAAAATTGTGTAATGAAGAGCAAGAGAAAAAGAAGGAGTAGGACGAGGAGGAGAAGGAGGAGGAGGAGGAGGAGGAGGAGGAAAAGGAGCAGGAGCAGGAGCATAAGCTTAAGAGCAAGAGGAAGAAGAGAAAGAAGAAGAAGAAGAGGAAGAGGAGGAAGAGGAGGAAGACGTGGAAGAAGAGAAAGAAGAGGAAGAAGAGAAAGGAGAAGAAGAAGAGGAAGAGGGGGAAGACGTGGAAGAAGAGAAAGAAGAGGAAGAAGAGGAATAGGAGAAAGAAAATTTTGAAAAAAAAACTCGTAAGCGAAATTGGGGGTGCTGCAGTTCCACAGTGCCTATACGCCAGCCGCCACTGAGTAGAACTTATAAAAAATGAAAAATATTGCGGTATTCGCCTTCCTTCTTTGTTGTGGCTTACTTCTTATGGTCGTTGTCAAAGGTTGAAGGGCCCTTCTTATTAGTAACTACGGCACAATTAATTTTAAGCGCATTGAGGTGCGTTAGCGACCTTACTTTTGGAAGACTGGCGAATGTGTTCGCGATAAGATTTTATAGGAATGAAAACTAAAAAAATAAACAAAAAGAATTACCGACCAACGAAAAGATATAAATTTGGATTTGTTCATATAAAAAGAAGTCTAACATTAAAAAAAATACTTGTATGTATTATTCATTCATATGAAGTTGAAAACAAGGCAGAAGGAAGCAAAAGATGTTAAAAAAAATTAATGGCATTGTTGGGTTTGTTACTAGACATTTCATAGGCGTAGCTAGAATAGGGAAGGTAGGGCGCTTGCCCCCCCCCCTAGCTCATGCAGTTAAACGAAAATGTATATTCAACTTTCTCCAAAAAATTACCATTCGACAAAATTCGTCCTTCTTTAAGCTATTGGCATCTTCTCGAAATTTCAACTTATTTCTCAAAATTCGTCTTTTTTCAAAAATTTCTTTCGAAATTTCAAACTTATTTCTAAAATTCGATTTCTTTCATTAGAATCAGACTTTAGTCAAAATTTCAAAGTTTTATCTCAAAATTTATCATTTTATTTTTATTCTTCCATTCTCATAATTCGTTTTTTCCCGGAAACTTTGATTTTTCTTTAAATTTTAATTTTCCAAAAATTTTGACTTGTTTGTAAAGATTCATCTTTTTTCTTAAAATTTAAACAATTTCTTGATGGAAATATCTATCTGGAAATTTTTATAATGTCTATTTGGAAGTTTGGTAAAAAGACAGAAATTTTGAGAAAATTTTCCCTAGAAAGATTTATAACCGAAATACAACTTTTTTGTCAAAATTTCAACGTTTATCATTGGACATTTTCTGATTTAGGGTGGGGCAGATCAGGCCTTTGATTCAAGCAGTCAAGAGAGAATTCTAGAAATCACATTTTTCCCATCCTCCTTTTTCCAAAATTTTGACAAAATTTGACTCTATCTGAAGAATTTTGAGTGTTTATTAAATTTCGACTTTTTTCTTAAAATTTCGATCTTCTCTGTTTTTAAAGGGAAAAAAATCTAAATTTCCAGAAAAAACGAATTTAAAAAAATCAAAATTTAGATATTTTTCTCAAAATATTCTTTTTCGCAAATTTGAAATTTATCGTCAAATTCCATCCTGTATGTTCCCGGAAATCTAAATATTTTTCCTGGAAACGCGCATCTTTCTTAAAATTTTGACTTTTTTCAAGATTCGTTTTTTTTTCATAAACGGTTTTTCTCAAAATTATACTTTTTCTTAAGGTTTGAATTTTTTCTGGAACATTTTGATCTTTGATGCTTCACTTGGTAGTTTTTCTAGAAATGTCAAATGTTTTGCAGAGATTTCTTTGTTTTAAATTTCTTTATTTTTATTAAAATCAGGTTTTTCTGAAGATTTTGATCGTTTAGAATTTGATTTAGCAGAAATGTTGACAGGTTTCTTAAAATTTGCCTCTTTCTCAATAATTTTACATTAAAATTCGATATTCAACTTGACTAAAATATTTTGAATTTTTCTCTTAAAATTAGTTTAAATTTGTTTTTTTCGAAATTTTGACTTTATTCTCAAAATTCTACTTTTTGGACTCTTCTTTCGGAAAACATTTTTGATATCAAAATTCTGCTGCTTTTTTCAATATTTATCTTTTTTCAAAATTCTCACTTTTGTAAATTTGACTCCAGAAATTTCAACTTCATATTTTGCCCTATTTTCAAAATTTTGACTTTTATTTGAAAATGTGATGTTTTAGTTCTGGAACTTTCTAAGCTTTTTCCCCGAAATTGGCTTTTTTTTTAAATTCCAATTTTGTTAAAATTCGTCTGTTTTCTCTAAATTAGATCGGCATATTGTGGAAAATTATAAATGTTGAGAAAAATATTTTTGGGTAATTTAGAGAAAAAGATTTTTTTGTACATTTGCTTTCTTCATTGAAATTTAAATATTGTGTCAAAATTGAATAAAAAGGTAAAAATGTCTAAAAAGCGTTTTTGATAATTGCGAATTTTTTCACAATACTTGGAATATTTTGGAAATATTTTGGCATTTTTAGAATTTTCAGCATTTTTTGAGTTCTTCCGAAAGGTTGAGTTTTTATTCAATGTAGGATTTCTAAAAAAATCTATTCCCAAAATAAGGTTTATTCTCAAAATTCGTTGCTTTCAAAATTACGACTTTATTCTATATTTTTCTCTCCAAATTGAACTTTCATTTTTTTAATATTCAATTTTCTCTAAATTTTTTTTAACTTAAATTTCCAGAAATTTCATGTTTCTTAAAATATGTATTTTAAACCCAAAAGTTTGTCTTCTTCTAGAAACTTTAAGGAGTTTGAACTTAAAATATATGTTTTTTTTTACATATTTCGAATATTTTCTTAAAGTTCTTGGTTGGGTTTTTATTCAATTTTGGTTTTCTAAAAAATCTTTTCCCAAAATAGGGTTCTTTTTCAAAATTCGTCACTTTCGAAATAACCACTTTATTCTACTTTTGTCTCTCAACATTGAATTTAATTTTTTTACAATTAGGTTTTTTCTGATTTTTTGTTAATTTAAATTTCCGAAAATTTAGTTTCTCAAAATTTGTCTTATTCTGAAGATTTTGACTCGTACTTCAAATAGGGATATTTTATGTTTCTGAAAATCTCTACTTACAATGAAAAATTTTTCTCAAAATTCTAACTTTTTCTGAAAATTACGTTAATTTTTCACAAAACTCCACCTTTAAAAATAAATTTCTTTCAAATTTTCAACATTTTTTGAGATTTTTTAAAGGTTGGGATTTTATTTTAAGAACGATTTTCTAAAAATTCCAATTTTTCCCAAAATTTGTTTTTTCCTCGAAATTTGTCTTTCTCAAAATTAAACTTTCTCTTGAAAATTCAAAATTTTCTAAAAAATCGAAATACCTGAAAAAAACTCAAAATTTTTATACAAAATGAGATTTGAGGTAAAAATACGAAGGTATCATATTAACTTGTTTTTAGACAAATAGTAAAATGCGAGATGAGTTAAATTTAGATTTTTTCTTGAAATTGTAATTATTTTCTCAAAATGTTAACATTTTTAAAGAAATTTGAGTTTTTTTCTTAACATTTTAATTCCTGCTCAATTTTTTCCTCAAAACGTTTACAAAAATTAGTTTTTGAAAATGTGATTTTGATCAAAATTAAAAATAAAATAGGTTTATAAATGTCGTAACTTCGTGAAAGAAACCTAAAATTTCTATAAAAAGAAATCAGAGAAAACTTAAAATTTCTACAAAAATTTACGTAATGAAAAGTGTTCAAATGAAAGGAGGAGGAGGAGGAGGAGGAGGAGGAGGAGGAGGAGGAGGAGGAGGAGGAGGAGGAGGAGGAGGAGGAGGAGGAGGAGGAGGAGGAGGAGGAGGAGGAGGAGGAGGAGGAGGAGGAGGAGGAGGAGGAGGAGGAGGAGGAGGAGGAGGAGGAGGAGGAGGAGGAGGAGGAGGAGGAGGAGGAGGAGGAGGAGGAGGAGGAGGAGGAGGAGGAGGAGGAGGAGGAGGAGGAGGAGGAGGAGGAGGAGGAGGAGGAGGAGGAGGAGGAGGAGGAGGAGGAGGAGGAGGAGGAGGAGGAGGAGGAGGAGGAGGAGGAGGAGGAGGAGGAGGAGGAGGAGGAGGAGGAGGAGGAGGAGGAGGAGGAGGAGGAGGAGGAGGAGGAGGAGGAGGAGGAGGAGGAGGAGGAGGAGGAGGAGGAGGAGGAGGAGGAGGAGGAGGAGGAGGAGGAGGAGGAGGAGGAGGAGGAGGAGGAGGAGGAGGAGGAGGAGGAGGAGGAGGAGTTCTGTCAAATGTCAACGTGTTTTTCAGAGATTTCTTTTTTTTTAATTTGTTTTTTTTATTAACAATCGGTTTTCTGTAAATTTTGATCTTTTAGAATTTAATTTTTCAGAAATGTTGCCCGCTTTCTCAAAATTTGCCTCTTTCTTGATATTTTTATATCAGATTTCGATATTCAACTGGCTAAAAAATTTTGAATTTTCTCTTAAAATTACTTTAAATTTGTCTTTTTCGAATTTCGACTTTATTTTTCAAAATTCTACTTTTGGACTCTTCTTTCGGAAAATATTTTTGATATCAAAATTCTGCTGCTTTTTTTAATATTTATCTTTTTTCAAAATTCTCACTTTTGTAAATTTGACTCCAGAAATTTCAACTTCATATTTTGCCTTATTTTCGAAATTTTGACTTTTATTTGAAAATGTGATGTTTTAGTTCTGGAACTTTCTAAGCTTTTTCCCCGAAATTGGCTTTTTTTTAAATTCCAATTTTGTTAAAATTCGTCTGTTTTCTCTAAATTAGATCGGCATATGGTGGAAAATTATAAATGTTGAGAAAAATATTTTTGGGTAATTTAGAGAAAAAGATTTTTTTGTACATTTACTTTCTTCATTGAAATTTAAATATTGAGTCAAAATTGAATAAAAAAGTAAAAATGTCTAAAAAGCGTTTTTGATAATTGCGAATTTTTTCACAATACTTTGCAAATATTTTGGCATTTTTAGAATTTTCAGCATTTTTTGAGTTCTTCCGAAAGGTTGAGTGTTTATTCAATGTAGGATTTCTAAAAAAATCTATTCCCAAAATAAGGTTTATCCTCAAAATTCGTTGCTTTCAAAATTACGACTTTATTCTATATTTTTCTCTCCAAATTGAACTTTCATTTTTTTAATATTCAGTTTTCTCTAAATTTTTTTTAACTTAAATTTCCAGAAATTTCATGTTTTTCAAAATATGTATTTTAAACTCAAAAGTTTGTCTTCTTTTAGAAACTTCAAGGAGTTTGAACTTAAAATATATGTTTTTTTTACATATTTCGAATACTTTCTTAAAGTTCTTGGTTGGGTTTTTATTCAATTTTGGTTTTCTAAAAAATCTTTTCTCAAAATTCGTCGCTTTCGAAATAACCACTTTATTCTACTTTTGTCTCTCAACATTGAACTTAATTTTTTTACAATTAGGTTTTTTCTGATTTTTTGTTAATTTAAATTTCCGAAAATTTAGTTTCTCAAAATTTGTCTTATTCTGAAGATTTTGACTCGTACTTCAAATAGGGATATTTTATGTTTCTGAAAATCTCTACTTACAATGAAAAATTTTTCTCAAAATTCTAACTTTTTCTGAAAATTACGTTTATTTTTCACAAAACTCCACCTTTAAAAATATATTTTTTTTAAATCTTCAACATTTTTTGAGATTTTTTAAAAGGTTGGGATTTTATTTTAAGAACAATTTTCTAAAAATTCCAATTTTTCCCAAAATTTGTTTTTTCCTCGAAATTTGTCTTTCTCAAAATTAAACTTTCTCTTGAAAATTCAAAATTTTCTAAAAAATCGAAATACCTGAAAAAAACTCAAAATTTTTATACAAAATGAGATTTGAGGTAAAAATACGAAGGTATCATATTAACTTGTTTTTAGACAAATAGATGCGAGATGAGTTAAATTTAGATTTTTTCTTGAAATTGTAATTATTTTCTCAAAATGTTAACATTTTTAAAGAAATTTGAGTTTTTTTCTTAATATTTTAATTCCTGCTCAATTTTTTCCTCAAAACGTTTACAAAAATTAGTTTTTGAAAATGTGATTTTGATCAAAATTAAAAATAAAATAGGTTTATAAATGTCGTAACTTCGTGAAAGAAACCTAAAATTTCTATAAAAAGAAATCAGAGAAAACTTAAAATTTCTACAAAAATTTACGTAATGAAAAGTGTTCAAGAAATTTTTTGGCATTTTTAGAATTTTCAGCATTTTTCAAGTTCTTCCGAAAAGTTGAGTGTTTATTCCATTTAGGATTTCTGAAAAATCCTTTCCCAAAATAAGGTTTATTCTCAAAATTTGTTGCTTTCAAAATTACCACTTTATTCTACATTTTTCTCTCCCAATTGAACCTTAATTTTTTTAATATTTGGTTTTCTCTGAATTTTTTTTTAGTTTAAATTTCCGAAAAGTTCATGTTTCTCAAAATTAGACTTATTCTTGATATTTTGACTCGTACTTCAATTAGAGATGTTTTATGCTTCTGGAAATCTCCATTTACAGTGAAAAATTTTTCTCAATTTTTTTTTTTTCGCAAATTTGAAATTTATCGTAAAATTCCATTCTGTATGTTCCCGGAAATCTAAATATTTTTCCTGGAAATTCGCATCTTGCTTAAAATTTTTGACTTTTTTTCAAGATTCGTTTCTTTTTCTAAAAACGGTTTTTCTCAAAATTATACTTTTTTCTTGAAGTTTAAATTTTTCTCTGGATAATTTCGATCTTTAATGCTTCATTTGGTAGTTTTTCTTCAAATGTCAACTGTTTTTCAGAGATTTCTTTTTTTTTTTAATTCGTTTATTTTTATTAACATCAGGTCTTCTGTAAATTTTGATCTTTTAGAATTTAATTTTTCAGAAATGTTGACCGCTTTCTCAAAATTTGCCTCTTTCTTGATATTTTTATATCAAGATTCGATATTCAACTTGGCTAAAAAATTTTGAATTTTTCTCTTAAAATTACTTTAAATTTGTCTTTTTCGAAATTTCGACTTTATTTTCAAAATTCTACTTTTTGGACTCTTCTTTCGGAAATCATTTTCTCTATCAAAATTCTGCTACTGTTTAGAATATTTGTGAATATTTGTCCTTTTGACTTTTTTAAATTTGACTCCAGAAATTTCAACTTCCTATTTCACCTTATTTTCGAAATTTTGACTTTCATTTGAAAATGCGATGTTTTAGTTTCTTGAATTTTCTGGACTTGTTCCTCGAAATTGATTTTTCCTTTAAATTTCAATTTTCTCGAAATTTGTCTGTTTTCTCTAAATTAGATCGTCTTATTATCGGAAAATAAAAATGTTGAGAAAAATATTTTTGAGTAATTTTGAGAAAAAGTTTTTTTGTGATTTCAGTCTCTTTATTGAAATATAGATATTATGTCAAAGTTAGGATAAAAAAGTACAAGAAAAGTGTTTTTGAAATTGGGAAATTTTTCACAATATTTGACCTTTGAAATATTTTGGCATTTTTAGAATTTTCAGCATTTTTCCAGTTCTTGATAAAGGTTGAGTTTTGATTCAATTTTGGTTTTCTAAAAAATCTTTTCCCAAAATAGGGTGTTTTCTCAAAATTCGCGGCTTTCGGAAATAAGACTTTATTTCACTTTTCTCTCTCAAAATTGAACCCTAATTGTTTAATATTTGGCTTTTTTTAATTTTTGTTTAATTTAAATTTCCGAAAATTTCACGTTTCTGAAAATTTGACTTATCCCAAAATTGAACCTTCATTTTTTTATTATTTGATTTTTTCTGAATTTTTTCTTTTTTAAATATCCGAAATATCATGTTTCTCAAAATTTGACTTATTCTGGAAATTTTGACTCGTACTTCAATTAGAGATGTTTTATGCTTCTGGAAATCTCCACTTACAGTGAAACATTTTTCTCAAAGTTCCAGCTTTTTCTGAAAATTACGTCTTTTTTTCACAAAACTCCACCCTTAAATATATATTTTTTTGAAATTTTCAACATTTTTTGAGTTTTTTCGATTTGTTGGGATTTTATTTGAAATACTATTTTCTAAACATTCCAATTTTTTTCCAAAATTCTTTTTATCCTTAAAATTCGTCTTACCCAAAATTAAACTTTCTCTTGAAAATGGTCACTTTTCTTTAAGAGATTTTAACCATTTTCTCGACATTTCGACGGTATTTTTCAAAAATCGTTATTTTTCGAAATATTCGAAATTTCCATAGTTTTCGCAGTTTTCCGAAAGGTTCGGTTTTTATTTTAGATTCAGATTTCTGACTGCTTTCGCAAAGTTCGGCTCTATTTCCAAATTTCAAAGTTAATCTGGAAATTTGATTTCTTAGTTCATGTAGTTAAATGAAAATATACATCTAATCAACCGTAACGTTTTCCGGTTTTGTTATTTTTATCAATTTTTTAAAATGATTCTTTCCCCTTCTTAAACAAAATCCTGCCTATGCCCATGACATATTTTATTAATATTTGGATGGATTTAAGGTAATTCTTTGGACACATAATTTTAAGCATCAAATCAAATTCAATGGCGTATTCTCCATGCAAACTATGGAGGCATAGTTTCCCTTACAAAATGACAAAATGAAATTTTTTTTTTATAAATGTCGAGTTTTTGTATAAACGTAAAATTTTTTTTACAACATTAGAGTTTGAACTCAAAATGTTGATTTTTTTTTGTAATACGTCGATTTTTCTCTCAAAATTTTGACCATCATCTAAAAATGTCAATGCTTTTGGAGATGTTGACATAAGAGGTTAAAATTTTATTGGATTCAATAATTCTTCATTTTTTTTACAAAAGGTTAATCCAGCTACTGGCTTCCTGGACAATAATCATAAACATTTTTATGTGGTTTATTTATTTGTCAAAATATCTTTTGTTAATATTGGAGCATGTTGGTAAAACGACATTAGCGTGATGGTTACGCAAAGTTATAAGATTTTTCCCATTAAAAAATTGCCTGCCTAAAGAAGTTTTTGCTTTAAAGTTTTTTAAATAACTCATTACGAGGTTGATCTAGTAACACTTGATATTAATTACTTTGTTGAAAATTTTAAGAAAAAATAATACTCAAAGTGTAGTCCTGCAATTTTCATAAAAATCAAAACTCAAAGAAATTTATGATGGATATACAAGGTGATTCTAAATGTAGTACCATAAATGCAGAATTGTATTTGAAAGCCCAAAACAAGACAAAAAATTTATATAAACATATGTTGTAAAACCCTTCGTTTCCGAATTACAGGGTGTGAAAATTTACTTCCTGATTATAGTTTTTTATTAATAGTTGCGAAACGTGTACAGGTAATTGAATGAAATTTGACACAACTCTATACCCTTTCATGCCCTTTTCAAAAATTCAAGAATTAATTAACACAACTTAACCAGTGATGGGTATAACAAGGGGGGCGATACTTAGAACGTGCCTTATTCATTTTGTGTGCACTTTTGTGGCAATTTTTCAGCAAAAATATAAACTACAAACATTTTTGCATAAAAAAAGGTACTCCTACCAAAATTCGATATTGTTAAAGGTTTTCGAGTAAAATGCATTTTTATATTTCGATGCATTAAAAGCCCCTGCCCAAATATATGAAATATAACATTTAGTTGGCATTGAAATAAAAGAAAATAAATAGTATTGATATTTTCATGTTTCTTGTCAACGGTGGCCACTTTGAGCAATTTCTGTAAACAAAAACTAATGCTTTTAAATTTGTTATTTATTAAATATATGCGAAACATTTTTTTTTATTTAATTGGTAGTTAAAGATAATTTTTTTGTAAAGTACATTTTAGGTAATAAATATATCATATGTTTTTTTTTTCATTTTAAAGCCAACTTGTGTTACCTCCGAGATTTTTGGGGGAGTGTTGACAATATCGAGTTTCAATGACAGCATTGTTTTACGTAATAAAGTTAAAAGTTTATATTTTTGTTATAAAACTGCAACAAAAGTGCACACAAAAAAAATAAGGCACATTTTAAGCACTGCTCCCCTCGATATACCCGCCACTGGTTAAGTTCTGCTGATTAATTCCTAAATTTTTTGAAAGAATACGAAAAGGTACAAAATTGTGCCAAATTTCATTCAAATATCTGCACACGTTTCGCAACTATTAATTAAAAACTATAATCAGGAACTAACCTTCCACACCCTGTAACTCTGAAGCGAAGCATTTTACATCATATATTTATATAGACTTTTAGTCTTATTTTGGGCTTTAAAATACGATCCTAAATTTGTGGAACTACTTTTATAATCACCTTGTATAATAAATTGTAACAAAAAATCATATACTTTAATTAAAATTATCAATAAAATTGTTGATCATCTTAAACAAATGCCTCAAAATTTTAGATTAAAATAAAAAAACATTATATCTTGTGACAAGATCTAAAAAGAAGCCTTTGAACCTACTTCCCTTTTTCATTGAAATCTACATAACTAGTGTGAACCAACTTTAAAAACTGGACATGTAGCTCCTTTTTAGTATTAGTTGCAGTCGAAAATATTTAAATTGGAAACGAAATTTTTCATCGCAGCTCTCGACTTATATAAAAGCGGTAGCCGGATACGTAAGCGGGCGGCAATAAATTTAAACTTTTAAAAACTTTCGTCCCAAGATTAAAAACAGGCCGCTGGCTTGTAGGAAACAAATGAATGTCAAGAAACGAGAAGAATAAGAGTAATAAGGTCGGAATAGATAAATCTTACGTTCAACCAGACCAAAAAGTGTTTCAACTTTCAGGCCCGAAGAAAGAAAAGCTCCTGCTTTCAGATAAAATACGTTCACTTTTTACGATGGTGCATTCAGCAGCCGCCTGAAACAGATTTAAGTTTTTATATCGCCGGTAAAAGAATCGAAATCTACCGCATTAGTCCTTATTTAGATGCGAACTTTTTGAAAAACATTATTTTACTGACGTGAGCAAATTTTTTCCTTAAATTATACAGAAAGTATAGAGAAAATTTGAATGAAATGAACCAAAAATGGTTTACATCACAAGCACACGACGTTAAATGACAATGGGAGATATTAAAAATTCAACCAAGTGATAGAAAGATCGAAAAACAAAGAAGGAGATGGTATTGATTTAAAATTAACCTATTGTTCGTCGCCTACAAAAATAACAATGGCCAAAGGAAACCTCTGACTGATTTTCTTTTGACCTTTTATAAATGACGCGAACTCCTTTTGATATTCCTTTGAAAATATGGTCATTAACTTTGTTTTAAATACCTTGCTCTCGCTTTGTCTTGTCACCGCCCGGTCCGACGTCGCGAGAAAAATTTAATTAGAAATTTAATAGACACTTCAGATTTGGGCCAATTTATACAGGGTGATTCAAAGCTACTTTGACAAACCTCAGTAGGCGATGGCCGGCGCCGGCGCCGGCAGTAATTTAAAATAAAAACTTTCTAGATTTGTTCCAACCGAACATCAAACTAGTTTGCAATCGTCCAGCGCATGTGCATTCAAAATTTACCGTTCCAACCAAGTAAAAACTCCAACCCAAGTTTTTGTAAAGATATTTCAAATTTTTTTTCAAATTTCGATTTTCCCTCTAAGAAATTTTGCTTTTTTTCTAAGGCAATTTGTGTTTTTCTCTAAACATTTTATACAGAATTTTTTTTGAAATTTTGACTTTTCCGGAAGATTTTGTCTTTAAAATATTTTTTCTTGTAGAAATTTTGATTTCTCTCTAATTTGTTTTGGAAATTTATAAGCTTTTTAACGAAATTTTAATATTTTAAAGTTCATTTTATTTTGTAATTTTGATAAGAAACTGAAAATTATTAAGTATGAGTTTAAGGAAAATAAACTTCAAATCTACATAAATATAAAAAAACTTCGGGAGAAATATTGAAATTTTAAGGAAAAATGAACCTTGTAAATCTCAACCTTTTTTACAATAAAATATTTCTTTAAAACATGACTACTACTGTAGGATCAAAGAAAATTCTGGATCGGAATTTCCAATTTTTTTAGAAATGTTATATTTATTATTGAAATTCTCAAGTTCAAATTTAAAATTAAAATTTCGATAAAAAAAAAGATCGAAATTTAAAGAATAAACTCAAAATTTCAAGAAAAAGCAAATCATATTTCTAGAAAAAGTTGAAATTTCTTATAAGTATACAACATTTTTTAAAAAAATAACATTGTCGGAATTAAAGAAATAAATTTGAAATAAATTACTTGTCAAAAATATTCCAATGATTTTGACTTTTAAAGTGGGAATTATTGAAATTTTTGAGAAGGAATCAACATTTCTAGAAGAGTCTCAAAATTTCGAAATTAAAATTGGTCAACATGTTAAAAAAATTCATTAACAATTTACTGTTCTAATTTAATTTTTTTCTAATAATTTTAAAGTTCGAGAGAAATTTCAGAAATCAAATATTTCAGCTTGAAACCAATTTTTTGTGATTTAAATTCAAATTTTGGCAATTTATTTGTACATAAAATGCAAGTTATTTTTGAAAATTTGTTTAAAAATTTTGCACAATTTTAAAAATGGAAATTTTTGTCAGTAGTTTTTTTTTAATTCGGGTGTTATTTAAAAACTTATTTCAAAAAATGTAAATTTAAAAAAAAACATTATTACTTTTAAAAAATAAAGCTAGAGTTACCTGAAAAGTCGAATTTAAAAAAAAAGTGCAATCCCAAAAAATTTTGAAATTTTCATAGAAAGTCAAATTTTTAAAAGAAAATAAGGATTTCAAAAAAAATTTCAATTTTTAAAATGGTTGACATTTTCAATAGTTTTGGAAATGTGAATAAAAGACGAATTTTTGGAAAAATATCCACATTTAAAATAAATTGCAAATTTCTTATCTAAATTTTCAAAGAAGTTGAATTTTTTGAATATTGGAGAAAACTCAAATTTATCAAAAAATTCGTTATTATCAAAAAAAATTGAAATTATAAAAAGGTAAAATTTTGAAAAAAGTCGAAATTTTCAATAGCTCAAATTTAAAAAGGATGCTTTCTTTCAAGTCGAAGATTTTTTTAGACATGTTTAAAAAATGTATGAATAAAATATTAAAATAAGTTTGAACTTTTTAAAAAAACAGTCGAATTTTCAAAAAGAGGCGAAATTTTGCAAAAAAGTCGAAGTTTTGAAATGGGGTCGAAATTTTACGAAATATTAGTCAAAAATTTCAATAAAAGGTTTAAAAAATGTCTCCTCAAAATAATGGCCTATAAGAGATTTTGATTTTTTACTAAAGGGCCTAACATTCAAAATATTGTTCAAAAACCGAATTTAAAATTTAAATATTTAAATTCAAAACTGGAAAACTATTATTACAAAATTAAAGTTTTTTTTTAAAATTTGGTGTTAAATCTAGAAAAATCGCTTGTATAAATTTTCAGTTCTTCTTAAAAAAAAGTCAAGTTTTCAAAAAGACTCAAAATTAAAAAAAAAGTTTTGAAATGGAGTCGAAATTTTACGAAATATCAGTCGAAAATGTCAATAAAAAGTTTTGAGAAATGTCTGACTCTCCAATTTTCAAATAAAGGATCGACAGTTTGCAAAAAATGTCAAAATTTTGAAAATAGTTGAAGTTAAGAAAATAGTGAATATTTTTAAATTTTCCAAAAAAATCAAGTTTTGGAAAGTGAATAAAATTTTCAAAAATTCGAATATTTGAAAAAGGCCGCTATTTTCAACAAAGTGGGAATTAAAACAACAAGTCGAAAATTTCAAAAAAGTGCAGATTAAGAAAAGGTTGAAATTTTAAATAAAGTCGTAATTTGTTGACAGGGCAACAATTTTCAAAATCTTTCAAATTTTCAAAAGAAGTCGAAATTTTGCAAAAGAAGAAATTTTTAAAAAGAAAAGGTCGAAATTTGTAGTCGAAAATGAAAAAATATCAAAATTTGCAAAATATTTTGAGATTTTAATCAAATTTACGAAATAATTCGAAATTTGAAAAAAGTTTAAATTTTGAATAGCTGGGAAATTTGCACTCAACTTTCTAATAAAAATCAAAATTTTCGAAACTAGAATATTGAAAACAAGTGGAATTTATCAGATAGATCGAGGTCTTCAAAAGTGGAAATATTAAGAAGTTAAAATTTTGGAAAAAGTTTAAATATTTGGTAGTTAAAATTTTGAATCAAAGTGGAACATTTGTTTAAAAAGTTGAAAAGTTAGGTCAAAAAATTAAAATTTTGAAAAAATGTCAAACCTTTCATAAAATTTCAAAATTTAAGAAAAAATCGAAATTTTGAAAGAATTTTGAAAATTAAGAAGCAGCGAAATTTTCAACAAAAATAATCGAAACTTTGCAAAAAAGGTCGAAATTTTGAAAATAGTTGACATTTAAATAAAAATCACTTGAAATTTCTAGGAATCGAAATTTTTAACAAAAAAATTAAAATTTTCCAAAAAAAAAATTATAAACAAAAGTAAAATTCAGAAAAAAGTCGAAAATTTAAAAAGTCAAAAGTCCAGTTCTAAAAAAAATTACATTGTCAGAAAAAGTAAGGATTTTTAAATGGTAAAAAATGAAGAATAAATCTAAGAATTAATTTTCAAAAAAAAAAAACCGAAAAGTCTAAATATTTTCGAAAATACAGAAATTTTTAAAAGAGTATTCTCAGTTTTTCGGAAAAGTCAATATTTAAAAATAAAATAAGGTTGAGATTACAAGAAAAGATCTAACTTTTAAAAAATTGAAATACAGAACTTGTCCCCTGAAACCAAGAAAGATTAAAAACACAACAAAGGCTGCTCTAACGCGTTTCGACAGCCAAGCTGTCATCTTCAGAGAGAAAATTTTGTGTTGTGTAGTTTCTCTCTGAAGATGACAGCTTGGCTGTCGAAACGCGTTAGAGCAACCTTTGTTGTGGTTTTAATCTTTCTTGGTTTCAGGGAACAAGTTCTGTATTTCAATTTTTGAGGATAACCAAGGATCAGTCCGTTTCATCAAAAAAAAAAACATCTAACTTTTGTAATACAGACGAAATTTGAAAAAAAATTCAACCTTTCAAAAAACACGACATTATCAAAAGTTTCCATCGTCAAGTTTTCAAAAAAATCTAAAATTTTCGTAAAGTAACGTTTTGCAAATGTCAAAATTTTCGGCCGAAACCTTAAAAAGTTTAAAACGCTAAACATTGTCACAGCACCCCCATTAGTTTTGGTTACGAGCCGCCACTGGTACACGCATGCGTACGAATTAATTAATTAATTAATCGGAAACTAATCAGAAATGTTCGGTTGCAACAAACCTTCTATAAACAGTTTCCTCAGTGGCATAGTTAGGAACCAATAGGCTCTTGTGTACAACAATTTTAGGGCCTCATATTTTTTTTTCCAAAAATTTTGAATCTTAATTTACAACTCAATTTTCTTCGACATATTTTATTTCGCTTTTTTTTAATTTCAATTTTTTTCATAATTTCCAGGTTATTTTTAATGTTTTTTTTCCTAAAATGTTGGCAACAAAATCTCAAATTTGAGGATGTATTTCTATAAATTTTTAATTTGTTTTTGAAATGTTGAGTCCTTTTTTTTATTTTGGATCCTTATTAACTCGTTTTAAATTATACTAAATTTATTTCAGCTTCACCAAACACATTTTATACCAGGAAATGAGCAAGACGTGGCCCGCGGGCCACATGCGGCCCGCATCACATTTTTCTGAGGCCTGCCTAGGCTCTATTGTTTTACGTAAAAATTTTAAAAAAGAAAATGTCAAACAATTTAATGAAAAAAAAAACATAAATTTCCACGATTCATGAAATATCTTGGACACGAGCGTAGGCAAGATTTTCTTTAAGGTGGGGGGGGGAACAACAATCATTATAAAAACCTCATGAGTAAAAAAGAAAACCTTCTGGCTTAGTAATGTGTGTTTTTATTTAAAAAACTACAGAATTGGGGACATCGCATTTTCAAATTAAAATCAAAATTTTGAAATAAGTCCAATTTTAAGAAAAAACCATTTGGGGACTTTAAGAAATGTCGAAATTTCAAAAAAGTGGAAATGAAAGACGAAATTTCCAAAAAGGAATTTTTGTAAGAAGAGTTGTAATTTCCTAAACAGGTCGAATTCAGATAAAAAAATGCAACTTTTAAAAATCATGACCTCAAAATTTTTGTTTTATTTAAATTTTGTCATATTTTTGAAATTTTTCAAGAAATCTTTTCTTCAAGATTTTCTAAAAATATTCTTCTCAGACTGTTTAGATTTATATTAAAATTTCGATTCAATTAAAAAGAAATAAACGAATTTTGTGAAAAAGTCTAAATCTCTGGAAAAAATTCCATTTTAAATGGTAATGTCCAGAAACAGATAAAATTGAAATTTAAGTTAAAAGTCAAAATTTGAAGAATAACATGAATTTTGAACAAGTTGAAATTATAGGCAATAAAATTTTAAAAAAATCAGAAAAAACAAAGACTTCGAAAGATTTCAGGATTTGTGAAAATTACGTTACAAATTACAAAAAAATATTGATCTTTCTAGGAAACATTTCAAATTTTCAAAAGATGGTCCAATTTTAAGAGGAAAATTTAAAAAGTTGAAATTTTCAAAAAATTATATTGGAAATAAAAACCTAAACTTTCTCAAAAACTCGAAATGGGCAAAATAAGAAAAAATCAAAATTTTCAAAAATCTAATTTTGTGAAAAGACGCAATTTCCAAAAAAAATCCAACTCTGAGAAAGTAAAATCTCAAGATTCAAAAACATTCTTCTCAAAATTTAAAATTCAGTAAAGATGTTGAATGTAAAAGAAATCTTTTTCTCGAAATCCCCAAAAATATTTTTCGCAACAACAGAAAAGTGAACATTTTCAGAATCATAAAACCATTTGATCTTAAAGTCGTAGTTTATTGAAAAAGATAAATATTCAAGAAAATGACAAAATTTTGAAATAAATAATACATTTTTGAAAAAGTCTTAAAAGTAGGATTTTGAAAACAAAATCGTAATTTCGAAAGAGACAAATTTTGAGGAACATGGCAAATTTTAGGCAAAATACTATTTAAGAAAAATTCGAAATTTTGAAAAAAAAGAATCTACCAAAAAAACGAAAAATTTCATTGAAATATTAAATCAAGATTTCGAAGTTTCACCAAGATTAAATGCTTTTTCTCAAAATTTAGATCATTTTTGCAAAATTTCTCTTACAATATCGCCTTTTTTCTCGAGGCTTTTAACTATTTTTTTTTACTTTATTTTTAATTTGACTTTCTTTGGACAATTTTTTGTCCATTTCAAAGTTCTCTCGAATTTTTTTTTCAAATTCTCACATTTCTCAGAACATTTACTAAAAATTTTGATCTTTTAGATTCTGATTTCTTAGAAAATTCTGACTGGTTTCCTAAAATTTGGCTTTTTCATGAAAATTTTGATCTTTTAGATTCTGATTTCTTAGAAATTCTGACTGGTTTCCTAAAATTTGCCTTTTTCATGAAAAAGGCAAATTTTAGGAAACCAGTCAGAATTTTTAAGAAATCAGAATCTAAAAGATCGAAATTTTTAGTAAATATCGAAATTTAAAAAACAAATTCAAGAAAACTTTGAAATGAACAAACAATTGTCCAAAGAAAATCAAATTAAAACAAAGTCAAAAAAAAATAGTCAAAACACCGACAAAAAGACGATCTTGTAATAGAAATTTTGCAAAAAAGATCTAAATTTTGAGAAAAAGCATTTAATCTTAGTAAAACTTTGAAATTTAGAAAAAGAATAAATTTTAAGAGAAAAATCGAATATTTATTTTCTCTAGACACTCTAGACGAGTCAGACGAAGACAGGCTCTCTGCCGTGCCTCAACAGGCGTCAGAAAATGTCAAATATTGACACACACATCGAACTTTTGAGAAACAAGTTGAAACTACCAGAAATTTGGATTAAAAAAGGGTTGAAATGTACAAAGAAATGTTTGTCCTTTCACAAAAATTTTAAGTTTCTAAAAAATTATACCCTTTTGTCTAAAGATCGACCAGATTTCGAAAAAAAGTCAAATTTTAATAAACAAGCTGAAATTTTCATAATCAAAAAAAAGGCGAAATTTTTAGGAAAAGTCGAATTTCGAGAAATGACAAAATTTCAGAAAAAAGAACAAGGAACTTTTAAATTCAAAATTTTGACAGTCATGTTTGATAAAAGAAGGCAAATTTTATGAATAAATGCAAAATTTAAAAAAAAGTAATATTTTGTAAAAAAATATACAAAATTTGAAAAAAGGTAGAAACTTCAAAAACATATTTCAAGGAAAGGATGAATTCTGAAGAATTGGAAAGTCCTCCAATTGAATACATACAAATTTTCAGTTTGCTGCATGAACCAGGGGGTGCAAGCGCCCGAGTATTCATATTTTTCTCACATGCGGCCCGCGCAAAATTATTAGCCTTGTAATTGGCCCGCTGTAAAAAATAGGTTGCTCACCCCTGGTTTATAACATATTTAAATTATTATTTAAATTATATTACTTTAAAAATATTTTTTCACGCTCGGCAATAAGATATTTAAAATTAACTTTTATCTCGAAATAAGCGAATTCTTTCGATTCAAATTTTGAATTTATTTTTAAATCTAGCCTTATTTAGAAAATGTGGACATTTCTATGGAAAATTCGTCAGCTTTTAAATTTACAATTTATTCTTGAAAATTCTACCTTTTTCTCTCAAAATTGATTTTTTTTTAAAGATTCTAAGTTTTCTTTTAAAAATTGGCCATTTTTTTACCAAATTTTAACCCTATATTTCAAAAATTATAATTTTTTTCAAATTTGGTTTTATTTATATTCGGATTTTTCTCAGTGTTTTCTTTTTAATTTAATTTTCAACTTTTGCGACTTTTTTCACGAAATTGTTTCTTTGGAAATATTTAAACCTTTAAAATTTGTTGAAGGTTTTCCCAAAGGTGAGGTTTTTATGTACTTTATTTTCCAAAAAAAATCTCACTTTTCCCAACACTTTTCTTTTCTCGAAATTCTACTTCTTCAATATAATTTCTAAAAATACTTCTTTTTCTTTTAAAATAGAATTGTCTCCTTAAAATTTTAAATTTCTTTCTAGAAATTTCGATATTTTTCTCGACATTTTAGCGACATTGTTTAAAAATCCTCATTTTTTTTTCAAAATCAATTTTTTAATATTCAGCTTTTTCTAAATTTTTTTTTTCTAATTTGACAATTTAAAAACATACTGTTTCTCAAAATACATCTTATTCCGAGAAATTTTGACTTGTACTTCAAGATGCGATGTATCTGAAAATTTCTACATAAATGGAACATTCTCTCAAAATTTCGACCTTCTTTTAAAGTTCTTTGATTTTTCAAAATAAAATCGACATTTTCATAAAAATCTGAATATTCTGAGAATATTTTAGGAAGTTTGGAGAAAAAGATCTCTTATAAATTTTAAGGTTATGGCCAAATTTAAATCAACTTAAATTTATGAGAAAAATATTTTCGTGAATTAATTTTTTTTCTCTAAATTCGACTTAAAATTGCCAGAAATGTTCTACTCTAACAAATGTTTAATGTGGAAACCATTTTGTTTTAAACAAAGCCTTATTATTTTCTCAAAAGCGTTCTTAACACTAAAATATTAAAATATTTTCGTCAATTGTTTCAAAAGCATTTCGTATTCGATTTCTTATGTTCTTGGGTAAGTAGGGAAAAAAACATTGTACACAATGTTTTTACATACCCCCTTAGGAAAAATTCCATTGAGGTTAGGTCCGGCGATTTGGGTGGCCAGTTATGAGAACCGCGTCTTCCAATTCATTCATTTTAAAATTTCGTATTTAAATATTTCCTTACAGAATTGTGAAAATAAGCAGAAACCTCGTCTAATTGACTCCAGATTTTTGGCCAACTATGATCAAATGTTATGTTGGATTTCAGACTAAAGGCACCACAATTGGTCAAAAATGGGTTTTATCTTCCATAGCATTGAACCTAGGTGTAAGAAATGCATACCATTTGAAAACTAATTAAATTTTCTAGTATCTAAAATGAGAAAATACTGGGTATTCTATTAAATTAACAAAGAAATTGAGGTCCGAAATTTGAGTAAATGTTTCATTAAATTTGAAACATCCTATTATACAGTTAGGATATTATAGCCACTGCATTTTCTAGCAAGAGGCTACCAAATAAATATCTGAAGACGCCACTATCGAAATTTTTTATTTTCAGGAGTAAAATTTTCTTTTTCAAAATCTTGTGTTTTAAAAAAAAAGCTGATTATTCTAAAAAGGTTAAGGTTTTGACAAAGGAAAAGCCTAATAAAATTGTACGTTATTTTTTGCACTGAATTTAAAAATAAAGAGAAACACGTAATGTCTTTTTTTAAAAAATCACACATTTTATATGTAGCAGTTTTCTGGAACACCCTGTTATAGTTGAAAATATAACATATATTTAGCATGTACACCCTAGCGTCCTTTATTTAATTAAAATGTTTATTTTTTAAAATATGGTACCCCATAGCTCCTAGAGGCCATAGTGTTCAGCGTGGCCCACCCAGTATATGTTCTCCTAAAAATCTAATATATTTTGAAACATTTCGACTTTTACTTAATTTTCTTACGTTTAAATTAATCCCCAATATTTTGACTCTAAATTCAAAGCTTCCTGATTTTTATTATAAATTTTAATTCTGTCGGTTCAATTTAGGAGTATTCCTTATTTTCCAAAAATTTTAATTCAGAAACCATGATTATAAGTTGCAGTAGATTCGATACAGTAGATTCGATAGAAAAGGTTTAAACAACAAATTTAAAAAATTCTAATGTTTTAAACATTTTTATTTCAGCTTTATTTTAAAATTTTCTTTTTACATCTTGGTTTAAAAGTTAACACTTAAAAAAGAAATCGAAACACGCTTCAATGAATTTTCTTTTTTTTTTTGCATATGGGATGTTTAAGGTGATATCGAAAAACTTTAAATAAAAAATTTCGACCTAAAGATTTTGGACATCGAATTACATCTTTCGACATCAACTTTCAAATTAACTTCAGAATTTGGACTTTCACTATAAATTTCTAATATTTCTTCATAAGGTTTTAAATTTAAATTCGTAATGCAACATTTTTACCCAATCATTCAAATTAAAATGAGAATTTTCTTAAAATAAATTTTGTGTGTTTTCGCGGAATTCAAATTTTTGAACTCAAACTTTTGACTTTAACCCAAAATTTCTGAAACAAATTAAAAATAAAAAGTAGAAATTCAAAGTTTGAAGTCGGGATTTGGTGGTTAGTCAGAATTTTGAGAACAATATTTCAAAATTAAAATCGAAATTTCAGCTTTGAACTCAAAATTGTGAAGAAAAATATAAAATTTGGGTATCCAGTCTACCTTTTGACTTTTTCCAAATATATAAAGAAATTTCGAAAATTGAGATACAAATCGTGTCCCCTGAAACCAATAAAGATTAAAAAACTCAACAGGGGCCAAGATTTGTTTGTCAATTTTTGAAGATAACGAAGGACCAGTTGTTTCCACAAAATAAATAAATAAATAAATGTCGACTTTAAAGTATTAAAATAGTTTGTGCTTCCTTGAAAAAATAATGCACAGAGCCGGAATTTCGAGAATAATGTCGAACCTTTCTATAAAATAATCGAAATTTTAGGCCTTAAATATAGATAGAAATTTCGGGATTAAATTAGAGATTGAGTCCTTTTTCTTAAAATATCGAATAAACCCGCTGTGCTTCTAAGAAAAATAAAATTTGTTTTCAAAATATTCTTTTTCGAAATTCCGACCTAAAACTGGATATTTTGATTTTTTTCCAAATTCGACCTAAGTTTATATCTTAGAAAAAAATTATACAATTCTAGTTTAAGCTGAACATCTAGATGGTATTTTGAAAAAAACATTCAAATTTTTCAAACAATTTTCAAGAATTTTTAGCAGTTGCAGAATTTCTTTTTATTTTTTAATTTGACATGTTCTAATTTTTTTCTTTGTTTTAGAAATTTTGGATATAAAGATAAAATTTTACGGTTACGTAATTAGACATTTTGAAGTTTCTTTGGCATTTTTTCGTCCCTTTTAAAAAATTTGAATTTCTTCGAAGGTTTTGGTTGATTTTCTTGAAAAGCAATTGGTTTGAAGATCTCGACTTTTTTGAAAATTTCGACTTTTCTAATGATTCAAACTTTTTTAAAAAATAATTTGACTTCTCTTTGAAAAACAATATAAAATTTTGAAATTTTCAATTTCTTTCATTTGGACTTTGTAAATGTCAAACTGTTTTGAAAATAACGAAATTTGTTAGAATTTTAACTTTTCTAAATATTTTCATTTTTTGTGAATTTCGCTGTACATTTTTTATTGAAACATTTTATTAATATTTTCACTTCTTTCAAAATTTTGATTTTATCGAAAAAATTTTTATTTTTTCCAAATTTTGACAGTCAAAAATGCAATTATTATAATTAAGTTTTTTTCAAAATGTAGACTTACATAAATTTAGATTTATATTTCTTTTCAAGATTGCAACTTTCCTAAATTTGGGCTTTATTTAGAAATTTAAAACTGTTTGAAGATATTGTTTGTGAAAATTTTAACTGTTTTTTAAAAATTTCTAAATTTTGTAAACGCCTTAATTCGAAAATACTCATATCTCAAAATTAAATATGTTTTTAAAGGTTTTATAGCATTTTAGTCATTTTATAACATTTTTATTTCCTCCTAAAATTTTTATATTCTTTAAAAACTTAGACTTAAAATTTTAACTGCCAAAATTTCGATATTTCTCAAATTTTGAATTTTGCCTAAATTTAACGTCATTTAAAACAATTTAATTATTGTGCAAATAACTACTTACATAGGTTGTTAAATTTTAGAAAGTTTAGACTTTATTTTTAAATTGTGCCTCGAAACTTTTTTTTATTTTATCTTTTTGACTCTGGCAAATTACAATCTTTTTTTAAAATATTTTACTTGTCTGAAGAATTACACTTTTTAATTAATATATCTTTTTTACTATTTTAAAAATTCTTACTTAAAAAAAAATATTTATTTTTGAAAATTTCGACTATTTTTTATAAATTTTTACCCTTTTAAAAATTTCGATTATTTTTTATAATTAAAGGTGTAAACTCTTTTAAAAATTTTCTTTTTTTAATCAAATTCCAAAGTTTTCATTAATACTGTCAATAATTTTGCAAATTTGACATATTTTGTTTTTTTAGAATGTTAAAAGTAGAAACCCAAATTTTCTGAAAAACTACTCAACATTTTTTAATAATCCTCGGAAATTGAAATACAAATCTTGTCCCCTGAAGGCAAAAAAAAGAATAAAAAACACAACAAAGGTTGCAAGCTTTGTTGTGTTTTTTAATCTTTCTTGGTTTCAGTGGACAAGATTTGTATTTCAATTTTTGAAATTAACCAGTGAGCAATCCGTTCCACAAAAAAATATAATCCTAGGGTTTGAGCCGAACTTTTAAAAAAGAATTAAATAAAATTAATTAAAAAATTTTTTTCCAAAACTTGGGCTTTTTCTTTAAATTTTAAAGTAGTGATGAAAACTTCAATACAAAAGTTGAATATTCGAGTTTAAAATAAAAATTTTATTATGAAAATGAGAAGTTTTGGAATTTTTGAAATACTTTTTCGACATATTGATCATTTAATTAATATTTTCAGTTTGTACTTGAAATTTTTAATTGTTTATTTCAAAATTTAACAGACACTTCGCAGAAAAGTCCATATTTCCAAAGTTCTGAATTTTTGGACGTGTACCTACCTGCCTACTATAATTCTAAAAAAAGCTGAAATCATGAATAAACATTTTTCAGCATTTCACCTTAAGTTCCAAAAATTGTTTTTTTTTTCTAGTGCCAGAAATGTGGTACTTTTTTCACAAAATTTATCTTCTGAAAATTTCTATTTTCTTCAAAATTTCTACATTTTTCGAAAGATTTGGTGTTTATTTTAGATTAGCTGATATGTTACCGATCCCTAGTTAAAATTTCGGTGAAACACCTAAAATTTTCAGATATTTTCAGGCGTTGGTCCTGGAATTGTATGTTTAAAAAGAAGGGCAAATATATCGACTTTTTATTAAGACTTCCACTTTTAATCTTGAAACCACCTTGATATTAAATCATAAACATTATTTATTTTTCAAGAAAAATGAAATAGTAGATTTTGATGGCCCGAAGGGGGCGGATTAAATCCCGTTTTAATTGCGAGCGAAGGATGGCTGTGTGAATCCGGTTGTGCAAAATTTCAATTTTAATATTTTTCTTGGATTTGTACAATTGAGAATTAATTGGAGTCATTTCTTAATTTGTCGCTTCTCACGTCTCTCGTCTTCGTCCTAGGCACGCGAGAGGGTTTAGCAAAACGATCATCCTCACCCGACGGCCGACTGTCTTTTTCTAACGGTGGCTCGCCATTTCGACGTTCTATAATTAAAAGGCAGAAAATTAATTTAATTTCATAATTGAATTTTTCGCAGCATAATTTTTAGATTCGCCTTTCTTCGACTTCTAAATTTAACTACCCCATTTATTCAGTCAAAGGGCGCGAGAAGATGAACAATTTTGTTTGCTTTTTTCCGAGTTGTATCAATTAAGGTTTCGACGAACGAAGCCAAATTTTTATTATAAATTTTCCATTGGCGAGTCGTCTAATTGAAATATGCATAAGACTTATCGCGTTACCGGAACGGACAAAAAAGCAATTCACCTGGAAAAAAGGGTCAAAGTTAAACAAAAGACAATGCGCCAGGTAGAGGAAGAGATCGGACACGGGCGGCCATGAAGTTCGGGAGGGTCAACAACAATGAGGTCAAATTTGGGGACATTGGCCAAGCAGATGTTCGTGGCTGTTTTTTCTGCGTAATCGTTAGAACGGTTGTTCGCCCTTTTGTGTTGGGGCATTTTCTAACAACCCTTCCTGATGGACTGCCGTCTGGCATCGCGTTAGATAAATTATTAGAAGTCCGCGGCCCAGACAACTCGTTTGGCACGTGGTCATAGACCAGGCGAGTTATACCACATACATATATTTGAATGAGTGAAGTATTTTTTATAATTGTAAAACTAAACTATTGCCGACTAATGCCGATAGCGATTGTTTTTTTTAAAGTACATTTCATTTGTTTCTAGTTATTATGTCTTTGATATGCCATTTAATAAGAATTCAATGACCGACAACTAGAAAGTAAAAGTCAAAATTGCAATTATTTCTAAAAGGTGTAAGAAAAACTCCCACAAGGTCTGTATCGGTTGAAAGATAATTTAAATTAGCATAAGGTCACAAAAATAAAGAGTGTTTCATTTAAGATGCCAAAGTTATCGCTCTTTGAATTTACCAAAATGTACAATCGCGAATTCAACAATCAGCATAATGTTTTCGATTTTATGGAAGCTCTGCAAAGTAGCTTCAAAATAGGTCTCTTTTCTGGTTTTTTTTTTTGGGTTAATTTGCACTCTTTTAAAAAGTTCCAGATTGTATTATGGTAAATTTTGACTTCTGTTACAAATTGCCAATTTTCTGAAAATTTTGATACAAAGTTTCGATCTTTTTTTAATTTATCTTCAAAAATCTGATTTTTTGTTATTTTTTTATTTTAAAATGTTTTTTTAAAGCTTTTCAAAATTTTAAGTCTGAGAATTTCAACCTTTGCAAAAATTTTCACTTTTTTTTTAATTTTGACGTTCTTTCAAAATTTTGACTACTTCTACTTCTCTTGGAAAATTTCCATTTTCTTGAAATTTTGGAATTGTTTTGAAGAATCTGATTTACTAAATTGCGAACATTGCAAATTTGAGACTTAACTACATTTCAGTTTTAAATTTAATATTTTAAAAAGGAGTATTTTTCAAGTTTAAACTGAAAATTCTTTAACAAAAGTTAAATTTTGGAGGAACTATTCACTTTCTGAAAATGACCACCTTTTCCTCGAAAAATTTAACTTTGATACTTGATTAAAATTTTGGCCTTTGAAATTAAATATTCTGAAATTTTCGTGTTTTAAAATCTTCTCAAACCTCAATAAGAATTCAATGACTGTGAACTAGAAAAATAAAAGTCAAAATTGCAATTATTTCTAAAAGTTGTAAGAGAAATCCCCACAAGGCCTGAATTGGTTAAAAGATAATTTACATCTGCAGAAGGTTACAAAAATAAAAGGTGTTCCATTTAAGATACCAAAGTTATCGCTGTTTGAATTTACCAAAATGTACAGTCGCGAATTCAACAATCAGCATAATGTTTTCGATTTTATGAAAGTTCTGCAAAGTAGCTTCGTATGTGTTCTACTTACGTATTAAATATGAAAATAATATCTGATTTCCGAAAAAAGATATAAAGAATTTCGTAGGACCTTGCATGTGTAAAATTTTTTGTAAAAATCCAATTATCTTAAAAGCTATAAATTTTTTTAAGAACAATATTTCTTATCCAAAGTGGCCTTGAAATATCAAATAAAATCAAAAAATGCAAAAATATAGAGGGTATTTTATTTAAAATGATAAAGTTGGTGTAATCTTTCGGTATAAGTGGCAGTACTACAACTTAGCGAATATTTTAGATCTGTTGGCTTACTGACCTTGCTAAGTTACCAAGTTTTCAAATTTTTTAAATAAATACTTTGCCATATATCGATCGCCGCAATTGTGGGACACACTCTATATTATTTGTTAACTGTAAAACCCAAAATTTTGAGTCCAAATTTGTCGAACTTTTATTAATCTAAATTTTAATATTCTAATGCAAGGGTCTGCAACCTTTATTACGCCGTGCTTTTCTAAAATATGGAAAATACCCTCTAAGCCTTTTCAATAAAAGTCAAAAACTTAAAAAAAAATAGAAATACAAATTTTGTCTCCTGAAGCCAAAAATGATTAGAAAACACAACAAAGGTTGCTCTAACGTGTTTCGATAGCCCAGCTATCATCTTCAGAGAGAAACTGAGCAACCTCTGTTGAGTTTTCTAATATTTCTTGGTTTCTGGAAAAGATTTGTATTTTAATTTTTAAAGATAACCAAGGACCAGTCCATTGCATCAAAATTTCAAAAAATAATGTCGAAATCTCAAAAAGTAGTCGAAATTTTGTCAAATAAAGAATGTAACTTAAGTACGTTAGAATAGTTCAGTGTTCTATTCCTGAATTAATTCTAATTAAAAAGTTTATCTAAACCTGTTTGCGGAAATGCTTCGTTTCTGAGGTACAGGCTGCTGAAATTAGATTTGCAGCCTAAAAAAAGTTTATGTCAATTTTAAAATTAGCTCATAAATAGTCAACTGAAATATGTTAACGTTCTTACGTTATACTCTGTATAAGGCGAGATGTTCAACAAGTTCCAAATCTTTAGAAAAATCAAAATTTTAAAGAGACGATATGTTTAAAACAGCTAACTTTTAAATGAATTTGAAAGTTAAGAAAAAGGTCCAAATTTGAAGTAAAAGCCAAAATTTTAAGAAAAAATGGAAATAAAAAATTAACGTTTTTAAAAAATTAAAATTTTGAAAAACAATTCGTATCTCTTTTCTTTAAAAGTCGAAACCTTAAAAATTAGTGAAACATTTCCAAATGGATAAAATTTTGAAAACCAATCAAAATTTCCAAAATAATTCAGGAAAACTCAAAGAAAAACGGCTCTCCTTTTAAAAAAGTCGGAATTCTCAAAAGTAAAAATTTCAGAAACATCCAAATTTTGGGTAAAATGTCAACAATTTTAATAAAGATAATTAAAATTTTCAAAAAAATGAAAGGCTTAAAGAACCAAATTATTGCAAAAACTTGTAACTTTTGAAGTCAAATTTGAAAAAAAGCCGAAATTTTGAAAACAATTCGTATCTATTTTCTTTAAAAGTCAAAATATTAAAAATTAGTAAAACATTTTAAAAACGATACAATTTTTTTTAAATCTTTATTAAAATTGTTGATATTTTTGCCAAAATTTTTAAGTTTTCTAAAATTTTACTTTTGGGAATTTTGACTTTTTAAAAGATCAACCATTATTCTTTGAAGTTTTTCCCAAAATCACAATATCTTTCGTTTAGAGATGAAATTCGAAGTGTAGACCGTTTTTTGGAAATGTTATTTTAAAACCTGAATTATCTATTATATCAATAATAAATCAATAATAAATAATTATATCATTTTTTTGTTTTCGTGATAATTTCTACTTAAAAAAATTCTTAAACCACAAAATTCCAGAATTTTTTCAATTAATTTCAAGTTAATAAAAATTTCAATTTCTTTCTAAAATTTTCCAGTTCAAGTTCAAAAGATTGTTTTTTTGTAAGTCAACGGTAATATGAAAATTGAAAGTTTAAATTCCAAATTTCGACTTTTTTTCAAATTTAGATTTTTTGGAATATTTTAACTTCAAAATTTGAACCACTTTTTGAACTTGTCTAATAATTTTGGAATTTCTTCAA
This sequence comes from Dastarcus helophoroides, assembly GCA_028583605.1. Lineage (NCBI taxonomy): Eukaryota > Metazoa > Arthropoda > Insecta > Coleoptera > Bothrideridae > Dastarcus > Dastarcus helophoroides. The sequence goes on along the minus strand of CM053334.1, from coordinate 7,363,514 downwards.
TGCGAAGACTTTTGAAAAAATTCGTTTTACTTAAAAAATGTGACCAAGAGTTTTTCAATTTTTTAAAATCTCGAATTTTTTAAAATCATGACTATTTTTGAAATTTTATTCCACTAATTTCCAAGAGTTTAATCCCTTTGAAAATTACAACTTTTTTAAACAAGTTCTTCAAAAGTTCAAATTTTTAAAATGCCAATTTCTTCAATGTGTTAAAATTTTTTTTACAATTTAAATTACTTTTTAAAAATCCTGGAAAATTTAATTTTCCATAAAAATTTTTACAATATTCAAAATTACGATATTTTCAAAAATTTCAATTTTTTTTTGAAAATTCTCATTGTTTTCAACATTTAAACTTTTTTTTTTGAAAATTTAAATTTGATTATTTGACTTTTTTTTATTGCAACTTTCGTAACGGAAAAAATTTTCGACTAAGTATTTTCAAAATTTTACTTTTTTTGAAAATTCAGATTTTTTCAAGCCTTGGCTTTTCCAAAAATTTAGGCTTTTTTTAAATATTGAATTTTTTAACGATTTTGTTATATTTTCAAAAGTTTTGCTGCTTGAAAATTCTCATTTTAATCGAAAATGTCAAGTTTTTTGTAAGTTGGACTTTTTCCAAAATTGAAGTTCTTAAACTCTTTTCAATAATTCACTTTTTTTCTAAATTTAAATTGAAAATTTCTATATTTTTTTAAATTACAAAAAATTTTGGTTATTCCTTAAAATGTTGCCTCTGCTTGTTTTCAGCTATTATTTTTCGAAATTTTGAGTTTTTTCACAATACATTTTCTTGAAAATTTGAAGTTTCTTCAAAATTGAAATTTTTTTGGAGAATTTCAATTGTTTTTTTTTTGACTCTGGAAATTTTTTTAATAGCGAATTTTTTGAAATTTTCGACATTTTTAATTTTTTTGAAATTTAATTTTTAAATATTTTTGATAATGTCGATAATTTTATTTGAACATGTTGACTTTATTTCGAAATTTTAAAAATGTTCCAAAATCTTTATTTTTCTTCAATTTTGCAATTAAAATTTTCGATTTTCTAAAAGATGTTCTACTTTTTTCAAAATATCAGCTATTAAAAATTTTAACTTTTTCGAAAATTTGACTTCAAAATTTGAACCTTTTTTAGGACTTTTCTAATAATTTTGGAATTTCTTCAATCCGAAGACTTTTAGAAAAATTTGTTTTACTTTAAAAATTAGACCTAACAATTTTTCAAAATCTCGAATTTTTGACTATTTTTGAAATTTTATTCCACCAATTTCCAAGATTTTAACCTCTTTGAAAATTACAATTTTTTTAAACAAGTTCTTTAAATGTTCAAATTTTTAAAATGTCAATTTCTTCAATGTCGCATGCAAGTGCGATGGCCATAGTTTCTCTAAAGACCAATAGGTGGTAGTCCTAAGAGTCACACGCTTGACGTCTGCGAATTCTTTAGTACTTACTTGTCGGAACATTTGTTAGCATTCGATCGAAACCGGTCTTTGGTTTCCAAACTTCGAATCTAATAAATGTTCAAACCTATTGGTCTGTGCATTAGAATCCTTGTCTTCTTCAATGTGTTAAAATTTTTTTTAGAATTTAAATTACTTTTTAAAATCTTGAAAATTTTAATTTTCCATACAAATTTTTACATTATTCAAAATCCCGATATTTTTAAAAATTTAAACTTTTTTTTTGAAAATATTCATTGTTTTCAAAATTTTACCATTTTTTTTTGAAAATTTAAATTTGACTTCTTGCCTTTTTTAAACTTTAACTGTTTTTGAGAATTCTGTTTTATTTTCTAAGATTTAGCCTTTTACAAAAATTTTCTTTTGTCCAAAATCAAAATATCTTTCGTTTCGAGATGAAATTTGAGTTCTTCAAATGTTCAAATTTTTAAAATGTCACTTTCTTCAAAGTGTTAAATTTTTTTTTAGAAGTTTAATTTTTTTTTTAATCTTGGAAAATTCAATTGTCCATGAAAATTTTTACATTATTCAAAATTCCGATATTTTCAAAAATTTAAACTTTTTTTTTGAAAATTTTCATTGTTTTCAAAATTTTACCATTTTTTTTGAAAATTTAAATTTGACTTATTGCCTTTTTCAAATTTCAACTGTTTTTGAGAATTCTGTTTTATTTTCTAAGATTAAGCCTTTTTCAAAAATTTCCTTTTGTCCAAAATCAAAATATCTTTCGTTTCGAGATGACATTTGAGTTCTTCAAATGTTCAAATTTTTAAAATGTCACTTTCTTCAAAGTGTTAAATTTTTTTTCTAGAAGTTTATTTTTTTTTTAATCTTGGAAATTTCAATTGTCCATGAAAATTTTTGCATTATTCAAAATTACGATATTTTCAAAAATTTTAACTTCTTTTTTAAATTCTTATTATTTTCAAAATTTTAACCTTTTTTTAAAAATTTAAATTTGACTTTTTGGCTTTTTTAAATTCCAACTTTTTTTGAAAGTTTCGCCTTATTTACTAAAATTTAGACTCTTTTAAAAATTTCGTTTTATCCAAAATCACAATATCTTTCATTTCGAGATGAAATTCGAAGGTGTAGACCGTTTTTTGGAAATGTTATATTAAAACCTGAGTTATCTTAATGAATTTTCTATTTTCATGAAATTTCTTACTTAAAAAATTGTTTAAGCCACAAAATTCGAGAATTTTTTCAATTAATTTCAAGTTTATCGAAATTTCAATTTCTTTTTAAAATTTTCCAGTTCATGTTACAAAGTTTTATTTTTTTTAAGTCAACGGTAATATGAAACTTGAAAGTTTAAATTCAAAATTTCAACTTTTTTCGAAATTTCGATTTTTTCGAAAATTTTAACTTCGAAATTTGAACCACTTTATGAACTTTTATAATAATTTTGGAATTTCTTCAATACGAAGACTTTTAGAAAAATTCGTTTTACTTTAGAAATTTGACCAAACATTTTTCAATTTTTTTAAATCTCGAATATTTTTCAAAATCTTGACCATTTTTGAAATTTTATTCCACTAATTTCAAAGATTTTAACCCCTTTGAAAATTACAATGTTTTTAAACAAGTTCTTAAATGTTTTTTTCAATTTATTTAACATTTCTTCGGCCCAGTTTGGAAATATTTAAATTTTTTAAAAAAAATTTAAATATTTCCAAACTGGGGCGTAGAAATGTTAAATAAATTAAGAAAAACATAATATTTTCGGTCAATAAGGGTCTACCATGAAGAATAAGTTCTTAAATGTTCAAATTTTTAAAATGTCAATTTCTTCAAAGTGGTAAAAATTTTTTTACAGTTTCAATTACTTTTTAAAAATCTTGGAAATTTTGATTTCCCATAAAGATTTTTACTTCATTCAAAATTACGATATTTTCAAAAATTTTAATTTTTTTTTTGAAAATTCTCATTGTTTTTAACATTTGAACTTTTTTTTGAAAATTTAAATTTGATTATTTGACTATTTTAAATTGTAACTTTTTTTAAAGTGCTGCCTTATTTTCTACAATTTAGACTTTTTCAAAAATTTCGTTTCGTCCATAATCAAAATATCTTTCGTTTCGAGATAAATTCGAGTTCTTCAAATGTTCAAATCTTTAAAATGTCAATTTCTTCAAAGTGTTATATTTTTTTTAAATTTCATTTGTTTTTAAATTTTAATTTTCCATGAACATTTTTACCTTATTCAAAATTACGATGTTTTCAAAAAATTTAACTTCTTTTAAAAATTCTTATTATTTTCAAAAAATTTTTTTATTTTCCATAAAAATTTTTACATTATTCAAAATTACGATATTTTCAAAAATTTTAACATTTTTTAAAAAATTCTTATTATTTTCAAAATTTTAACCTTTTTTTTGAAAATATAAATTCGACTTTTTTTCTTTTATAAATTTCAACTTTTTTCTGAAAGTTCCGCCTTATTTTCTAAAATTTAGACTTTTCAAAAATTTCATTTTGTTCAAATTCGAGATGAAATTCGAAGTGTAGACCGTTTTTTGGAAATGTTACTTTAAAACCTGAATCATCTTAATGAATTTTTTATTTTCCTGAAAATTTGTACTTAAAAAAAATTTAAACCACAAAATTCGACAAGTTTTTCAATTCTGAATTCTGGATTCTGGATTCGTTGTGGGTTGCCTAAAAATTTAGGCCAGCACTTAGGCCACCCTTTCCGGGCCCATTGTGCTATCCCCGTGATTGAGGTGTCCTTGGTCATTAGGTTTTTCAATTAATTTCAAGTTTATCGAAATTTCAGTGCTCTTTCTGAAATTTTCCAGTTTAAGTTCAAAAGTTTTATTTTTTTTTTAAGTCAACGGAATATGAAAATTGAAATTTTATATTGGAAATCTGAACTTATTTCAAAATTACGAATTTTTTCGAAAATCTCGCCACTTTGTCCAATTTAAAAAATTTTGAAATTGTCGATTTCTTTAATGTGTGAAATTTTTTCAAATAACTATGTTTTTTAAAATATCAGCTTTTTTAGGAAATTTTAACTTTCTACGAAAATTTTGACATTTTTTATAATTCTGACGCCTCTAATTTTTAATCTTTTTTTCCGTAAATCTAGGTTTTTTCAAAATTTTTAATCTTTTTCAGATTTTGCTTGTTTTTTTGATAATTTTGACTTTTAAATTTCGCATTTTTCAAATTTTCGTCTTTTTTCGAAGATTTTAATTATTCAAAAATTTTAACTTTTCAAAATTTCAAGCCTTTTTAAAAGCTTTCAAATTTTTTTAGTTCTTTATGGTGGACTCTTATTGGTCGAAAACATTATGTTTATTCATTTTGTTTAACATTTCTACGACCCAGTTTGTTGTGCACTGCTGACGAGCTCAAATGAAAGCGAAACATCGATGACCAGTGCTACAATCTTTTTTTATATTTTTATATTTTCACAATTTATTAAAAACAAATTTTTTTTATATCTAATTTTGGTCTACTCTTTTTCTTTTTTTTTTCTATTCTATGTAAAATAAACTTACCTATTTTTTGTCAACTATCATGAGGTGACGTTTTAAAGAAATTTATATATTACGTAGTCATATTTCAAAAACTATTTTAGAATATTGTCAACAAACAATAAAAATTTAAATATTACCAAACTGGCTCGTAGAAATGTTAAATAAAATTAATAAACCTTCAAATTTTCTTATAATTTTGGTTTTTTTCTAATATTTAGTCCTTCAGAAAATTCTACTTTTTTGAAAATTTAAAAATCTCAAGTCTACAGATTTTTTTTATTTCGAATTTTCTTTCAAAACTGAAAATTGGAAAAGAGTTTTTATATTTCTAATATCAATTTCGATTCTTGTTCTTGGACTATTTTAATTTGCATTTTATTTAAAATCCGAAAATATGGAAATTATGGGTTTTATTTTCAGAGATTGGAGAAAATGGAAAAACTTTAAAAAAAATTTGACATCTTTTAAAAAATTTCAGGTTTTTTTCACCAACTTTAATCCTTTTTTCATTTATACTTAAAATAGGAATTATTCTGAAATTTCGATTTTAAAACGAATTATCGAGGATATAATCGAAATGTTCAGATAAAAATCAAAAGATCAAGAAATCCCGGGATTAGAAATACGGATCGAGATTAAATTCCCGATTATCGTTTATTTTGTGCACTCCACGTTTTTAGTTTTGAATTTTACAAGTATTTTCTTAGGGACCTATTAAAAATTTGTCATTATTTTATGTAAAGCTGTGTAAAAATAGGAGAACTTGGATTATAGTCTGTTTTCAAAAACATGTTAAATTAACAAGGTTTTTTATTTCATTATTTTTTACTTTTTGGTGTTGTATCTATGAGATAATGTTTGCAATCCATTTTAAAATGCAAACTTATCTGATTCCGATTTTTGTTAAAGCTTATCTTGCCGTTTTTGCTTCTTTCTAGACGTTGTCGCGTCGTTTGCATTGGGTAGTTGTCTCCTTGACCATCGTAGAAATTGCCACTAATGACTATTGACTATTAATTATTATTAGGTATTTAACTTGTAACTATATATTGTTTTCTTCTTTTCCCCTTCAGTTCAGTATTGTTTTTGTTGTTAGGCTTGAAACTCGTTGTTGGTAAATTCCTAGACCGATCTAGGGGTACCTAAGTAAATTACAAGGCAGACATATGTAAATTCTTAGTCACAAACAAATTTATAAGTTTATACAGATCCTCAACCCTATGCAGATGGTCCTGAAAATTTGTTTTTAAATAATATTTAATGACTATAAAAACACTAATTTTTTCAATCACAGACAAGAAAGTGAATTAATAAAAAACGTGTAATGAAGTGAACATTTTGAGAATAAGTAGAAAAGAAAAAAATCAAAATTTTCAAAGAAATTAAAATGTTGGGAATCTAGTTCAAGTTTCACATTAAAAAAAAAAGAGTCGAAATTTTCATATACGTTTAGTACCAATTAGGTTAATGAGATACTTACCTTTACCTTTTCCTGCGTCAAATGGACCTTTTCCTTCTGTTTGAAATGATTCTTACACATAGAACCAGAACCTTTGGTGAGTTTATAAATTAATACTAAAACACTTCACTCCTACATAAATATTAAATAAAAACTACCTTACAAAACCATTCTTATAAAGTAATAACTAGGAAAAGCTAATATACAAAAGCTCAAAATTTGCCCGGTTGCACCATATTGCCCTGAGTTGGTTTCATCGGAAAAACTGTCTTAATTTATTGCCCTTATAGTTTCAAATTTTCAAAATTCCTCTTTTTTGATTTATTTTACTGCCCGAAATTGTACACTCGCCAATTTGGTAACGGAAATAAGCCGGAGATGCCGAACATTTTGATATGCGCCCGAAAACATATCGAAAAATCCTGGACAGAACGTTCCCGTTTTAGACGACGACGGCGTTGTACTAAGACATCTCCAGAGAAAGAGGGGTCAATTCGTAAAAATTGGCTTTCGAAAAAATTCCACCTATTGAATTGAAACAGGTATAGTGTGTGTGCGGCAGTCTGCAGACGGACCCCTCGTCTTTCGTGAGAGATGAAAGTATAGCCGTTCATCCCTTGTGTTATTCAAGGGTTGAATGGTGGTCTACAAAAAAATTCGTACGTCTGCTCTAACGAGGGATCTGGTCCAGCCTTATCCTATTAAATGTTGAATTTTAATTAATGTGTTGGTTCTTGATGTGTGTACAAATTTACTGATGCATTATCATTTAAAAAAAATTCCCGCAGATACAATTATTTAAAGTATATAAGGGGGAGGCTTCTAAAGAATTTAATTTTTTACTAAATGTTAAATTTTTTTTAAAATTTCAAGGTTTTCTCCCCAAATTTAAATTTTTCTTAATTTTCATTTCACAATTTTAACTTCGCTACAAACATTTGACTTTAGACAAACAAAGTTGAAATATTCGACTTTGAAATTTATCTATCTATATATTTATCTATTTTAGATTAAAAATAAATACTAAAAATTTAACCTCCAAATTTTAAGCAAAAGGTTGAGATTCAATGTTCGAGAAATTCGATTTTTTTTCCACAATTCTACTTTTTTCTCGAGAATTTTATCTAATGCGTACATAATTTTGTCCATAATCAAAAAGTTGAAATACAAATCTTGACCCCTGAAAACAAAAAAGATTAAAACACACAACAAAGGTAGTTCCAACGCGTTTCGATAGCCAAGTTATCATCTTCAGAGATAGTACTTTTCCTCGAAACGCGTTAGAGCAACCTTTGTTGTGTTTTTTAATCTTTTTTGTTTTGAAGATAACCAAGGACCAGTCCGTTTCACCAAAACTGCCTATGGTTTGTCAAGAAGACAATATTTCGTGACCAAGCAATTCAAATACTAATGAAGTACCAAATGTCCAAAGTTTTAGCTCAAATATATTTTAATCGGGATCCTCCATAAGAACATCTGTAAATTTTAAAGAAGATTTTATGGGAAAATAACTGAAGTACTGATGAACTGCGAAGTGCCCATTTTAACAAAATATTATTTTGCCTGTGAACCTTCATTTGTGAATTTTAAAGAATTTTTCGTGACCAAACAATAATTGAAATTCGATGAACACTAAATATCCATTGCTTTAGCTCAATAATATTTTGATTGACATCTTTTATAACAACTTTGGCAAATTTTGGAATTTTATGGAAAAACCATGAGAAAACCAGATAAGCCACCAAATACATAACTTTATTTGTTGGCCTATGATTTCCCAAGAAGAGAATATTTTGTGCCCAGTTCTGCTGGCGAAATACGTATCGCGTAATTATTTATTTAATTGCCGATGTGGTAAAGGGGTGAAACCTTCTTTGGACTTAATCACAAGCCACAGTGTTTAGTTCAGTGCTTTAGTGAACTCAAATACTAATGAAGTACCAAATGTACAACATTTTAGCTCAAAATTATTTTGACCAGGATCATCCATAAAATTATTTGCAAATTTTTGAAAAGATTTTAAGAAAAAATAACTGCAGTACTAATAAACAAACAAATTCTTAATTTTTTAGCATAAAATTATCTTGCCTTTGATGGTCCATGGTAGATTTTGGGGAATATGTCACGACTAAACAATATTTGCAATCTCACAATTTTTACTGTTTTATTTAATTTTTTTTAATCAGTTGACACATGAACCACCAAATACCCAAAATTTTTGCCATTTTACCTAAGATTGTCCACGAAGAAACTGTTTCGTGACAAAGCAATTTAAATACTAATGAATTAGCTTAAAATTACTTTGATCAGGATTCTCCATGGAAACATTTGTGAATTTTAAGGATTTTATGGAAAAACCACGTGAAATCTCAATGTACTACCAAATAACCAACCCCTTGACCTCAACTATATTTGGCCAATGATTTTCCAAAAAAGAAAATGTCTCGTAACAAACCAATTAAAATACTATTGAACTGCCACGTGTCCAAAGTTTTAGCCCAAAATTATTTTCGTCAGGTTCCTTCATAAGAAGCTATGTCAATTTTAGAAAAGTTTTTGTGGAAAAATAATTCCGATACCGATGAACTATCAAATAGGCAACCTTTTAACCTAAAATTACCCTTCCTTTGATGGTCAAAAAAGCATTGACAGATCTTAGAAAATATTTCATGATAAAACAAATAAAATATTTGAAGTTTTACTGTTATTATTATTACGATCAGAAACATTTTCTAATTTAAGAGATTTTATGAGAAAAACAATGGGAAAGCCAGTTGCACCACCAAACAACCAACTCTTTTACCATAACTATCTTTGGTCTATGAATTCTAAAGAAGAGAAGGTTTTTGTATCAAAACAATTGAAATACTGATGAACTAACAAATCTCCAAAATTTTAGCTCACAATTATTTTGATGAGGGTCCTCTAGGAGAACATTTTCAAATTTTAGGAAAGATTTCATAGGAAGATAACTGTAGTACTGATGGACCAAGAAATACTTAACTTTTTAGCATAAAATTATCTTTCCTTTGATGGTGCATGGTAGATTTAAGGGAATATTTTACGACTAAAAAATATTTGCAATTTTACAGTTTTTACTGTTTTATTTTATCTTTAAAATTTAATTGCCACATGCACCACCAAATACCCGATATTTTTACCATAAAAATATTTTCCCCATGATTATCCAGGAAGAAATTGTTTCATAACAAAACCACTAAAATATTAATGAACTAGGAAAATAAGCCTTGTATATACGAATATATACAAGTTTATTACGATGCAATTGAAATCTAATTTCATTAGAATCTAATGAAAACCAGACTGCAATTGCAAAGTTCACGTAGATGAGGCAAAGCTTGTATTACGGGTTGCATCGCAACATCCACAGACACAAACGTCCTCGGCGTGACTTTACTTTAATCTAGTTTTGACAAATGACCAATTACTTAGCATGTAGCGAAAATGTTTGCGTAATAAACAGTTAAAAGTCAGTTACAAGTCACCCAATGGAGGTTTGCTCTCTTGGATACTTATACGACTGACTAATGGCTTTAAATTGGAAGTGTGTACAACCACCGTACCATGCTGATGAGGCCAAGGAAGGCCGAAACTAGTCTATGGTTGCGGTTGTACATATTTTCAATTTTGAGCACGTTTAACTGTTTAATTACAGAACATTTAATTGGTCATTTGTCATTAATGAACTAGCTAAAAATTACTTTGATTACGATCCTCCATGAAAACATTTGTGAATTTTAAGAATTTCATAAGAAAACTACAGAAAACCTCAATGCACCACCAAATAATCAATGTTTCTATCATAATATTATTTTACTTGTGATTATTCAAAAAGAAAATGTTTCGTGACAAAACTGCCAATGAAACGCCAAGTGTCAAAAGTTTTAGCTCAAAATTATTTTGGTCAGGTTCCTCCATGAGAAGCTATGTCAATTTTGGAGAGGATTTCATAGGAGAATAACTCCAATACTGATGAATTATCAAATAGCCAACTTTTAAGCAAAAAATAATCTTACCTTTGATGGTCGAAAAGGCATTGCGGATTTTAGAGATTTTTTCATGGTAAAACGAATAAAATATATAAAGTTTTACTGCTGTTATGATTATGGTTAGTATTTCCCTTGAAATCATTTGCGAATTTTAGAGATTTTATGGGAAAAACCGTGGAAAAGCCAGATGCATTACCAAGTAACCAACTCTTTTGCCACAACTATATTTTGTCTATGAATTCTAAAGTTTTACTGTTATTATGATTATGGTTAGTATTCTCCTTGAAATCATTTGCGAATTTTAGAGATTTTATAGGAAAAACCGTGGAAAAGCCAGATGCATTATTAAATAACCAACTCTTTTACCACAACTATATTTTGTCTATGAATTCTAAAGAAGAGAAAGTTTTGCAGCAAAACTATTGGAATACTGATAAAGTTACAAATGTCTAAAATTTTAGCTAACAATTATTTTGATCAGGGTCCTCCAGGAGAACATTTGGGAATTTTAGAAAAGATTTTATGGGAAAATAACTGCAGTACTGATGAACCAACAAATACTAAACTTTTAAGCATAAAATTATCTTGCCTTTGATGGTCCATAGTAAATTTTAGGGAATATTTCACGACTAAATAATATTTGGATTCTCATAATTTTTACTGTTTTATTTCATCTTTGAAATTCAATTGACACATGCACCATCAAACAACCAACATTTTTACCATACCAGAGTTTTGCCTATAATTATCCAGAAAGAAAATGTTTTGTGTTAAAACAATTGAAATACTAATGAACTAGCTCAAAATTACTTTGATCATGATCCTCCATGATAACATTTGTAAATTTTAGGGAAACCTTAATGCACCACCAAATAATCAACGTTTTGACCATAATATTACTTTGCCTGTGATTTTTCAAGAAGAAAATATTTTATGACGAAACAATTAAAATACTAATGAACTGCCAACTGTCCAAAGTTTTAGCTCAAAATTATTCTGGTCAAGTTTCTCCAAGAGAAGCTTTGCCAATTTAAGAGATGATTTTATGAAAAAATGACTCCAATACTGATAAACTGTCAAATAGCGAACTTTTTAGTATCAAATTACCTTACCTTTGATGGTTGAAAAGGCATTGACCCGTTTTAGAGAATATTTCATGATAAAACAAATCAATTGAAGCTATTATTATTATTATGATCAGGATTCTTCTTGAACACATTCGCAAATTTTTGAGAGAGTTTATGGAATAAACCATGGGAAAGCCAAATGAAACATCAAATAACCAACCCTTCTACCACAACATTATTTTGTCTAGGTCTATTTAAAGAAAAGAAAATTTTGTAGCAAAACAATCGAAATACTAATGAACTATTAAATATCTAAAGTTTAAGCTTAACTTATTTTGATCAGAGTCCCCCTTGAAAACATTTGCAAATTTTAGGAAAGATTTTATTGAAAAATAACTGCAGTACTGATGAAATATCAAATGCCCAAGTTTTTAGCATAAAATTTTGTTACCCTTGATGGTCCAAAGAGCATTGGTAGATTTTAGAGAATACTTTACGACAAAATGTTGAAGTCTCTCAATTTCCACTCTTGTCTTTAATCTTTGACCTAAATTTAATTGATAGAGTGCACTACCAAATACCCAACATTTTTACCATAACATTATTTTGCCTATGATCATCCAAGAAGAAAAGGCTTCGTGGCAAAACAATTTAAATACTGATGAACTGCCACATGTTCAAAGTTTTAGCTAAAAATTATTATGATCAGGATCCTCCATGAGAATATTTGCGAATTTTAGAGATTTCATGGGAAAAATCTTGGGAAAGTAAGATGCACTACCATATATCCAACCTTTTTACCAAGCAGTATTTTACTAAGGATTTTTAAAGAAGAAAATGTTTTGTGGCAAAACAACTGAGATGAGAGATGAACTACCAAATATACATCGTTTAGCTCACAATTATTTTGATTAGAGTCCTCCATAAGAACATTTGCGAATTGAATGACGTTTTGCAGAATGGAACCAATCCCAAAGAGCAGTTATTGAGATTTCAGTACTTGAATTTTGACACTATTTTATAAATTATCAGTACACATATAAATACATTTGACCAGTAAAATATTCAGACTTAAAATATGAACAAATAACTGTATTTACAGGCACTTTATCAAAAATGACTTATCTAATAAAATTTAACCTTTTTTGTGGGTTGATTCCTTCCTGCAAAATAGAACTTCCTACATTACCTGTGTAATGGAAGCCAATTTCGAGGAAAAAGCTGCCATTTTCAAAAACAAAATATTCATTGCATTTTAAGATGGAAGTTGTTTTTTCGAAGTTGTAATTGTCAAAAAGTCGTCTTTTAGAAAAATGGGAATATAAAGAAAAATTGTTACATTTCGAAATAAGCAAAATTGTAAAATTTTCTTTTAAAAAGTGAAAGCTTTTGAAGATTGCTTCAAAAAAACGAATTTTGATAAAAAAGTTGAAATTTCTGAAATTTCTGAAATTCTGAATTAGCAAAATTTGAAATAAAAATCCAAACTTAAAGTTTGGGATTTTTATTTTCAAATTTATTAAAGTTTCTCTTTAAAAAAGAGAAAGTTTAAGAAATCCCAACTTTGGGAATTAGTCAAAATTTCAAAAACATAATCGAAATTTTGAGAAAAACTTCAAAGTCGAAAAAAAAATTTTTTTTGATGGAAATTTCGATTATGTTTTTGAAATTTTGTCTTCTAAAAATTGTTTTTTTTTTGACCTGTTAGAATTTGAATTTCCAAAAATTTTGACTAAATTCCCAAAGTTGGGTTTCTTAAACTTAAAATTCATAGACAAAAGATAGTTATGGTAAAAGAGTTGGTTGTTTGGTGGTGCATTTGGCTTTCCCACTGTTTTTCTCATAAAATCTCTTAAATTAGAAAATGTTTCTGATAATAATAATAATAACAGTAAAACTTTAAATATTTTATTTGTTTTATCATGAAATATTTTCTAAGATCTGCCAATGCTTTTTTGACCATCAAAGGTAGGGTAATTTTAGGTTAAAAGGTTGCCTATTTGATAGTTCATCCGTATTGGAGTTATTTTTTCACAAAAACTTTTCTAAAATTGACATAGTTTCTTATGAAGAAACCTGACGAAAATAATTTTGGGCTAAAACTTTGGACACGTGGCAGTTCAATAGTATTTTAATTGGTTTGTTACGAAACATTTTCTTTTTTGGAAAATCATTGGCAAAATATAGTTGAGGTCAAGGGGTTGGTTATTTGGTAGTGCATTGAGATTTCAAGTGGTTTTTCCATAAAATTCTTAAAATTCACAAATGTTTCCATGGAGAATCCTGATCAAAGTAATTTTAAGCTAATTCATTAGTATTTGAAAGCAATTTCAATTTTTGAAGATAACCAAGAACCACTCCACTTGGTTCTTGGTTATCTTCAAAAATTGAAATACAGAACTTGTCCTCTGAAACCAAGAAAGATTAAAAAACACAACAAAGTTTCGTCTAACGCGTTTCGACAGAGGGAAACTCTCTGAAGATGACAGCTTGGCTGTCGAAACGCGTTAGAGCATCCTTTGCTGTGCTTTTTAATCTTTCTTGGTTTTGGGGGACAAGTTCTGTATTTCAACTTTTCAGAGAAAGTCAATATTAGTAAAAAAAGTTAAATTTTGCAAATAAAGTCGAAAGGTTGGAAAATGAAATTTAAAAACTATCCGAATTTCGGAGAAAAATGACAATTTAAAAAAAAGACAATTTTGGAAAAAAATTAAGTGTATTTATTTCACAGAAGTCCAAAAAGTCGATTTTTCCGAATAAAGTCTAAACTAAAAATAGGCAAAGTTTGAAATAATATACCTTAGTTGAAACTCCGAAAAAAGACTAATTTCGGGAAAAATACGAAATTTTGAGAAAAATGGATACTTGGCGTTGAATGTAAAATTTTGAGTATAAAATCGTTATAAAAAAGACGAATTTTTACATTATTCAAAATTTTGGAATCAACCCAAGTGTTTGGAAAAAATTTGTTTCTTCAAAAAAAAAAGATAACTGAAGGAAAAAGCTGAGATAAGGTGGTAATCTCGAAGAAAAAAGATCGAAATTTCAGAAACAAAGCGAATTTAAAAAAGCGAAATTAGCAGAAAAAGATCATTTTTTCAAAAAATCAGATGGAGATTGTAAAAGAAAAGCTCATATTTTAAATGAAAAATTGGTTCAAATTTTATCAAAGTGTATAAATTTTCAAAACTGGGTGAATTTCAAGCAAAAGCAGGAATTTGTTGGCTAAATATTCATTTTCTTTTGAGTGTTTAGGCCAGAGGGAGATAAGCATTTCAGCTTACCCAGTATTGAGATGGTTTTCAAAATTTTGAGAAGCAAGTTGGTACTTGGATAAATTTTAATTAAAAAAAACTGTTCAAATTTTCATAACTAATAATTTAAATGGTTATCGTTTAAATTTTCAAAATAAAAAATTCACTCTATTTGTGCTTTTTACAAAAATATTTTACTTTTTTATTACAACATCGTGTAAATTTTGTGAAACCAACCGAATTTTATGTCAGATTTTAAGAAAATTCGAAATATTTAGAAAATGTCGAATTTGGAGGAAAGTGAAATTATAGTAAAATAATAGTAAATAAATAAAAAAGAGAAGTTTGATATAAAATTTCAGAATTTTTAAAACAAATTCGCAATTACAAAAGAGAATAAATTCCTAAGAGACCAAAGAAAATACTGGAAACAACACATCAAAAAATGAATGAAAATAGAATGATCAAGTAGGCGAAGATACGAGACCAACAGAAAAAAGAAGACAAGGAAGTCTGATGGTGGAAAAAATGTTCGACATCAGAAGAACAAGAGCTTAAAGACTAGAAGAGGTTGAGAAACCTACTTCGGAGAAAGCTATCTCAGAGAATGAATGGGCAGAAGAAATAAAAGAAAAAGGAGAAGGAGAAGGAATAGGAGAAAGAGAAGGAGAAGGAGAAGGAGGAGAAGGAGAAGGAGAAGACGAAGAAGAAGGAGAAGGAGAAGGAGAAGGAGAAGGAGAAGGAGAAGGAGAAGGAGAAGGAGAAGGAGAAGGAGAAGGAGAAGGAGAAGGAGAAGGAGAAGGAGAAGGAGAAGGAGAAGGAGAAGGAGAAGGAGAAGGAGAAGGAGAAGGAGAAGGAGAAGGAGAAGGAGAAGGAGAAGGAGAAGGAGAAGGAGAAGGAGAAGGAGAAGGAGAAGGAGAAGGAGAAGGAGAAGGAGAAGGAGAAGGAGAAGGAGAAGGAGAAGGAGAAGGAAAATGAGAAGGAGGAGAAGGACAAGGAGAAGGAAAAAGAGAAGAAGGAGAAAAAGAAGGAGAAGGAGGTGGAGAAGGAGAAGAAGAACGAGAAGGAAAAGAAGAAAGAGAAGGCAAAGAAGAGGGAGAAGGAGAAGAAGAAGGAAAAGCAAAGGAGAAGGAGAAGGAAAAGGAGAAGAAAAAGAAGAAATAGAAGGCAAAGAAGAAGGAGAAGGAGAAGGAGAAGAAAAGAGAGAAGGAGAAGGAGAAGAAGAAGGAGAAGGGGAAGGAGAAGGAGAAGGAGAAGGAGAAGGAAAAGGAAAAGGAAAAGGAGAAGGAGAAGGAGAAGGAGAAGGAGAAGGAGAAGGAGAAGGAGAAGGAGAAGGAGAAGGAGAAGGAGAAGGAGAAGGAGAAGGAGAAGGAGAAGGAGAAGGAGAAGGAGAAGGAGACGGAGAAGGAGAAGGAGAAGAAGAAAGAGAAGGCAAAGAAGAAGGAGAAGAAGAAGGAAAAGGAAAAGGAGAAGGAAAAGGAGAAGAAAAAGAAGAAATAGAAGGCAAAGGAGAAGGAGAAGGGGAAGGGGAAGGAGAAGAAGAAGGAGAAGGAGAAGGAGAAGAGGAAGGAGAAGGAGAAGGAGAAGGAGAAGGAAAAGAAAAGGGAGAAGGAAAAGAAGAAGGAGAAGAAGAAAAAGAAGAAGAAGGAGAAAGAGAAGGAGAAGGAGAAGGAGAAGAAGAGGGAGAAGGAGAAGGAGAAGGAGAAGGGGAAGGAGAAGGAGAAGGAGAAGGAGAAGGAGAAGGAAAAGGAGACGGAGACGGAGAAGGAGAAGAAGAAGGAGAAGGAGAAGAAGAAGGAGATAGAGGAAGAAAAGGAAAAGGAGAGGGAGAAGGAGAAGGAGAAGGAGAAGAAGAAGGAGAAGAAGAAGGAGAAGGAGAAGGAGAAGGAGAAGCAGAAGGAGAAGGAGAAGGAGAAGGAGAAGAAGAAGGAGAAGGAGAAGGAGAAAGAGAAGGACAAGCAGAAGAAAAAGAGGAAGGAGAAGAGAAGGGGAAGGAGAAGGAAAAGGAAAAGGAAAAGGAAAAGGAGAAGGAAACGGAGAAGAAGAAGGAAAAGGAGAAGGAGAAGAAGAAGGAGAAGGAGAAGAAGAAGGAGAAGGAGAAGGAGAAGGAGAAGGAGAAGGAGAAGGAGAAGGAGAAGGAGAAGAAGAAGGAGAAGGAGAAGGAGAAGGACAAGGAGAAGGAGAAGGAGAAGGAGAAGGAGAAGGAGAAGGAGAAGGAGAAGGAGAAGGAGAAGGAGAAGGAGAAGGGGAAGGAGAAGGAGAAGGAGAAGGAGAAGGAGAAGGCGAAGGAGAAGAAGAAGGGGAAGGAGAAGAAGAAGGAGTAGGAGAAGAAGAAGAAGAAGGAGAAGGAGAAGGAGAAGGAGAAGGAGAAGGAGAAGAAGAAGGAGAAGGAGAAGGAGAAGGAGAAGGAGAAGGAGAAGGAGAAGGAGAAGCAGAAGCAGAAGGAGAAGGAGAAGGAGAAGGAGAAGAAGAAGGAAAAGGAGAAGAAAAAGGAAAAGGTGAAGGAGAAGGGGAAGGGGAAGGACAAGGACAAGGACAAGAACAAGGACAAGGACAAGGAGAAGGAGAAGGAGAAGGAGAAGAAGAAGGAGAAGGAGAAGGAGAAGGAGAAGGAGAAGGAGAAAGAAAAGGAGAAGGAGAAGGAGAAGGAGAAGGAGAAGGAGAAGGAGAAGGGAAGGAGAAGGAGAAGGAGAAGGAGAAGGAGAAGGAGAAGGAGAAGGAGAAGGAGAAGGAGAAGAAGAAGAAGGAGAAGGAGAAGGAAAGGAGGAGAAGGAGGATAAGAAGAAGAAGAAGAAGAAGAAGGAGAATGGAAAGGAAAAACCATATTTTGTGAAGATTGACAAATTTTGAAAAAAAAGTCCATATTAGAAAAAATGTTGAATTTTCAAAAAGGAACGAATGTTTAAGAAAAAATAAAAATTGTCAGAAATGTCCCCTCAGTAAATTATGAATTCTCGATTGATTTCTCCTACCAGGGGGCAGGTACCCTACCCTGCTCTATTTTAGCTACACTTATAAATGTATTAATATTAATTAATTCTTATACAGAAAGGAACCAAAACACTTGTGTCACTTCTTTAGATTATTTACCTGTTCAACTCACGCAACTAAATGGTTTCTTTAGTTAAAGTGCTAAGTTTTAAAATGTACTTGGTCCTTTTTTGCAAAAAATATTATGATTTTTTCTTAGGTATAGTTAAACCTCCATATAAAGAACCTGCATATACCGAATTCCTCTATGTTACGAAATTTTTCACGCACGCAGCATTTAAAGCAAATATACACATAAAATTACACCCATTTAACGAACGTAATACCACCTTACAGCGAATTTTCGAACCAAGATTGTTCAAGGTTTAATTAGTTGTTAAATAGTTCCGTTCGGAAAAACTTCTTAAATTTTGGGAAACCATTCCTAATGAGTTGCGAGGGTTTAATTAGGTTTTATTTGCATGCGTTTCAGAGTAATAATTTTTTTGGGATATCCAATGTTAATGACATGGTTTACCTATTAGCACAAAAATATTTTCCTTTCGAGTTGATTTCTTGTGCCAGAAGAGTAAGAAGGATAAATCTGTAAAAAAAATTCAAAAAAAAGCTTTAACGTTTAGCTAAAATCCCAACTGATCAATAGGGTTATAATCAGTGTTTAAAAAAGGGCATCGTCAACTACTTTGGAATCCCTGCAAGCCTATGAAATCATAACTATTAAACTTTATTAATGATTAAATAGCAACAGACATTAAAAATTTCACAATGTTTTGACAACATTGAAATACAAATCTTGTCCCCTAAAACCAAGGAAAATTAAAAAACACAACATCTTCAGAGGGATACTGAGTATCTCTCTGAGGTTGAGAGCTTGGCTACCTAAACGCGTTAGAGCAACCTCTGTTTTTTAATCTTTCTTGGTTTCAGAGGCCCAGTCCGTTATATAAAAAAAAATGTTTCGATAAATATTTGCTAACACCGGACCAGGAATCGCATTACTGCATGGTTGGAAATGTTAATTAGCATATGAACTTTTACATATGATTGGTGCATTTTAAAGGCTAACTTTCTATAACGAAAACCACCCTATAACGATATTTTTCTAGGATTTAGGAATTCGCTACAGGGAGGTTTGACTGTATATGTTAAAAATCTTATTTTTAGAAATTTGTGGCTTGGTTCCTTTCTACAAATACCATCCAATTTTAGAGAAGCTTTCATAGAAAAATAACAGCAGTATTGATCTCAAGTTTTTAGCATAAAATTATGTTTGCTTTGATGATCCGAGAAGCTTTGGTAAATTTTAGAGAATGTTTAAAGACAAAGAAATTAAAATATTTAAAATTTTACTGTTTTCTTCAATCTTTGATTTGACTTTGAAATTTTGAGGGTTTCAAAAGGTTTTAACTTTTTTGGTGAGTTTTGGTTTTCCTTCGTAATTTTGAGTTTCATCTCGAAAACGTTCTAAAATTTCTTGAATTCTGAGTTTAAACATTTTAAAAATTAAAATACAAACATTGTCCCCTGAAAGCAAGAAAGACTAGAAAACACAGCTAAGGTTGGTCTAACGCGTTTCGGTAGCCAATCATCTTCAGAGAGATACTTTTTTTACATTCTTCTACGAAGATAGGATGCCACATTTGAAATTAGTATTTTTTAAGTTTCATTTTGTGAACTTCCATTTTAAATTTTTGAGCTTTTTCGTAAAAATGCGTAATTTCATCAACAATTTTCAGTTTCCTTAAATCAGGTTTTCCACATAAAGTCAAAATTCAGGTTTCTTATTGAAATTATATTTTTTTTCATGATTTTGATTTTAAAATTTAATTTTCCACATATTTTCAAAATTTCTACTTTAAAAGATTTTTACAAATTAGTATTATTTCTGAAAATTCTGATGCTTTTTTTTCCCCTGTGAATGCTTACACTTGTTTACATGATTTTCAGTTCAAGCTCAAAAATTCGAGAAAATGATTAAAAAAATTGTCGGTTTTCTATGAGAATTTTGATTTTTCTCTAATTCTTCCATAGATCCCTTCTTTTTTTCTAGAAAATGTGTAAAGAAAGCAGCCCATTAAAGTGGTTATTTCTCGGGTTATATTGAAACAATCAACAAATAAGTTCTTTTGGTGAACCCATAACCAAAGTAAAAGTATCAAAGCCAAAGTTTTTAATACGCACTTCCACAGTTCCTGTACAAGTCTGCCCTCTATGTTTTCAGCGCTGAAGTCGCTCCTAAGGCGATATCTGGCGCCCGATGGCTGAACTATCCGCATGTCCTGTTCTCGGAAGGACAATACCTGCCGGGCCGTTTTTTATGCCATTGAAAAAGGGCAGAAGGGTCGATTTGTAAAAACCGCAAAAGAAACCCTTGTAATTGTTTTTTAATAGCGCAAGGGTTGGCTTTTTTCCTCGGTTTTTTTAGGTTAAGAGGGTCTGAAGCCGTATTTGTTCTGTCAACACTTCTTTTTAATGAAGTTTTGGTGATATAGACACACAGGCACGAGACGTTTTTATCGGTTTCAGTTTAATGAAATGGCTGTTTTTGTGGATGTTTTTTTTACATTTTTTTTTATTTGTTTGGTTGCAAGTGCTGGAAGTGTAATTTGAATATTTAGATCAATTATACTATAGGTTTTCTATTTTTGGAGAATTACCTACTTTCTTTAATTAGACGGTGGATAAGCTAATTAGAAAAAATATTTTTTTTTATAATTTGCATTTAAATATTTTCGATGGTTACACATCAAAAAGTGTTACATATTTTAATGTAAGTTTACTTTGTTGGGTGGAACGAAAGATTTCACATTCCTAGAAAAACTTGCAAGTATAGAGTGTTTTTTTAGTTAAAACTTAAGACATTTTTTCCGGAGTTTCGAAGTTAAAAGTGGTAAAACTTTTAAGTAAAAGGAACAACTAAACAAGTTGAAGTATTTGAAAAAATGGCATTTTGAAAAAGTTTTCTTTCATTCGAAATTAATATTTTCTTAAAACTTATCCTGTTTATTTCGATCTTTAATTCGAAATTTCGACTTTAATTTTAAATTTCGCCTTTTCAACTAAATATCAGCTTTTTCTTAAAATTTGGACTCTGTCCTGTCCAAAGTGAACATTTCAACATATAGAAATTTAAATTTTGAGATTGAAGTCATGTTCCCATTTAAACATTAAAATTTCACTATTTTCTTTTTACCTACTTTAAGCTACAGAGATAATTTGAAGCTAAAAAAGTATTTTTCTCTAAATTGACTTTGAATTTATAATTTTGAGTTTTCCCTTCTTTTTAAAGTTTCAGCTGGTACAGGATATACTTCTTCCGGGATTGGATCGTGTCAAAGAATTACTAAAAGTGTTCGACGTTTCGCCCACCATCGGAGGAGGCTTCTTCAGAAACAAAGAAAAGAAAAAATGAAAAGAGGAATATATGAGGGAATATGCAAAAAACGAAAGAATGAAAAGGCCAATTTCAAAACATCAGAGCACGGTAACTCAGTATGTCCACCGTACCAGAGGCGAAACTTTTTTGAATTGAAAATTGGTACAAAGGATAAGAAAGTTTCAGCTGGTAAGTGGGAAATTTTTAGTTCTCTTTTAGATTGTATTGTTATCCTGAATTTTTTTGCAGCCACACCTAATACTTCAACAACAACATCTAAATGTGCAAACCTGAATTAAAATTGGTTTCTTCCCAAATTTCAATTTTTTTTCAAACTAAAATGGAAATTTCTAAAAACAATTTAAAAAAACTTTTAATAAGTAGTCTTTTGACGAAGTTAGTTTTCCTCAAGGTAGTAGTTCTTAAAGAAATTCCCGTTTTTTTTCCTACAATCAGCAATAAACTTAAACTTCCATGTTTTATCGACATTTCAGCTTTTACCCAGTTTTGTAAGTAAAGATATTAAAGACAATGCGCCCTTGCAGCATGGGCGTGACTAGGTCATTCCAACTGTAAGAGCTAAGGTCCCCTTTGTGATCTGCCACCATTATTTTTTAGTTTGTTAATTATTTTTTAATGTAAGGTCCTTTAGCGTAAAATCCACTTTTTTATTGTATTTGTTTCCTGTAACCCTATTATTTAAAACTCTCAAGCTTTTTCTAAAAATTTCAAGCTTTTTCCAAAAATTTAAATTTTACTTCTGTCAAAGTTCCTAATTTTTCTAGAGATTATTACATTTTTTTTTCTAAATTACCAATTTAAAATCGAAACTTAAAGGCTTCTCTTTAAAAATTTCCTATTCACTTAAATTGTTTAGAAATTTTGATTCTCTTTTAGTTCTATTTTTTCAAAACTTTGACCTTTTTGAAAATTATAAATTTTCTTAGGAGTCTGTCGTTTTTAAATTTAGATCTTATTCATTTAAATTTGAACCGTTCTGAAAACTGTCAGCTTTTTAAAAATTTTGGGTTTGTATTCTTAATATGGAACTTTCTTAGATTTTTTCAAAATCTCGATTCCTTTTTAAACATGAATGGAGAAAAAGTGGGAATATTCATATTGCAACTTTTTCTTGAAATATTTGACTTTTAAAATTTAAAATGTTTTAACTTTTTTGGAGAATTTCGAATTTATTAAAACATATTTCTTCAAAAATATACGACTTTTACCGAAAATTTCTATTTAAAAAAATTTGTTTTTTGGAAGAATTCCACATTTCCAATTAAATTTTAATTCAAAGTCTTTAAATGTTAATCTTCAAAATCTTTACGATTTTTAAAAATCTTTACTTTTGGTTTAAAATTATGGTGTTTTAATGTTTGGATATTTTAAAAACGTTAAATTTTTTCAATATTTCAACCCGTTGTGAACATTTCGAATTTTTCTTGACATTTCGACTTTTTTGAAAATTACATACGACTTTTCTCAAAATTTCGACTTTTTTTAAATATCCAGCTTTTTCAAAGTTCCCACTTTACATTTATTTATAATGCTACTTTATTTGAAAATTTTAAGCAGGCTTACTAAAAAAATAATCATGTTTCTTTTTTATTAATTCTGAATATAACTAAAAATTAGGTCCTTTTTTAAAACAATCACTAAATATTCCGACTTTTCTAACTCAATTTTCATTTTTTTCATTATTTTCAAAATTTTCACATTTTAAAATATTTACTTTTTTCCTATCTTTTGGCTTTTTGAAAATGATTTTGTTCAAAATGATTAATTTTTAAATTTCAGATTTTTTAATACTTTTGACTTTTTTAAAATAAAACTATTTTGGAATCCTCACTTTTTCCAAAATTTTCACTTTAAGTGTACTATTTTTTTTGGAAAATTTTAATGTCTTTCTTCCATTTTGTAAATTTCGACTATTTTGGAAATTTCAACCCCTTTTTAAAAGTTGGATTTTTTAAAGTTCGAATTTTTTGCAAATTTACTTTTTTTAATGTCAACTTTTTAAACATTTTTAATTTGAAAATTTTGATTCTTATTGACTATGTAAACATTTTTAAGAAAACTACTTTTTCTGAAAATTTCTTGGGGATCTTTTAAAAAAATCGAAACTTTCAGAGGTAGTCAAAATTTCAGGAAAAAGTTAAAAATTTGAAACTATCGGCTCGTTCTTAAAATGTTAGCTTTGATGGAACGGACTGGTCCTTGGTTATCTTCAAAAATTAAAATACATAACTTGTCCCCTGAAACCAAGAAAGATTAAAGAACACAACAAAGGTTGCTCTAACGCGTTTCGACATCCAAACTGTCATCTTCAGAGAGAAACTAACGGTCAGTTAGTTTCTCTCTTGGCTGTCGAGACGCGTCAGAGCAACTTTTGTTGTGTTTTTTAATCTTTCTTGGTTTCAAGGGACAAGTTCTGTATTTCAGTTTTTAAAATGTTAGCTTTTTTGAAAATTTAAGACTTTTTAATAAATTTGTAGTTTTTTAAACTTTGAAATTTTTAAAATTTTCCTTTTTTGTTGAAAATTTGCTTTTTTAGAAATTTTGTTATTTTTAAAGTTTTTTAACTTCTTAAAAATTCTAATTATATTTTGGCAAATTTTATGCTTTAAAAGTTCATCTTTTAATGATTCCACTTTTTTGAAAATTTTGATTTTTTTGGAAATTTCCAGATTTCAGAATCTCGACCTTTTTAAATTTCGGTTTATTTCGACAATGTTCACTTTCTTAGTGAATTTTCACCATTTTTCAAAAATTTTTTTTACTTTATTGAAAACTTGAGCATTTTTAAAAATTTGAATTTGTTTGAAAATCTCGACTCAAAATTTGTATTCTTTTTAAAATTTTTACCTTCTGGAAAAATTTGTCTTGTCTAATATGAATGTTATTAAATATTAAATTTTTTTGAAAATTTTGGCTTTATGAAAATTTTGTTCAGTTTTCAAATCTTAGACCTTTTCTAGAAGTTTTCACTTTTTAAAATATTTCCACTATTACAAATTTGAACTTTTTCTTACAGTTTTTCAATTTTACTTTTTTTGTTCAAATTTTAATTTTAATCTAGGAATTCCGCATTTTTCTTAATATGTTAAAGATTTAGCTTGAAGTCTCTTTTAATAATTTCGAGTTTCTCGGTTAATATTTTGATTATTTTTTTCTCAAAATTACAAGAACGGACTGGTTCTTGGTTATCTTCAAAAATTGAAATAAAAATCTTGTCCTCTTGAAACCAAGAAAGATTAAAAAACACAACAGAGGTTGACTTTAACGCGTTTCGATAGCCAAGCTATCATCTTTAGAGAGGTTTTGATGATATCTTGGCTATCGAAACGCGTTAGAGCAACCTCTGTTGTGTTTTTTAATTTTTTTTTGGTTTCAAGGGACAAGATTTGTATTTCAATTTTTAAAATTGGGAATTTCAGTTATAAACTTTTTTCCAAATCTTAGAATTGTGACATTTGGTAAGGATATTGATTTGTTTTTCGAAATAACCACACAAAATCGGATATTTTATAGAATGTTTTTGAAAAATTTAGTTTTTGCCTTGAAATATTGAATCTCTATTTAAACTTAAAATATTTTTTTTTTGTAAAATATTTAATTTAACTTTTCAAATTTCTCATTTTTTTATAAATTTTTATTTCTTTTTCTGTAAATCTAGACTCAGACTATCGATTTAAATTCTTTCTAACGTCTTGACTCCAAACTTAACATTTTGGACTAAAATTTAAAATTTCGATAAACAAATGGTTGAGATTTCAAATTTTAAATCAAAGCTTTAGTTTTATTTCGAAATTTTGATGATACTCACACTCAAGATATCAATGTTACACTCAAAATTTCGTTAAAAATTCAGAGTTAAAATTTTGATTTTGAATTTGAAACATTTCTACTTAATTTACTCAATTTGCAACAAAATTGCAAAAAAAATTGAAATCTATTAAAATGTATCTTAAGATTTTAAGTGTGAAATTAAAGTACTTATATTTATTTCCCCAAACGTCGAGACTGAAGACCAACTTTACAATAAGTCAAAGTAATGGACATTTGAAGTTATTTATTTTTTTATATCTTGTGTCTTAGAAAGTTCTTAAAAGTGTGAAAAGGTTGTTAGGATAACATTTAAATGGGTTTGGTGAAGTGAATTTGGAAGGAGGGGTTTGCTCCTGAACTTTTCCTTAACTGAGCTCATGCCTTGCATTCAAGTTATTTAAAATAAATTAATTTTTTTATTATTTTTCGTTTTGCATGCTACATATTACAGATACAGTAACGACTCCTCATGTGCATACAAACCCAATATTTCGATTTTTTTTAAATGTTGACCTTATTTTCAAAATTTCGACCCTAATCTTGAAATTTTATTTCAAGTGTACACTAAACCTTTACTAAAACTTTATTTGTAAACGTCAGTTTTTTATATGAAATATAACAATTTTTTAAAAAATTTTTCCATGTAAATTTCGAGCTTAGATTCAAATTGGTAACCTCGAGTGCCGTTTTTAATGTTGACTAAATCTTAAATATTAGAATTACTTCAAACTTGATCTTAATCTGTTTGAAACTTAATCTCGAAATGTTCACTTTTATTTGGAAATTACGGTTTAATCTCGTGATTTTCATTCTGAAAATTTAAACATTTTCGGAATATATTTTGAAGTTTATATTTTCACAATATTTCCTTTTTTCTAAAGTTTTAAAGAAACACCTAATTTTTTTTCAAATTATTATTTCGAAATCATCAATTTCTTGAGTAAAATAACGAATTTTGAGTTATTTTCTTAATTTAAGTTTTGAACTATATATTTTCTGCACATTTGATCTGATGTTTTTTCAAAATATTTTCTTTATTCCCAAAATGTGGTCATTTTTCTTTAAATTTCAATAAGCTGTCAATAAAATTTGCGGTTCTTGTAACATGAAGTATGTTTCAAATTTGTTAAAATGTCTCCTCGCATTGGTTACCTAATACTACTCTAGTTTTTCTTGAATGTATTTTGAATATTCAATTATTAGCATTAAAAACCATACATTTTTTATTCGAGCAACGCCAATTATATTCTTCTCGTAAATTTTAATCTTGACCCAAAACTGTTGAATTATACAGAAAACGGACGAGTTTAAAGCCAAATATTTCATTCGTCCGGACTGCGGTCGATCTCGTTTAAAAATAATTCGACGAACAGGATCATAAATTTTTAATTATAAAGCTTAATATGCGAGAGAGATGTATATGTATGTATGAATGCCTTGGCGAATAAATTATATAATCCGATAGAAATCCTGGTTTAATTTAGGACGATTATATGATGCAGAAAAAGTGGGAGGCAAAGAATATAATGCCATCAGGTTGACGACGGCGCAAGCTTTGGAAAATTAAAATATAAAATAATATAAAACAATCCGACTTGAAAATGAAAGAAGGGATCGAGAATTTGCCCTGGTAAGAGTCGCGTATAAAATTTGGACTATCGCGTTATTCCTTAGGTCGTTCGGAAAATAAGACTTTTTTTTCTTCGAAAATTGTACCCTATCAATCATTTATTATAAAAATACGCCGTCGGAGATCATAGTTAAATAATGACTACGTACGTGGAAAATTGGTAACTGTTAATTTATTTATAAGTTCGCTTCAGCTTAAATGCCCACTCATTTTAAGAATACAACGAAAGAAGTCTGTAGCATATATTAGGGAGTAAGGTTTTGGTGGAACGGACTTGGTCCTTCAAAAATTGAAATACACATCTTGTCCCCTGAGAACATGAACGATTTAAAAACACAACAGAGGTTGCTTTAACGCGTTTCGATAGCCAAGCTATCATCTTCAGAGAGATACCTTCTGAAGATCATGGCTATCGAAACGGGTTAGAGCAACCATAAAAGATTTAAAAACACAACGCGTTTCAATAGCGAAGCTATCCTCTTCAAAGAGATAGGTATTTTTTAAACTTCTCCACTACTTAAGGAAGGTCACCGGCAGTAGTCGAACTAAAAAGTTTTTAGAGGGTGCTTCGGGTGCTTAAGCGAGACTTAAACGTCAGACTGCCACTACTACTCGATTTTTAGGATAGACTGTCCGCGTGGATACAATAATACAAATCTCCAATCTGCTTCGTAGTAAATCTTTCGAGACAACTGCTTATGCGATAAAATTTCTGCAACGAAGCTTTCGACCTGAATTCACAGTTTCAGCTGTTTATATTAATTTTTGATTGACAATGAGTTTAAGTTCGAATGTTTTTTACAAATTATGACTTATCTTAGAAACATATATTTCAAAAATGTTTTCTTTAAAATGATTTAATTAGGAATTATTTTTAATAATCTGGGCTTATTACTTTGTATTATTTTAAATTTTTAATATACGCAAGACTTCGATTTTTTCAAAAATTTTAATTTTCTTCTGGAATTTTATCTTTAAAATTTGATTTTTTTATTCTTAACCTAAAAGTTAAAAGTTAATTCCTTTAACCTTTAAAAAGTAAAAATTTTCAAAAAAAAAGTAAAATTTTGAACTTGGTTCAAATATCTAAAAAATTAAAAATTTAAAAATAGTTAAAAATGTTTTCAAATAAGTCAATATTTTCAGAAAAGGATCGATCTTTGTCTCTAATTTGAACATTCTGTGAATATCAATCTTTCTGAAAAATTTACTTTTTTAAATTTAATTTTCAATATACGCAAGATTTCGATTTTTTCAAAAATTTTAATTTTCTTCTGGAATTTTAACTTTAAAATTTGAATTTTTTATTTTTAACCTAAAAGTTTGACATACTTTTAAAACTTAATGTCTTTTTAAAAGATTTTCATTTTATTTTCAATATGTTGAGTGCAATTTGGAAATTCCAAATTTACACCTAAAACTTTTACTGTTTTTCAAACTTAATTTTCTATTTAAACACAAATTCGGCGGTTTTAAAGATTTCAATTCTTTTTCGACATTTCGGCTTTGGTTTTAAAATTTATCATCTTTTTCAGAATGTCAATTGCAAAAGTTTTTTATAAATCTCAATTTTTCTCTCAAACATTCGATGTTTTGTCCTAAACTCGAAACTTTTTCAAAAAAATGTCGACATTATCAAAAGTTTTTAAAATGACGTAGTTTTTAAAAAAATCAATGCATATTTAAATATACATTTTTAATTTTAAAAAAACAATCGAAATTCTCAAAACAAAATAAGATTTTGAAGAAACTCCAAATTTTCAAAAAAAATGTTACTGTAAAAAAATTTAAACGTTTGAAAAATAATAGCTTAGGACTAACAAACTCAACATAGGAGTAACCAAAATATCGAAATTTTAAAAAAATGTTAAATTTCGAAAAAAGTGAAATTTTGAAGAGCTCAAATTTCAAAATGCCCCAATTTTAAAAAAGTCCATCTTACAAAAACTTGACATTTTAGAAATAATTGAGAATTTTCAATCAGGGAAAAGTTAGAAAATATAACGAAATCTTAAAAAATTCAACATTTTGAACAGAGCCTAAATTAAAAAAAACAAACCTTTGAAAAGCGAAAATTTTCAAAAAAAAAGTAAAATTTTGAACTTGGTACAAATATCTAAAAAATTAAAAATTTAAAAATAGTCAAAAATGTTTTCAAATAAGTCAAAATTTTCAGAAACGGATCGATCTTTGTCTCCAATTTAAACATTTCGTGAATATCACCCTTTTTGAAAAATTTACTTTTTTCAAAATTTTAAGGAAAGGATCAAAATTTCGAGAAAAAGATTAAAATAGGACAATTACGAAAAAAAATTTCGAAAAATGTCGGAATTATTAAAAAATGTCATTTTTTTCTTAAATACCGAATTTGTCAACAAAATATCGAAATTTAATTTTAAATTTCCAAAAAAGACGAAATTTTCAAAAGCTTTTAAAAAGTGAAATTCTTCAAATAAAAGTCAGAACTCGTCGAGTTCTCGTGTAACATGATTTCAGAATCTATCTCACGCTCCCTTAATCTGAGAAGTAACAACCCTTCCGGTATCTTATCAGCAAAATAAAAGAATTTTATTTCAAACAAGCATAACGGTCCCAAAACAGTGATGCTTGTTTGGAATAAAAACTTCTATTTTATATTAAAATGATAAACAAGTCATTTTGTTGAAAATATTGACACTGAGCGTTTCGATAGATGCAGTCTAATTTACAACTTTTTTCAAATTAATGTCAATTTCGAAAATCTCGGGATCGAGAAAATTTCATTCCCGAAAATTTCGGGACCTAAAAAGCGGTCGGGATCTTGGGATCAAATCCTCTAAATATGATGTATTCAGGTAAAATCAATCCATCTTAATAATCATTTAATTCTAATGCACAGACCAATAGATTGGAACATTTATTAGATTCGAACCAAATACCGGTTTCGATCTTGTTAGATCTCGTTAATTTGGTATATCCAACTCAAATGCTAACAAATGTTAGTACTGAAGAATTCACGCACGTCAAGTGTGTGACTTCTTAATACTACCACCTATTGGTCCATAGAGAAACTATGGCCATCGCCAACAATGTCTTATGTAAGTAGAATGCAACCTAGACTACAAATTCATGCAGCCGTCCAGGCGTGTATATTGAATCATAAGTAGCTGAACTACCAACAGTTGAAACACTGCCACCTAGCGAAGGGGTTGCTCTCTAGGAAAAAGTGCCCAAAAGACAAGAATTCTAATGCACAGACCAATAGGTTTGAACATTTATTAAATTCGAAGATTGGAAACCAAATATTGGTTTCGATCTTGTTAGATCTCGTCAATTTGGTATATCCAACTCGAATGCTGACAAAAGTTCCGACAACTAAGTACTAAAGAATTCACAGACCTCAAGCGTATGACTTCTTAGTACTACCACATATTGGTTCATAGAGAAAGTATAGCCATCGCCAACAATGTCGTATGCAAGTTTAATGCAACTTAGACTACAAGAATACAAATTTATGCAGCGCTCCAGAGTGGTGATCAAATTTTCAATGAAAATTAAAATTTTCTCAGTAACACTCTCTTCTTTCCTTGTAATGTTATCATCATATTGTTACGGGATTCTCGGTTTGAAATAATTATTAAGCACTTGCTGAATAATACCCAGTTTAGTTTTAAACTAAACTCGGAACACTACAACTGAATAATTAACTCACTTATTGACTTTTAACTACTAACTCACTAATTACACTGACTGACTCTAACTAACTGATTCAAGGGAAAGCCGACCGCCTTATATAGTTTTGGCTCCCAGGTTCTAGAAAAATCTCGCTGATAAAGCTTATCGTTTGCCAAAATTTCTGGAACGCTTATCTGCCGTTTGCTTATCGCGGCCGTTTTCCCCTTATCAGAACTTTCTAGAAAATTTTCTTACGTACTAAATTCTATAATTTACATTTCGCTCCACTGCCTCCTCCCTAGGAATGATCGTCCCGATCAGTTTCAATCACTTACTTCGCCACTATATTTGCACAGTCTGTTCAAGTGTACCACTTTCATCTTACTCCTAGGGCTACGCTGGATCCTGCATACCAAGTCGTCTACAGCACTTTGTACGGCCCTTTCAAAGATGGCGTAAACTTCTGCAAAACTCCTTTCCTTCGCTGAGGGTTGTACAGCCATACCATTTCGCCCTCACTGAAACCACCATGGTTGGCATTTACATCATACCTTGTCTTCATCCGGTCCGTCGCCAAGTTGATCTTCGTCCGCATCAGGGCGTGCGTCTGCAATATAGCTTCCCTCAAGTCGTCTACAAAACCCCTCGTTTTTCTGGGAATCTTCCTTGGTGATTTAAACACCAAGTCACACGAAAGCCGCAGTTCCCTTTTGAAGATCACTTTTGCCGGAGTCTGACCTGTAGTTTCATGAGTTGCCGCGCGATAGGCCGTTAGAAACAGTGGTAGATGTCGGTCCCAGTCTGTCTGATGCTTGGAAACGACCTTCGAAAGATGTTTCTCTAAGGTTTTGTTAAATCTTTTCACCATTCCATGAGACTGTGGATAAAGAGGTATCGTTCGAGTTTTCTTTATTCCAAGAAGATGGCACACTTCTTGAAAGACCCCCGATTCGAAACTCCTTCCTTGGTCCGAGTGTAGTTCCAAGGAAACACCAAATCGACTGATGAAGTTGTCCACAAGAACCCTTGCGACTGTGGTAGCTTCTTGGTTTGGGATGGCGTAAGCTTCAAGGCCGTTTCCTGAAATAATTCATAGCTACCAGGATGTACTTGTTCCCATGGTCTGATGTTGGGAATGGCCCTGCCACATCGATTGCAATTCTTTCAAATGGACCTCTCACATTATTCTGCTTCAGGGCCTCTTTAGTTCTTGTACGGGGACCCTTGAATGCAGCGCATGTGACACATTTCCGACACCACCCCTCGACGTCCTCCCTGCAGTTAACCCAATAGAACCGTTTCCTAACCTTCTTCAGGGTCTTGTTTATCTTTAAATGTCCACCAGAGGTGCCATTGTGCACCTCCCACAAAACCTGTGGAATCTTATCATGAGAAACCTCTAACTGCAAGTTGACGTGCTTTCCATCCGCGCTTTCCCATGCCCTCTTCAGCACCCCGTGCTCTACCTGGGGGGATTTCCATTAAGCTCACAAATTCTTAAGAGCTGGACTTCTTCGGAAAGCTCTTGCCATTCTGGTCTATCTCCAGTTTCTTTCCATTCCAACATGGGTCCGATATCAGCGTCGCTCTTCTGTAGCTCTCGAAGACTTTCAACAGTTCATACGTCTTCTGGCTGGACAGACGTGACCCTTATATCCAGCATGTCCTCATGGTCCTCAACTTGTCAACAATATTTGCAATCCCCGCAAGGTCTCCTGGACAAAGAGTCAGCGTTGTTATACTGTCATGCCAGTCGATGATGCACCTTAAACTGATGCTGCTGTAGCCTTTCTAACCATCTAGCCGTCTGTCCCTCTGCGTTCTTCATTCGGAGCAACCAAAAAAGTGCCGAATGATCTATTCTGGTAAAAAATTCTTGTCCATACAGATACTCGTGGAAATGTTCCATGGTCTTCACTATCGCAAGAAGTTCCTTGCTGGTGGTGCAATAGTTCCTCTCCGGCTTCGTCAGGATCGTGCTGTAATATTCGATGACTCTTTCTTCACCGCCTTGAACTTGATATAGCACAGCCCCAACGCTGACGTTGTTGGCATCAATGTCTAACACGAACTCTCCATTCTGCTGAGGATACGCCAAGATATGGCTTGTGCACAAGGCGGACTTCAGTTTTCGGAAAGCAGTATCACAATCGGTAGTCCAGACATAAGGTGTTCCTCCTTCAGTCAGTCGGTGTAACGGCGCAGCGATGTTCGCGAAACCTTTCACAAATCTTCTGCAATAGGTGCATAACCCCAGGAAATTCCTCAATTCCTGTTTATCTTTGGGTCTTGGCCAGTCTCGGATTGCTTGAGTATCGCGTATCACAGTAACCTTGACTTTTGAGCCCACTGTTGCATTCGTTACATCCGCGTTGGCTTCCGCCACCAAACCCTCTTTGATCCTTTTTATCTGGGATGGGAAGAATTTTAAGGACTGGTTTCTTGACATTAGCTAAGTGAGTTCTCTTTCTCGCCATGTTGTTTTCTTACTTTGGGGCTTGTCGACTTCTTGGGGGTTGACCTGCAGTCCTTCTTGATGTGCCCCGATTTGCCACAGCCGTAACATGTTATGCTTCTGCTGGATCTGCCTTTAAGAGTTCCTACCATTTTTTGGATACTCGCGTCAATTTTTCTTGATGTTAGCACTCATGTTCGCGTTCATTTCCTTCATGTTAGCGTTAATGTTCCCATTATCCCATAAGTAGGGTGCATTTGCGGCCTCTTCGATGTCGGCCTTCCTTACTCTCCGTGACGCCTCTGACTTCCGAAACCCTGTAAGCAGCTTCAACTTCTAGAGCTCTAATCAGTGCCTTCCCTCGATGTACGGAAGTTTAACAAGCGCATCACTTTCTGGACTTCTGGGTCTCTTATTCCTTCTATGAAAATTCTAGCTGTGTAAAGTTCCAGAAATTCAGTTGATGCTGTTGGATAGGCGGCATGAGCCAGTCTTTTAACGTCAGCCTCAAATTCTTGCAGCGTTTCATCACTTTTCTGCTTCCTTACTAGTAATTGCGACTGGGCGACTTGCGGCAAATGATGGTCTCCAAATCTCAGCTCTAAAGTTTTAACTAAATCTTCATAGTTAGCTAGTTCGTGGTCAGATAGAGCTCGGAGTGGTTCAAGAGCTTTTTCGCACAGGCATACCACCAATGAGGTTGCCTTTTCATCTTCCGGTCATCCATTGGCTATAGTAGCGGCTTCGAACTGTTTTCTCTAGGCCTGGAAAGATGTTAGTCCATCATAGGTCGAAGGTTCCACTTTTTGGGAAGAAATATCTGGTACACTTTTGGATTCATGTTGAGTCGGTTGTCCACTTAGCAACTTCTTTATGGCGTTTTCGATGTTGTTGATCTTTTGTTTGTGTTACGTTGTCCAAAAAAGAAGCGTGTTATTGAATTCTTCTTTTATTTCTCCAATTTCTTCCCTGACTTTGCCAATCTCTTCTTGTACTTCTTCTCTCATTCCTGTAATATGTTCTTTTATTTTCGCAACGTCTTCTCCCAATTTTTCTGTTATATTTGTTAATAGACTATGCAATTCTTGTTTGTCTGCTTTTCTTCTCCGTTCTTCTTGTCGTCTTGTCGTCTTCGTTCTTCAGCTTGTTCTTTTTCTTGTCGTCTTTGTTCTTCTTCCTTTCTTTCTTGTCGCCTTCGCTTTCTTTCTCATGTTCTATTTCTTGTCGTCTTTGTTCTTCCTCCTGTCATTTTTCTTGTCGTCTTCGTTCTTCGTCTTGTCGTCTTCGTTCTTCCTCCTGTAGTTTTTCTTGTCGTCTTCGTTCTTCCTCTTGTTCTTTTTCTTGTCTTATTCGTTCTTCCTCCAGTTTTCTTTCTTCTCGTCTTTGTTCTGCTTGATCTTTAAACATTGCTAATAACGCTTGCTTTTGTTGTTACATTTTGGCCGATTTTAATCTTGTTTTCCTAAAGCGTTTTAGAACGTTCAAGATTTTTCTTGACGCGCCCCATATAAACTATTTAACAGTTTAAAACGTCCGTGATAAAGTCAACTGCTTAACCACTTGGTGAATTTCTCCGCGTAATAAAGCAAAATAATAATCACGCTTATGACTCTAGATGTTACGGACTTATCGGTTTGAAATGATTATTAAACACTTAATAATACCCACTTTATTTTCAAACTTAACTCGAAACCCTACAACTGAATAATTAACTCACTTATTGACTTTTAATTACTAACTCACTAATTACACTGACTGACTCTAACTAACTGATTTGAGGGAAAGGCGACCGCCTTATATAGTTTTGGCTCCCAGGCTCTAGAAAAATCCTGCAGATAAGGCTTGTCGTTTGCCAAAATTTCTGGAACGCTTATCTGCCGTTTGCTTCGTTATCGCGGCCGCTTTCCCCTATCAGATCTTTCTAGAAAGTTTTCTTACATACTAAGTTCTATAATTCACATTTCGCTACATTATTGTGCACAATTTTCAAAGCTGTACATCATTGCTTGGGTATGCCAGAAGAGCGAAGAGTTGAACACAACCTCCGTTTAAGGCAAGAAGTTTTCATATTTTGTGTACTCAGTCAAAATTCAGATGTTGTTGATGGTCAACATTTTGGTAGTAAACTAAAGCTTATCAGTAATATTTTCTTTCTCCATTAAAATTTTATCTTTAAAAAGTGGAGGTTTCCAAATTATACCAAATTGATTTTGATTCGATATTTTAGCAATTCTAATAGCTAGTTCACACTCATAACAAAATCGCGTAACTTGTGTATATAGACAAAGTTATGTGATTGTTCACAGACAAATGGAAAACCAATGGCTTCTTTTTCAACTCCCTCTAAACAAGCAGAAATTCCGCAGGTCTTTGTCTCACTTTGTCATCGTATCGACATAGTTTAGCCTGAATTGTGTAGGTGTGGATGTCTGATCAAGACACTTAGACCAGAGGTCGGCAAACTTTTAAATCGAAAGAGCCAGCCGCAATCAAAAAAATTGAATTTGTGAATTTCAAAGAGCCAGAAATTTTTATTTCTTCTTATATATTTTATTTCAAAATTAAATCAGATAAATCACACAAAATATGAGACAGAGAGGGACCCCTTTTGACTCATGTAGTCAAATAAAAATATATTCAGCCCAAAAGACTTTTTATTTCCTAAAACTTAGACCTTTGCTTCAAAATTTGCGTTTTTTTCCCAATTTCGACTCTTTTAACTCATCTCTATATTAGTCTCTATTTTTAATATCTATTTTGTTCCTCAAATTAGACTTACTCTGATCTTCCTTTCTTCCCAAAAGGTGACAATTTAGAAAAATGTTTACTTTTTTATAATTCAACTTACTGGAAGATTCGACCTATTTCTCAAAAATTCATCATTTGTTGATTTTCTAATAAGAAAAGTAAAAATTTGTAGTAATTGGAGATGTTAAGTAAAAGAGTTTTTGAATATTTCGAGTTTTTTTCAAAGTTTTCGTTTTTCGAAATTTAGATCTATTTTCAAATTTTACTTTTATCCAAAATTACATTTTTTCGACTCTGTTCTAAATTGTGGCTTTATTTCTAGAACTTTCTACATTCTTTTTACAATTTGTCGTTTTTCCAAATTTCAGCATTTTCCCGAAAATTGACCTTTACTAAACATTTAAACTTTTATTTATTTTCTACAAATTTGGGCTTGTTACGCAAAATTCGGTTTGTTGTTTAAAATTTCGACTTTTAAAATTCGACATATTATTGTTTCTACAAACTGCGATTTTTTCAACGAAATTTATCTACATATTTTAAAAATGTTTGACTTTGTCTCAAAATTTGACTTTCTCTAGGAAATTTTGACCTCAACACAACCCTTTTCTCGAAATTTCTGTATTCTTTTGAAAACTCGGCCCTTTTCCAGACTTAGCCATTTTGCTTAAACATTGACTCTTACTAAATATTTAAACTTTTATTTATTTTCTACAAATTTGGCCTTGTTTCGCAAAATTCCGTTTTTCTCGAAATTTTGACTTAAAATTCGACGTTTTATTGTTTCTGCAAGCTGCGATTTTTTCGGCGAAATTCGTCAATTTTCAAAATGTTTAACTTTATCTTAAATTTGATTTTTTCTCTTACAACTTGACCTTTATTTAAAGTTCAACATTTTTCTCGAAACTGGAAGTTGTATCAACACTGTCTTTTCTCTCAAAATTATTTTATTAATTCTATCAAAATTCGAATTTATTTGAACATTTGGAGTTTTATTTTAATTCGTCTTGTTCTTAAAATTTCGAATTTATTCTCAATTTCTCAATTTAACCTTGTCTGGAAAGATACAAATTATTTATTTTCTTTTTATCTGAAAAACTTCGACTTCAGAAAATGTTCCTAATTTTTTACAATTTCTGTTTTCGAAATTTTACGATTTTTCATAAAATTTAAATTTGTCAAACATTTCAGGTTTCAAATTTTTCTTGCGAATTTCAATCTATTGCCCAAATCTGTCTTTTTCTAAAATTTTGTTTTTTTTGGGGAACTTCGGACGAATTCATTTTCTTTGAATTTTTTTTTTCAAAATTAAGCTTTTTCTACAACTTTTAACCTTTATTTTGAATGAAAAATTTATCTATATTTCAAATCTCAAAATTCGATTTTTTTCTTAAAATGTAACTTTTTCTAAGGAATTTTGAACACTTTTTGATATTTAATACTTTTCTTGAAACTGGAAATTTTATTTACAATCTCTTTTTTTTTCGAAATCATTTTACCAATTTTCCCAAAAGTCGAATCTATCAGAACAATTATATTTTTTTTATCGTCTTGTTCTCGAAATTTGTTCTGAAAATTTAAATTTCTCTAAAAAATTGCAAATTTTTTATTAAAATTTTGGGCTATTCTTAATATTTTGAGTTTTTTCTTAAAATTTTTCCTAAAACTTGATTTTTATCTTCTCTAAAAAACTTCGACTTTTTTAAATTTGGACAATTCTTTTAGGCTTCCAAATAAAGACGGACAGCCAGGCAGCCCTTAAGGCCCTGAGGAATGTGAAAACAAACTCAGTGCTGGTATGGA
This sequence comes from Dastarcus helophoroides, assembly GCA_028583605.1. NCBI lineage: Eukaryota > Metazoa > Arthropoda > Insecta > Coleoptera > Bothrideridae > Dastarcus > Dastarcus helophoroides. The sequence continues at coordinate 7,326,283 of CM053334.1, read as the reverse complement.
ATTGCCACCTAGCTCTAGAACGTCTATCACAAGAGAATGCAATTGATCTAATATGGATCAAAGGACATTCTGGGAAAGAGGAGAAACGAACGCGCTGACAAACTGGCGAGGAAGGGTTCGGAGGGACAATTCGTTGGACCAGAACCAACCCTTTCCCTGGCAAGATCAACCGTAAGATCCCTATTTAACGAAGAAACTTATCGTAAACACAAAGCCTTATGGGCATCAATAACAACATGCCGACAAACTCACGCATTCATTAGAATGCCGTGCAGGGAAAGGGCAAAACTATGCCTACAACTCTCAAGAAATAATCTCAGGAAACTTGTAGGGATATGGACAGGTCACTGTCGATTAAACAAACACCTCCACAGAATGGGAATTCATAAACGACCCGAGCTGCAGAGGGTGCTTAGAAGAAGATGAGAGTGTCGAGCACGTGATGTATCACTGCCCGGCACTAGCATCAATCAGAGGATCCACGCTGGGGGACTTCTGGCCTAGTGTGGCCAGTTTGAGAGAGGCGCATCCAAGGGACGTTCTTCAGTTTCTCAACAAGGTTGGGTGGCTGAATGAATGACCAAGGACACCTCAATCATGGGGATAGCACAATGGGCCCGGAAAGGGTGGCCTAAGTGCTGGCCTAAATTTTAGGCAACCCACAACGAATCCAGAATCCAGAATCCCAGGCTTCCAGTTTATTTTTACAATTTATCCTTTTGATATTTTACAGCTTTTCAAAAAATTCAAATTTGTCTAAAAATAACAAGCTTTTAATTTGTTCTGTGTTTTATCTGTTGTCGAAATTTGACTGTTTTTTTTTTCTAAAAGTTTGCTTTTTTTGAGAACTTTTGATAAATTTATTTTTTTTAATCGCTTTCCTTTTCTCAAATTGTTCGAAATTCCTTCTTTTTTTCAGTTTTTTCAAAGTTTGTTTTTCTCAATTTGTTCGAAATATCTTCATTTTGCTCAATTTTTTTCAGGTCCCTTTTTCTTAATATTTTCGAAATCTCTTCCTTTTTCTGAAAATTTGGCTTTTTCTGGAAATTTTAGTTTTTATCTCGATATTTGCTGTTTCTGTAAATTAAGAGATTTTTTTCTCATAAAAGTAATTCAACGTTTTTTCACGAAGTTTCAAGGCTGTAGAGAATTTACAAATTGAAAAGTAAAAATCATGAAAAAAATATTTTTTGTAAAACTGTCATTAAAAGTGACATTTTCAGTTCATTGATAAGTTAACTAAAAATTGACTTTTTAAAGACACGTGTCAAAAACACTCACACACATATATAGCAGCGTTTCCCAATCTTTTTTTTACCTTGACCTGGTTGTTTTTAATATTTTCCCTTCCCGATCGACTAAAGGATGTTTTAATTATATTTTAATGTATAAGAATTGATCATTTGTGAGTATGAAGACAATTCTGCAACCTGGTATTTTATTTCTGTGGCCCGGTGCCGGGTCGAGACCCACTATATGCAATATGCAATCTTATCAAATAGAAAGCTGTACTGGTAAAATTAGAAAGATTTTTTTTTGTTAACGGCCTGTTTCTAAACATTAAAATATATTCAAATAGTTATAAATTATGTATTCATATATATATATATATATATATATATATATATATAATCAACTCCCTTATACCGTAAGGTGTCGGGATATTATTTATTCATAATATTAATATTACTATTACAATCTGAACGATTAGTTATTTTAGTTTTCCTGAAAAAAAGTAATTGCGGGGGTATTTATGCTAGTAATCCATGCAAAGACTTCGACAATATCTTTACAATATGAAACAAACGTTTTTCTAATTTTTCAATTTCATCCAGTGTTAATTTATAAAATTCCTCACGGCGACATACTCCAAATAATCCAAAAATTGACGCAACTTTTTTCTACATATTTGGTGTCAGGGCTTAACTCAAAAAAATCTTGTACGCTTGTTTTAATACTTTCTTATATCCTAGTTGTTCTTGATTTAAAAACTAGCTTTTATCTTAGAGAGATTCCATAACTTAGAATTTCCTTGGACGTAAACCAAAAATATATTTTTGGTGAAGTTATTCCCTAGATTCTTTATTTCATATTGTTGTCCCGATTTCTGAAGCAATAAATCTCAGTTGATGTATTTGCTGTTTCTTCAACATTTGGTGAAATAATACAATTGCTTTAATTTTCAATCTTTTCTTCAAAATTCATGTTAATTAGCTATAAAATTTACAATATTTTAGGACAGGTTAAATTGTGGTTATTAATAAACATTAAACAACTAACAATTGTTTTACTTAGTTACACTCTATCCAGTACCTGACTTGATTGTCAGATGTAATTGTCAAATATGTAATTTAACAAGCATACAATAAATCGAAAATTCAATCCTAGATACAGCATTTTCTTTTTTAATTTAACAGTTTTACAAAAAATATTGCATGACACACTTGTTAAAAGTGATTTTATTTTGTTCACTCACAAAATAAAATGTCACTTTTAACACTTGTATCGTAAATAACTATTTTAGAAATTTTGATTCCCCAAATTGGTCTTTTTCTAGAAATTCTAAATTTCATGTATTTTTCCAAAGTGTTAATACAAATCAATCAAAAATTTCAGGAAAATACTTCTTGAAATTATAACTTTTTTGTCAAAATTTTAACAAAACGTAAAAATGTCTAGAAAAGTATTTTTGGAAATTTCGATTTCTGTAGGTCACTTACAAGGAAAGGTCGCGAAGTGTCCGGCGCCGATTTTGCTAATTTTTGGATATGTTTTAGAGGATCAAAATCTAAGAGACACGTATTTTTTTATCGGCTGATAAACGGTTTTAAGGGTAGTTTTATTGCCCCCAAAATTGGGGCAAAAAATGCAGATTTTGCTGTTTCTCACATACCAAAAATGATATTTGAGTCGTTTCTTGTTTCAAAAGTTTTGTTTTGACGAGAAATAAAAGAAAAAAAATTATTCAAGATTTTTCCACCCCCCTCATGGGGACAAACTACCCCATTTAGAAGTTTTTTAATCATAAAAATGGTAATTACGTCAGCAAAATTTTGAAAAAAATATATGTTATTTTATACACCAAAACTAATTTTACCTGTTTTTGGATTTTGTCGAAAAATATTTTTTTGGGGGATAAACACTACTTACACGAATACGTATATGATAGGATGTATTTTTATGATTTTTGTTTTATTTTTTTTCTGAAGCTAGTGAGTGTGAGTGTCTACAGATAAAATTCTCGATTGGTCTATAGACAGTCGCGCAATTTTATCTACGATTGTGTATTTACCTTAAGAGTTGATCAGAAACTTCGTTTTTAAATAAAACAACATTAGCCCGTCGTTTTGCGTATTCAGTTAAAATCAATCGATTTTTAAACTCGTAGATGTTCTTGATGGTCAACATTTTGATAAACCAAAGCTCATCGCAATGGTGGGTTATCTGTAAGGCAAACTAGAGAGATGTATAGAGGTGCAAGGAGGATTAAGGGCCTAGTAAATTTGGGGAGGAGTTTAATAGTCAAAAAATATTGTGAGGCGCATTATGCAATATTTGCCTAGGGAATACCACTGAATCGTTGAGAAAATTATTCTCTCAAAATATCAAATTTTTGGTGAAATTTTGAAAGTATGTCAAAATACAAATAAAAACGTTATATCGGGTCACTTTTATAAATTCGCATTTTTCTAGAAATTTCCAAATTTTTTAAAAATTCGTTTCTTTTTTCAAAATTACGTCCGAGTGTTAATAAGAGAAGTAAAAGTTTTGAGAAAATTTCAACAACTATTGCAAAATTGAAATAAAGAAGTAATAACCCAATGAATATTTTTGGAAATTTAGAATTTTTGAAAATTTCCAAAAAGGGAATGCGCAAATTACATTTGTTTTTTTGGACATCAATTGCTTTCTCATGAAGCAAATCCTGCCTAAGCCTATAAATCGAAGTAGTCTTTGAAATATTCTAAAGGGTATTAAGCGTGCCACACACAAAAATATCAAAAAAAAGTCAACAAGGCAAAAATCAACATTTGTCAAAAAAAAACCAATTTTTGAATAAGATCAACATTTTGGTAATATATTATAGTTTAAAACTACTTGCGAAAAAGTAAACATTTCAAGATACAAGGGAAAATTTTTGGAAAAAGTGTGGAGAATTTGGAGGCATTTACTTTTAGCAACTTGGTTTTTTTAGAATTATGCTTTTTATGTACTTAAACTGTTGACATAAGTCATGTTTAAAATAAAAGCCCTTTGGGAAGGAACATAAAACTCTCGAGATTAAATAAAACATTTCATACAAATAAACAGGAAATTTATCTAATAAAACGTTTAACTTCGGGAAAATATTGAATCTATTTTTTAATTAAATTAAAATTACTCTAAAAGAAATTTTGAAAAATAGGAAATTCTTGGTTATTAAAAAAGTGTGTACAAATATTTAACTGATTTTATTAAGACATTTCAAATGTTTCTGAAAACTTCTACATTTTTCTTGAAATTTTAAAAACAAATTTAAAATCTATTTTCTAAATTTTGAAATTAATGTCGACATTTCTAAAAAAAATATTTCGATTAAGGCGTAATATATTTGGACTCAAATTAAAATTAAAAAAAAAACTTCTGGAAATAACTGAAATTAGATATTTCAGATTTGTGGAAATTCCAAGAAAAAATTTTATCATCTCAAAAAAATTTAAATACAAATCTTAAACCTCCCTGTAGCGAATTCCTCAATCCTAGAAAAATATCGTTATAGGGTGGTTTTCGTTATAGAAAGGTAGCCTTTAAAATACACAAATCATATGTAAAAGTTCATATGCTAATTGACATTTCTAAGCATGCAGTAATCCGGTGTTAGCAAATATTTATCGGAACATTTTTTTTTTTTTTGGTGAAACGCACTGGGCCTTGGTTATCCTCAAAAATTAAAATACAAATCTTGTCCTCTGAAACAAAGAATATTAAAAAACACAACAGAGGTTGCTTTAACGTGTTTCGATAACCAAGCTATCATCTTCAGAGAGATAATAAGATATTAAGAGTATCTCTGCGAAGATGATAGCTTGGCCATCGAAAGGCGTTAGAGCAACCTCTGTTGTGTTTTTTAATCTTTTTTGGTTTCAAGGGACAAGATTTGTATTTTAATTTTTGAAGATAACCAAAGACCAGTCCGTTCCATCAAAAAAAATTGAAAATTTCCAAAACTGGTTTTTTTTCCGAAACTTATATTTGTGTTTTATAACTAATTATTTTTGTATCAATTTGAGAGTGAGTTTAAAGCAATGAAACCTTAATGTGGATTACATGATTGAATACAATGACATAGACTTCTACAATTTGTTATAAAAGGGCAGATGATGTCGCTGAAAGAGAAAACGTCAAATGAAAAAATTGATGATGTAATTTTTCAGCTTATTTAAAACTGCATATTCCCTCATATTCCTCTTTTCATCTATTTTTTTTTCTTTGTTCCTGAAGAAGCCCCCTACGATGGTGGGCGAAACGTCGAACACTTTTAGTAGTTCTTTGACACGGTCCAATCTCGGAAGAAGTATATCCTGTACTGACTCTGGTCGTGGAAGCCTTCGTTATCATACTGCATTACTAGAGTAAAATCAGAATAATTTTGTCATTAGCATTAGTGTTAGAAAAAAATAATTTTACAAATCAAAACTTTAGCTTAATTCAAATAATTAGAAAATAGAAGCCTTATTGAATGTCGCTAGGTGGTATTTTGTTGGGTTCTTAATTGACCTGTCATTTATAAGATTCCCCTACTGAGCATACTCCTTATCTTGGAAATAGCGTTTGTACAGTTGACGATCGGTTCGAAAAAAAAAATTAACAAATAGAATGTCTTATGAAATTTAAGAGTTCTGAAAGAGGTTTTCGGAATATTCCGATACGAGGGTCTTAGACGAAGCTAGGAGAACGGCTAACCGCGATATCAACGTCCTTCTCCTCTCGACTGTTTCCACGGCCCGCTTTTCTCCATCGATAAAAATAGTCCATTCCACTTTGCCGCGCAGAAAACGAATACTTACGTCCCTTTTTAAAAGGAGGTTTCGCCTCCTTTTTCGCTCTAGCCCTCGCAAGGTGCATAAGTCCTAACCGTTAGACCGTCTAAAGTATCTTCTCCCAGCGTCTGAAATACCGATCAATAAAACATCTGAACGTAGTCGAGTTTTCATTGGTCGACCAAAAGAAGTTTTTCCCCCACTTTTCTACGGAAATGTCCGTCAGAAAGCTTTCTTTTGTTTCAGGGTTTTATATTAGATTTCGCCCCCGTACCGGGCCGTCTCGGGAAACTTGGAAATAGGGGAAAAATCAGGAGTGGGGGCGACGAACGCGTCTTGCCGCGAGAGGAGGCGATCGCCTGAAATCTGAAAAATAAGCGTAATTTAATAAGAACGTTTTCAAAGTTTTCTAATAAAGTGTTGAATGCCGTTTTTTGTTTTTTTCCATACCATAACACTTCCTATTCTAACCAGAACGTCCTCTAAAGAAATAATTCCACTTACAGGAGGAGACATTAAATAATCTTTAGGCTAAGACTCCAGTGGCACAATGTATTAAACTTCTATTGAAAACATGATGCTTGAGATTAACTATAACAGAGTTGGTCTAAAGCCTTTCTTAACCGATTTTATTTCAAATTGACAATTATCTAAATTCATTTCTAAAGCAGGTAGGACTATCCTAGGTTACAGACTACTCAGTGGCGGCTGGTGACTTATTGACAGGGGGTGCGCACATGCAAAAATATTAGTAGTTAAGAGTTTAGCTGAATCCAGTGTCATAGCAAGATATTAAATTTAAGAGAAACAAAAGTGACACAAAAGGTGTGATATTTAATAGTATTTTTAGGAATTAAATTTAATTGCCATCATATAATCTCCATTTCATGACAACTGCATTTGAAAATAAAATATATTTTATTGCAAGGTTCTAATTAAACTCTATAAAAACACAAAAAAAATATTTTTTAAAACAAAATCCGCTCTACGATCTTTTAAAGAAACAAAGTCTTCATTACTTTCTCATCAAAATTGTTTAAACCCAAATCTATAAATGAATAATTACTGCTATCTCTTTGTGAATAGCGGTACTATTGGCAGTTAGGCCTGGAAGCGGCACAATTAACAATCGCAATCAGATCAGCCGGGACCTACGCATTTAACATCATAAACGTAAATACACACTCCAAACTCTGACTCGTACTCACCATTTGGCAATATCGCACATGCGCGGAGCGGCGTACCCCGGCCTAGCTTTAACGTGGTGTTCTGTAGTTTATTTCTCCGCATCCCATGAAGACCGTGGATAGGCATCGCGCGGCACCCTCGCTAGGTGCATATTTCTGCGCGCACCAACTTATTTAAATTCCTTTATAATATTTAATATGTATAACGGAATCAAACGTTGGTGTATTCTATTCCAAGTCATTCACAAGAATTATTAGTTATTTAGTATGTCATTATTTTGTGTTTAAAAATGTGATAAATCCAAGTCTTTTACATTAAACAAAAAAGAATAGATCGCTCATTTCACGAGGAGCGCGCGCTCTTGCGCTCTTTAAAACCAGCCGCCACTGAGACTACTTTTGACCATATGTCAACAATCAACAATGTGAATTAAGCTGCATATAATTCGTTTAGAATTTCAACCTTTTAACCGAAATTCCTAACCTTTGGAAGGCGAGTCAGTGTCAACATGAAACAATACTGGATCCAGTTGAATTTTTAATGATGCCCAACACTTTGACAATTAATGCAGTGGGCAAAATATACAAAAATGGCCCTGAATTATAAATTTAATTTAAACTAGTTTGCATCCTGCACCATATTTTTGTTGACTGGCTTTAAAGTATTTATGCTCGTTGTTCATGGTATTGCGTAAGAAACTTTTAGTTTTTTCTAAGGTCGAAAAGCAGCGTCTTGATTCTGATATTATCGTTGGTGCTATTAAAATTATTTAGTAAGTTTATTGTTGTAGAAAATGTTTAAGTTAAATTATTTCTGACATAAAGTGATAATAAAATAAAGGCAGCACCAACATTCACAAAATCGGGTCGTGAATAAATAACTTTATGTTCTGTTTTTTATCAGGGCACATATACATGTGAATAAGCAGAAGTCTGAGCCTCGAAAATCTATCAGCTGGAAAAATATTAGCTGCAAATTGATTGTTCAGCTTGTTGAATCATCAAAGCGATGTTTACTCTAGTCTAATCTAATCTAATATCAATATTAATCTATTGAGAGTCGAAATTTTTAAAGACACAATTTGAAAAAATTTGAAGAGTCAAAATTTTCAAAAGGGCGAAATTTTTAAAAAAGCCACATTTTCAAGAAAAACTTATAGTATATATATATATATATATATATATATAAAGTATATTCCAAAATGTCGAACTTAAAGGAAAAGCCAAAAAAAGTGGATTAAAATATTCCAAAAGTAACAAATTTTGGCTAAAGTCGAAATTTTGAAACTTAAATATTCACTAAGGTGGTCCTTATTTAGAAAATGTTCGAATTTTTTTCCACGATAGTCCTAAATCGGTTCCAAATATATAAAAAAAAATTCATGCCAAGTTATAGCTCTTAATTTTAATATCAACCCGGCCCCCCCGATAGCCAAAGTTTTAAATGGAAATAACATAGGAAAAGTTCTGTTAATAATTTGGAATTTTTTATCCCATAAACCAATAAACATATCATGTCGACAAATGATTATTTTTCTAGAAAATTTACCGCTCTACAAAAAAGGTCTCTTGTGGTTTTTGGCTAACTTGACTGGTTTAAAAGTTATTCGAGGTTAAAATAAAAGTTCTAGTCAATCTAATGGTTTTTTTCGTTTTTATCGTCATTTTATGATTCAAAAATGAAAAAAGAGTTATAATTTATATTTCAAACGAATTTTCTTACCTTGACGTATGCTCTGAAAGAAAAGTATTAATGAATTGAAAAAATTTATTATTAAAATTTCAATGACTTGAAAGAAAATACCAATATTATCATTTTTTTTTTTTAATCACATACTTTTATGAAGTTGTTACATTAGTTTTCTTTAGCGCATCAGGAAACATTTGACGATGATCTTTAACTAATTGTAATACAAATTGCATTTGTTTTTCATCTTTGGTATAATGTTTACAAAAATCTTGCACTAGTTTAACTCCTCTCTCAGCACAGTCATTTACAACCGATAGTTTTTCGACAAACCGTAATGCAGTTTTGTAGCTTTCATTTTCAGCCCATTCAGAAGGATGAATTTGTAAAAATTCTGTTTGTAACTCAAATCTTTCAAAAAATTTGATCGATTCTGCAGTTACAAAAAAATCGATATCGTTGTACAATAAATCGTTTATATTCTTGCTTTGAAAGCGTTTTAAGCTACATTTTTCACTAGTATAATCCAGCTCTTCTTCCGGAATAATATCAATTGAAATCTTGTCTTCTTTTGTATGCAGCTTAGCCACAATTTTTAATTTGGTTTCTAATGGAACATCTTCATCGAAAATTGCGATGATCGCTAACTCTGGCGATAAGTACCATAGATGATTCATAAATCTATTAATTGCTACAGTAGCAAGATTACTGTTGATCGCCTTAAAGTTGTGTAGCTCTTTTATAAATTGTAGATCATGGTACGGAGCTTTTACACTATTAGATGATAAATACCAAGCTTTAACATAAACAGTTGTCACAAAAACACATATTTGTCGAAGTTTATTGTCTTCACCTTTTTTCAACGATAACTGTTCACGAAACAGGTACATTTTCAGCACGTAAATAGCTTTTGCCATCCACCGTGCATGATGGCAAGCTTCTGGCTTACGAAGACTAAATTTTTCTGGGATAACACCAATGAAGACTAGAGTAAGCTTCAAAAACTCTTTGTAATCATCAGGAGGCAGCTTTGTTGTCAGAACTTCAGTGGCAAAAGTTTTTATAGACCTAATTTTTTCTACTGTTAACTCGTTTTTATTTCTTCGATCATCTAATCCTGTTTTGTAATTCAGTTTATTCAAAGTTTCCCATTGCTTTTGAAATCTGATAAAAAGTGGAACATTTGGCCCAACAGTATTTGGAAAAACAGCTTCGAACACATATCTTAGGACAATTTCGAAAATGTGATGCCTACACGGAAGATATAATAAATCTCTCTCGAATAATTTCTCCAGTAATGCAGCAGCACCATTTCGAATGCCTAAATTTGAAGCAGTAGTATCACAGGATATCGCTTTGACAGAAGTGTCGAATCCCCAATCCAGCAATGTTTCGTGAATAATAGTAGCTTGTGCCTTTTCAGTCCCATCTTCACTCGTTGGTACACCTAACATAATTTCTTTGCCCTCTGACGTAATTATCACTGGTAATCGATGAACGGTTTCGGTATTTAACAAATTAGGTAATAATTTTCCATCCCAGTGTACAACAATAGATGATAAATTCAAGTCTTGGAAGTGTTTTTTTATTTCTATTGATTTTGACTCTCGCAGAGTTTGTCGTTGTCTTCGAATAGATGATCGATTGATAATCAAAGAGTTAATATCCACATCTAGTAGGTTTATATCAATAAGTGATTGACAGATAGCAGTTATTATAAATACAGCATCTCTGTCACTTACTTTACATCGATCGAAAGTAGCTACAACTCTATCACTGAGAATATTATAACTTCCTCTTGTTTTTTTTGATTCTGATGATCCGGCAGTAGTAGGAAAGCATATTTCTCCACTAGATGCAGATAGAGCACTTCCCTGGCTAGATAAAAGTTCAACATTTTTGTCTAAAACAAATAAGGACAACAATATGACGAATAAAATATGAACGTGAATAAGTAATAAAAAATCAATTGATTATTTGATTCTCATAATTTACCCAATAATGCTTTTTCTTCATCACTCTTTTTTTTTCGTTTTTCAAAATGAGTTTTTTTGTTTAATTTATTAGAATTATTATCATCGTCATCATATTTTGTTTTAATATTTGCAATAAAACCAATTCGTTCATCTGATCTCTGATTAATTAAGAATTCTTTAGAATTTTCATCAATAACTTCAAATACATTTGATGGTGCAATGTCAAATAATTTTTTTAATGAACAAACAAATTCATTTTGTTTTTTTACAGCCACGTCACTTCGATTTTTGTGTTTGACAAGTATGCGCCACTCATCGTACAATTTTTTCAATTTATCTCGGCATCTTTGCATATCTTGAACGGGAATTTGAGCTTTTTTCCAAAACACAATAATTTCATCAATTACTGCAGCGATACTTTCTGGTACAGAAGTATTTAAAATACGTGTATGAAAAAAGAACACTTTCAGAGCTTGCAATTTCGATGGTAATTTATTACCCACTATTTGGACGTCAACATCACCAATTAAAAAGATGTTTTGACGTAAACGTGATAGTTCCATATTTGTCTGATGACTTTAAAATCGAATTGATGAAATTTAAGGATTTAATTAAACAACGAGAAAGCATATCTATTAGTAAATATTCGTGAACGATTTTAGTAGAGTTGAGATAATAAATATAGGTTATGAGTACTTTAGAATAAATTGTGATGTGAAAAGTTGAAGTAAAATCTAATAGATGGCGGCATAATCAGTTTCTGAAATGTTTTTATCTTGAAATTTAAATTTGAAACCAGATTGTATCAATATTTTTATCAATCAAAATTAAAATCGTTCAATAATTTGCCAAAAATATTTTGTGTATTTTGAAATTGGAAATATAGTTGAAACTTATGACAGTTCAAAAATAAAAAAAATTAGTGTAACTATTATTTTAGGGTCACGGTCACCTTGGAATTTTTCTGGAAAAAAATCATCAAGATTAAAAATTATAACCCTTTTTTCATTTTTGAATCATAAAATGATGGTAAAAATGAAAAAAACCATTAGATTGACTAGAACTTTGATTTTGACCTCGAATAACTTTTAAACCAGTCAAGTTAGCCAAAAATTATAAGAGACCTTTTTTGTAGAGCGGTAAATTTTCTATGAAAATAATTATTTTTCGACATGATATGTTTATTGGTTTATGGGATAAAAAATTCCAAAGTATTAACAGAACTTTTCCTATGTTATTTCCATTTAAAACTTTGGCTATCGGGGGGGCCGGGTTGATATTAAAATTAAGAGCTATAACTTGGCATTAATTTTTTTTTTTATATATTTGGAACCGATTTAGGACTATCGTGGAAAAAAATTCGAACATTTCCTAAATAAGGACCACCCTAATATTCACAATATCAAAATCTAGAAGAAAGAGTGAAATTTTAAAAAGAATCGAATATTAAAAAAAACATTTTCACTAAAACAGAAATTTAAATAACAAATTTTTGCAACTTTTTAAAAAAAGTCGAAATTTTACAAAAAGTCAAAATTTAGAGAACAAGTCTAAATTTTGGAGAATAAATATTCCTAAAAAAGTTAAATTTGAAAAAGCTGCAATTTTTAAAATTTTAAAATTGTCAAAAAGCTTAGATGATATCCCTGAAGTAGCAATTAAGAAAGTGGAAATTGGACAAATATAAATAATTTTCATAGAGTCTACATTTCAAAAAAAGTCTTTCTTTGAAAATATCAACATTTCGATAAAAAGTAAAAATTTTCATAATTAAGGCAATTTTTAAAAATTTACAAAAAAGCAAACTTTCAAGAAAGTCGAAATTTAAAAGTTTACATTTTTACAAGAAGCGTGAAAATTTTTAATAAGATAAAATTTCATCAACTTGAAATTAAAATCGAATAATAAATCAAACTTTACAAACAAAGGGCAAAATAATTTTCAAGCAGTCACAATTTCAGGAAAATATCCAAGTTTTAAAAAATATCTATATTTTATGAAAAATTAAAATGTTCATAAAAAATAGAATTTTTCAAAATTTTGAGAAAAAGTTAAAATTTTGAAAAATTTGGAAGTTAACAAAACGTGAAATGATCAAGAAAATGAAATATTTTAGAAAAAGTCGAAATATTTAAATTATAAGTCAAAATTTTGGGAAAAAGGCAAAATTTTGAAACAGGATTAGGGACAGAAATTTGAGGCAGGGACCAATTTTTAAAAACATATATAGAAATTCTTAAAACAGGTGGAAGTTTTGTCGATATTTCAAAGAGTCGAAATTTTCAAAAAACGTAAACTAAAAAAAATTAAAATATTTTAAGAAGAGATTGGAATTTTAAGAAAGTTGAATTCTACTAAAAGACGAGATTGTCAGCCAGTCGAAATTTTCATTAAAAATGACCAAATTTTCAAAAGTTCAAAACATTTAAAAATAATCGTAGTTTTCGAAAAATTAAAATTAAAAGTTAGCACTTTAAAAATTAAAAATTTTTATAAATATATCAAATTTATAAGAAAAAAGTCAAAATCATAAAAAAGTGAACATTTTAATAATTTTGCAATACCCAAATTTACAAAAAAGTCCTAATTTTCGTTAAAAGTCGAAATTTTAAAAAATAACAAAAATGGAAATTTTTGAACAGTCAAATGGTCCAAAAAGGCGATATTTTTAAAATAACTGATATTTTAAAAAAAATTGAAATGAAAAGACAAATAGGTGAAACTGAATAAAAATTTACAAAAGTCAAAATTTACAGAAAAAGTCCAAATTTTCGGAAATTCGAAAATTTGCAGAAAAGTAGAATAAAAGTCCAATAACTTAAAAGCCTCAAATTAATAAAAAAAACTGTTTAAAAATTCAAACAAAAGTAAAAATTTTGAATAGATTATTAAATAACAGTCAAAATTTACAAAAGTAAAAATTTCGAAAAGAAATCTATATTTTGAAATTGAAATCCTCATAAAAAGTCAAATTTTAAAGAAGGTAAAAATGTAAAGATACCAAAATTTTCAAAAAATCAAAATTATTGGAAAATCTAAATTTTTAGTCAATATTTGAAAGAATTCTACTGGACAGACCAATAGGTTTGAACATTTATGAGATTCAAAGTTTGGAAACTAAATATCGGTTTCGATCTGGTTTGATCTCGTCAGTTTGGTATATCCAACTCGAATGCTAACAAATGTTCCGACAAGTAAGTACTAAAAAATTCACAGACGTCAAGCGTGTTACTCTTAGTACTACCACCTATTGGTCCATAAAGAAACTACGGCCATCGGCAACAATATCGAATGCATTTGAAAGAAAAGTAAAATTTTAGAAAAAGTCAAATTTTCAGGAAGTGAGAAAAATGTCAAAACTTTGATAAATTTTAAAAATATTAATTTTTTTTAAATTTACAAAAGTTAATTAATCTAAAAAATTTTGAAATAACTCAAATTTTACAAAAAAAATTTGACAAAAGAATTAAAATTTTAAACGAATTTTAAAGATATCAATTTTTTTAAAATTTACAAAAGTTAATTAATCTAAAAGATTTGTCAAAGGTCAAAATTTTGAAATAACTCAAATTTTACAAAGAATATTTGACAAAAGAATTAAAATTTTAAAAGAATACAAATTTTCGAATTATAAGTCAAAATTTTAAGATAAAGTGGATATTATAAAAGAAAATGAGAAATGCTCAAAGGTAAGTCAACAATTTTGGAAAATAATTTTAAAAATGATGAAATTTAGGAAATATAATATTTAAAAAAAATTGAATTGTAGAAGTTTGAAACAAACACATATTAACAAAAAAAAAACTAGAAATTCTGGTAGATGGAAATTTTTGAAAAGCTTGTCTTTGAAAAATTAGGAAAAATCGTTAGAATGTAAGAAATATCAGTCAACATTTTTAAAATGTCAAAACACTCCAAAGGTCAAATATTCGAAAAGTTCGGAATCTTCAGGAAAAATCAAAAAGAAATAAATTTTCATAATAAAAATTACAAGTTTAATAAACAATTAAAGTTCTTAAATGGAAAATCTAATTTTGAAAAACAAATGTCTAATTTTTTAAAAAATATCGAAATAATTTTCAAGAAGTTAACATTTAGAGAAAAAATAGAAATCAATAAAAAAGTTTGATACAATGTAGTTGAAATTTTAATAAAAAATTGAAGTTATAAAAAAATTGAATTGAATTTTGCAAAAAACTAGCGAATATTTCAAAAAATAAGGAAATGTTGACATTTACTTTTAAAAAATATTTTAAATTAGGTTTAATAATTTCATTTAACATTTCTTCGACCCAGTTTGGAAATATTTAACAGGGTCGAAGGAATGTTAAACAAAATTAATAAACATAATGTTTCCGACCAATTAGAGTCCACCATGAAGAATTTAAAAGTAAGTTAGAATTTTGAGAAGAAGGCCAAATTTTAGAAAAAAGATTAAAATTTTTGTGTAAACTTAAGAAAAAAAATTGAATTGAATCTTTCAAAAAAGTAAAAGCTTCAAATAAATCAGAAAAATCGCCAGTAAACAAAACTTAAAAAAGGTTTAAAAATAATTCAAAATATTAAGAACATTGACAAAATTATGAAAAAAGGTTAAGATTTTGCTAAAAATGGAAATTTTAGAATGTTAAAACATAAAATGGAAATTCTTAAACATGCTAAAATTTTAAAAAATATTGAGAATTTCAGAAAATTTTAAAATTAAAAAATGTAGACTTCTTCAAATAAAGTTGCAATCTTAAAATGTGGAAATTTTGACAAATGTTGAAGTTTTCAATCATAAGAAATTTTGAAAAAAATGTCGACATATTCAAGACTAGGAAAAATGTCGAATTTTTTAAATGGTCAAAATATCCAAAAGGTTAAAATACCCAAAAGGCTAAACATTTGGAAAATAATTTTAAAAATGATGAATTTTAAGAAATATAATAATTTAAAAAAATGGAACTGTTGAAGTTTGAGACTAACAAATTTTAACAAAAAAAAAAAAACTAGAAATTGTGGAAGCTGGAAATTTTCGAAAGGGTTGTCTTTGAAAAATTATGAAAAATCGTTAGAATTCAAAATATATCAGTCAAAATTTTTAAAAGGTCAAAACACTTCAAAGGTCAAACATTCAAAAAATATCGAAATAATTTTCAAGAAGTTAACATTTAGAGAAAAAAATAGAAATCAATAAAAAAGTTTGATAAAATGTAGTTGAAATTTTAATGAAAAATTGAATTTATAAAAAAATTGAATTGAATTTTGCAAAAAACTAGCGAAAATTTCAAAAAATAAGGAAATGTTGACATTTACATTTAAAAAATATTGTAAATTAAGTTTAATAATTTCATTTAATATTTCTTCGACCCAGTTTGGAAATATTTAACAGGGTCGAAGAAATATTAAATAAAATTAATAAACATAATGTCTCCGACCAATTAGAGTCCACCATGAAGAATTTAAAAGTAAGTCAGAATTTTGAGAAGAAGGCCAAATTTTAGAAAAAAGATTAAAATTTTTGTGTAAACTTAAGAAAAAAAATTGAATTGAATCTTTCAAAAAAGTAAAAGCTTCAAATAAATCAGAAAAATCGCCAGTAAACAAAACTTAAAAAAGGTTTAAAAATAATTCAAAATATTAAGAACATTGACAAAATTATGAAAAAAGGTTAAGATTTTGCTAAAAATGGAAATTTTGGAATGTTAAAACATAAAATGGAAATTCTTAAACATGCTAAAATTTTAAAAAATATTGAGAATTTCAGAAAATTTTAAAATTAAAAAATGTAGACTTCTTCAAATAAAGTTGCAATCTTAAAATGTGGAAATTTTGACAAATGTTGAAGTTTTCAATCATAAGAAATTTTGAAAAAAATGTCGACATATTCAAGACTAGGAAAAAAGTCGAATTTTTTAAATGGTCAAAATATCCAAAAGGTTAAAATACCCAAAAGGCTAAACATTTGGAAAATAATTTTAAAAATGATGAATTTTAAGAAATATAATAATTTAAAATTTACAAAAGTTAATTAATCTTAAAAATTTGCCAAATGTCAAAATTTTTAAATAACTCAAATTTTACAAAGAAAGTTTGACAAAAGAATTAAAATTTTAAAAGAATACAAATTTTCAAATTATAAGTCAAAATTTTAAGATACAGTGGATATTATAAAAGAAAATGAGAAATGCTCAAAGATAAGTCAACAATTTTGGAAAATAATTTTAAAAATGATGAAATTTAGGAAATATAATAATTTTAAAAAATGGAACTGTTGAAGTCTGAAACTAACAAATTTTGACAAAAAAAAAAACTAAAAATTTTAGAAGCTGGAAATTTTCGAAAGGGTTGTCTGAAAAATTATGAAAAATTATGAAAAATCGTTAGAATTCAAAATATATCAGTCAAAATTTTTAAAAGGTCAAAACACTTCAAAGGTCAAACATTCAAAAAATTCGGAATCTTCAAGAAAAATAAAAATGAATCAAATTTTCATAACAATTGCAAATTAAAGAAAAATTCAAAGTTTCTAAACAATCTAAATATTGGAAAAAATTTCGAAATTTAAAAAAGTGGAAATAGATTTCAGAGTTTGAAAATTGAAAAATAAATTAAAATCGATAAAAAAGTTTGACAAAAGGTAGTTCAAATTTTTATAAAAAATCGACAGTAGGAATAAAACTCGAATTAAAGATTTCAAAAATAAGTGAAAAGTTAGAACAAATCGCAAAATTCGGCATTTAAAAAAACGTTAAAAATATTTAAAAAATATGTCAAAATGTTAAAAGAAACAGATGAAATTCTGGAATTGATGCCGAAAAAAAGTCTGAAATTTTGGTAAAAGTAGAAATTTTAAAACGTCAAAAAAAACTAAAAATTTTCAAACACGTGAAAATTTTGAAAAATTCGGAATTTTTAAAACATTCTGGGATTTTTAAAAATAGTAGAATTTTTTTAAAAAGTTCGGAGTTTTGAAAAGTCGAATTTTTGACAAATGAAGGGTTCGGGCGTAAAACATGTTAAGTCACAAATTTAAAAAAAATGAGTTTGATGGATATAAAATATGTTAAGCACATTCAGTTCTACTGAACGATTGAAATTTGCCGCAAAATGCTGCACATGCGCTATAATGGTACGTGGCAAAACATGTTAAGTGACAGTTTTTACTGAATATTCATGTAAAACATGGTAAATGCTAAAAAACATGGTGGCTACACTTAATAGGTATGTAATTTATGTTTACACATAACTGACAATGAATGAAATAATCGAAAACAATAGTGACTATAGTGATGTTGATGATAGTGAAGGTGATCCTGATTATGAAAATTCAAACTCAGAACATCAGAAAATGAAAATAATTTAAAGGTTAGTTTAATTTATTTGCAATACATTCTTCAAGAAAAACATGTTAAGTGAAACAGTTACCAACCTTTACTTGCAGCAGATTTATGCTTGTAAATTCTGTTGCCTTACTATTTAACATTTTTTACTTGCATTTCTTTTAACTTATTAATTTGGAAAGAAAATACTTAATAAAAATTTTACCTATCCTGAGGTAAACAATTAAATATATATATACTCTAGTTTCGTACCATAAGTTATATGTTGTTAAATATCAAAGATTTTTTTGACTGCTACCGTTGCAAGTAGAGTTTGTTGTAGTAGTGTGTTAATTATTTTACCGAAACTCAAAACTTTTTTTTGCTGAATAGTGAAGAGGGAAAAAAAGATAAAAAACGAATCCGACATGACTCCACACAAAAACGACTAAAAATTTTGAAAGATAGTGGAAAACTCTATAAAAGCTACAGGGGACATGGGCATGAAGTTGAACCAAGAAAAATAGGTGATCCTTGCAATTGTAAGAATAGGTGTTTTCAAAATATAAGTCAGCAGGAAAGGGAAACTATATTTTCTAAATTTTGGGGCCTAAATGAATATGACATTCACAATTCTTATTTGTCAGGGTGTGTGACTAAAAATAATATTAAAAGAAAAACTAAAAAACGTGATACTCGCCGAGCACAAACTATTGCTTTGTACTGGAACAAAAAAGATTTGTTAATCGGCCTTCATAAGTTTGCATGGAGTCGGAAGAGGATGTATTGAATGCTTGGTGAAAAAATTACGAAATAATCAAACGCTACCTGAAAGAGATGGCCGAGGGAGGCATGCCAAACATAAGAGAAAATATGACGAAGATGATTTTATAAAAGTTAGAGAATTTATAGACAGTTTGCCAAAATACGAGAGTCACTATTCTAGATCTGATAATAAAAAAAGAGTTTATATGAGCATGGAATATAATAATGCTAATTTATTTGAAGAATATAAAAATAAATGCAATGATTTCAAAACCGAACCAGTCTCTATTGATAAATTTAGAAGAATTATAACAGAAGAGTACAACATATCATTTAAAAGCCCCAAAAGTGATACATGTGGAGAATGTGATTTAATAAAAATAGCAATCAATCAAGCTAAAATAAACAATAATAACAACGATATGCAAGAACTAAAAATGAAACATGAATTACATCTTAGAAAAGCTCAGGCCGCTCGTGATTTTCTTGAGGAAGTTACCAAAATAGCTGATTCTGATCCAAACACACATGTCATAACTTTTGACTTACAACAGGCGTTTCCCACGCCAAAATTAACTACAGGTGCATGTTTTTATTTAAAAAAAACTGTTGTGCTACAATTTGAGTGCACGTAGATGTGGAGGTGAAAATCAACGTGGATATTTTTTTTTATGGGACGAGGTGACTGCCAAACGCGGATCCAACGAAATTGCTAGTTGCTTAGAAAAATATTTTCAAAACAATAGGTCTCTGGAAATACCCTTTATGCCTTCTCAGATAACTGTTGTGGACAAAATAAAAATTACACTATTGTTGGTTTTTGGCTCCATTTACTAGCAATTGGGAATTTCAAAAAAATTGTCCATGTCTTTCTACAATCAGGTCATTCGATGATGCCGATGGTTTAGTAGAAAAATTCGCAAGACGTCAGGAGGCAATATATAATCCTGACGGATGGGAACAGATTATAAAAAAATGCAACAAAAAGAACCCTTTTTCTGTATATAGAATGAAAACTGAAGATTTTTTTGATTATAGCGATTATAGACAGTCCTTTTCTGAAACTAATGTAAAAACAAGAAACGGAGAAAAATTTTCCATAACTTCTTTTGTAATGTTAGAACTTGATTTTTCGGACATCTTCATTCTCAGGGCATACCAAAGTTATAATGGACTTCCGGAAGAAATTTCTTTAAAAAAACGAGGCCGAGTAATGTCTGTTAAAAATTTTATTCAAAATCCAGCTCAAAAATATAATAGCAAATTACCATTAGACGAAGAAAAATTACAGCATGTTTTATCTTATTTGAAATGGATTCCTCCTATTTACCACGATTATTTTTACAGTTTGCATTAAATACATTTTTCTATTACTAGTTTTCTACATTATAGTTTAAAAATATAACTATGTCATATGTAGTATACTGTACCGTGCATTTTAAAGTAAAATATGTTTTCTACTGTTTTGACTGTTGTTTTTCTTTCCCACTATCAAAATAAAAATGTCTACTCCATATAAAACTTGTACAAGTGAAAAATAAACGTTTCTCCGTAAATATGTTAAACAAATTGTTTATAATAATGCAATCCCGATTTTATGATTTATCAACACCTTTAAAACGCTTATTACTCAGAAACAATAAAATGACACAACATATTTTACAACTGAACCCTTCAAAAGTCGAGGTTTTCAATTCTTTGGAATTTTTAAAAAATTCGATATTTTCAAAAGGTTACAATATTCAGAATAAGTAAAAAAACGTCGAAGTTTTCAACTTAAAAAAATTAATTTTTTTAAATTAGAATTAAAAAAGACGATTTCTATAAAACAAAGACAAAATCTTCAAAATAGTGAATTTTTTAAAACAAAGGCAGTACTCCCAAAAAACCGTCAAAATTCTGAAAAGATTCAAAATTTTCAAGAGTGGTCATATTAAAAAATATAAATATTCAATTAAAGTGACAATTAAAAAAAAATTCCTTATTCATAGCCTTAAGTTAAAATTATAAGAATAAATTTTGTCATAATTAAAAAAATAATATTTAAAGAATTAAGTAGTTTGAAAAAGCAGTCAAGATTAGCTGAAAACCTGAATAATGTAAAACAATCTGATTTGAAAACATTTTTTACAATTTTGTATATAAAATATTAGGAAGACTCTTTTTGTCACATTATTAAACCCATAGCACGTCAAAATTAAAAATATATTTAAAAAAAACAATAAACACTTTAATATTTAAAAATATTCTTATATGAATATTTGAAAATAAATATACAGGGTGAGTCACTAAGCGGGAATCGGTCTTTGGTAGGCGTATCGTTCAAAATATCAAAAAATGTTTGAAATAAAAGTTGTTCAAAATAAAATTTTCCACAATCTAAAATTATTGCCAAATATGGCGGCCTTTCGGTTGCACCGGAAATGAACACAACTTTCTTATTTTAAATAGAACACCCTATGTCTTTTTACATTTTTGGATTCCTTGTTATAAATGAATATAAATTTATTAAGACGACATAGGTCTTTAGTTAAACCGTTTTTGCGTAATTTAATTTAGCGAATGCCGCTGAATTTGGATGTCTCCGATCGGCAAAGCGTTGGGCATAAATTCTTGAGGCAAGAAATGGTTTTCTGTCAGCACTGCCCAAGGCGTAAACCATATCGACCAATTCTTCTTGAGAAAACATTGTCTTTCAGTACTAATACCAAGAGCTCGCGACAACAATGAGATAGACCGGCAATTTGTGTCGTTAATAGCTAGCGATACGTGTAGAGGTGTGCGTCCAGGTCAACAGATCGTTGGTGCCACCGCAGTGCGAATAAAGTTTAGTGAAGTGACCGTGCGAGAATAGAGAGGTTTGTTCTCCAACGGAATTGTGCGACAATGAAGAGAAAAAAGGCGAAGACCTGCAGAAGGGCAACAAGCTCGATATCCGGCGACGATAGAGGAATTGACGAAATTACTTTTATTGCTAAAATCGGCACTAGAAGAGAGAGTAGGCGACTTGAAAGCTACAGAAAATGTAGTAAGGTTTGATGCTGAAGAAAAGAAGGAAGACCTAATCTCTACACAAAAAGGAGAAGAAAGCGAAGAAAGTAATCAAAATTCTGTCGTTAACTCAGAGAGAATAACGATGGAAAAGAAAAGTGAAGAAAAGGAAAAGCGCGAAAAGCGCAAAAGGAGTGAAGAATTTAAAATAACGGCTATTCAAGCAAAGCCAAGCAGAAGCAACAACAAAACCTGTGAAAGAAAAGGACAGGTACCTCCAGTTATTCTGCGGGAGCAGCAAAATTGGTCGGTAACCGCGAATATCATGAACACAAAGAAAATTGCATACATCAAGGCACAAGCGAGTAAGGATGGTATAAAAATCTATCCTACTCGTCCCGAAGATCATCAAGCCCTTGTACAGGAACTCAAGGAGAAGAAAATTCAGTACCACAGGTACTCCCTTTCAGAGGAAAGAAACCTCAAGGTAGTACTGAGAGGAATTCCCACTTTCTTAAAGGAAAAAGAAGTTGAAGACGATTTAAAAGAAAAAGGATTTCATCCAACTAAAATTGTTCGGATGTATAAGCGAAGCAAGGAGAGGACAATAATGCCGCTCGTTTTTGTTGAGCTAAACCGAGACGAGAAGAAGATATACGAAATAAAAACCTGCTGCGGCCTAGATATAGGAGTAGAGGACCTCAGGAGAAGAAAAGACGTCGGGCAGTGTTTCAACTGCCAGAGCTACGGACACACACAGAAAAATTGCCACGCGGACCCAATCTGCGTCAAATGCGGGCAAAAACATGCGACAAAGGCATGCGAACTTCCGAAGACACAACCGGCAAAATGCGCCAACTGCGAAGGGGCTCACCCTGCGAACTATCGCGGTTGTCCCGCATTACCGAAAATCAAAAACAGCAAAGCCAATACTGCAAAGAGAATCGAGGGAGTTTCTTATGCAAGTAAAGCTAGGGCAAAGAGTAAAGAGAACGAAAAGAAGGCAGAAAAAGAAGAAGCCGGAAAGGCAAAAAAGCAAGAAGAGAGAAAAAACAAGAAGGAAAAAAAAGAAGACAAAAAGGCAAAGGTAAGCATTATTTTGTGTGACATGATAATGCAATTTTCCAGCTCAGGAGCAGCAACAAAAGAAGTTAACAACTTCCTAGAGAAAATGCAGGAACTGCTGAAGATAGTAGAGTAAATCAAGAAGACAGCAAGCAGTCTACTAACCCCGGGTTTTTGTATGGTTTCCCCGGGGGCTCGGTCAAATGACTAGAAGGCAAAAGAAAAGCAAGGCGCTCCATACGCGTGAAGAGGGTGTTTTCAGGGCAGATATGTAAAGTCTGCCAAAAAAGAGAGAAGCAGACATGGAAGGTCTGAGTCTCTCAAGAGGCAAAAAAGGAAACAGAAACAACAAGAGGAGACAAAGTTCTTAATAGAAAGAACAGAGCGACGAAGGGGTAAAAGGAAGGAATTCCTGACCCCACATGAAGATTGGAAGACAAAGAGACAAAAGAAACAATGAGATAAACTGTCAGTTATTGCCGGACAAACGAGACGAAACAAAACCGCGACATCCAGGGCTAACGCGATAATACGAAATTAATTAAAATTTTTACAAAATTCTATATTTCTCAAAAATGATTTGACAGAGGTGGCAATACCTGGTACCAAAAAAACGGTAATTTAATTTCGCATCCGATAAGATAATCCAAGATAGGTGGTTCCATTTGAAAAAATTAAGTTATGCATGTTTGAGCAACTGAAGAATTGAGTCGACGGATGTGAAGAAATTTAAGAAATCTTGCTAACAGCAAAGACGTAAACAAATACTCCATTTCTTCCTGAATCCAAAACCGTATGCCACACAACTCTGAGTCATTACGTTTGGAAAATATCGTTAATGGCGTCAAGCTCCGAAATCGTCAAATTTAACCAAAAAAATTAAATTACGCGAAAACGGTTCAACTAAGGGCCTACGTCGTCTTAATAAATTCATATTCATTTTTAACAAGGATTCCATAAATGTCAAAATACATTGGGTGTTCTATTCAAAATAAGAAAGTTATGTTCATTTCCGGTGCAACCGAAAGGCCGCCATATTTGGCAATAATTTTAGGTTGTGGAGAACTTTATTTTGAACAACTTTTATTTGAAACATTTTTTGATATTTTAAAGGATACGCCTACCAAAGACCGATTCCCGCTTAGTGACTCAGCCTGTATAATAGGAAGATTTTTTAAAATCGGGAAAGAAACAATGTTTAATTTATTAATTTAGAAGTTTATAAAAGGTAATATCAAGTTTAAAGTCAAAAAATATTCTGGAAATTGGAAAACACTTGAAAATAAATATTTTGAAGATATTTAATAAATTCGAAAATATTTTTTTAAATAAAAAATTGAATTAATCATATTTTAACAAGAAATTAAATCCATGTAATTTTTAAAATAAAATAGTAATGCATATTATATCTAAAAAAATCAAAATTTGAATCCATTTTGAAGGTTAATTTTGTTTCTTGTACAGGGTGTCCCACGACGGACTAAATCTATTGGTTTCTCCAAAAGTACGTTCGACAATTTTGAAAATTTGGCCTAATACCAATGTCACCGGGGGTAATTAAGCTAAACCATTTTCGAATGGCACTTCCGGTTGTATCAGAAGTAGATGTCAACTTTTAAGTAGAAGATTTTACATAATAATTTCATATTTTTAGATTCTATCCAACAGTTTTTGTTTAACATTTATGTCGAAAATGACATTTGCACTCCAAAAAATAATTATTAATTTTTCCATGATAAAAGAAAGATTTTATTTTTAATTTGGGTTCGCCTTGTTGTGGTAAAATTTTTGCTATAGCATATTTTCCGTGATATTTTTTTTTCTATTTTACATTTTTACATGGTTTTAAAAAAACTGAATAAGTGTAACATTAAATAACTTATCAAAAGTCACTTTATTCAAATGAAATCCCTTAGTTTCATATATTTTTTTATTGAGCATTAAAAATCATTAACGGATAATTCAAAATTTCCAAAAACAATTTTGGGAAAGAGTTAAAGCTTGAAAATGATGTTGAAATGTGAAAAAATATTATATTTCTAGAGAAGAAAATTAAAATTTTAGGAACAATGTAAAAATTGCGAGATAAAAATCAAGATTAATGAAAAACTGAAAATTTTGGCAAAAAAGTGACAATTTTATAGAAAAAATATGCATATTTGGAAGATTTTTATTAAAATTTTCATTAAATATTTTTTTAACAGCATCAGCTGTATGGCTATTATTATGTCAAGGTTAAGGTGCGATTAGGTGGCTTTATTAATTTTAATTTTTTGTTGTAACATTCTTTCCAAATATGTAAATTATTAACCTGCAAAAGTAAAAAAAATGAAAACTCTAACTTCAGATTTGTCTTAAAAAAAAAAAAAATGAGACTTCGAAAGCCATGTCCGAATTAAAAAATAAATAGGTAGTCTTGGAGACTGTCATCAGAAATGTAAACTTAAAACTAGAAAATATACAGGGTGTTACAAAAGTCCGGGCCGCTACTTCAGGAGCATATTCTACACATTAAAATATGAAAAATGTTAAAATACATTTTTTTCTTTAAATTGCCTCCTAACGGAGATATGACCATTTAAAGATGGCGTCTCTAAAGTGGTTTTTTTACTACAAAAAGTTAACGGTTAGTAGCAAAGTCATGAAATTGGGCAAGCAGTTAAAAAATTAGATTAGGCATATTCTCATGTAACATATTTTTTAAATAAGCAGTAGCGTGGTGTGTAGGGGGTTGCCCGCGATTATTTTTTGCCGTAACTTTTTTGTATTGCAATATTTCGACACAAAAGTGCCATAATCGTAAAAAACAACATTTTTTATACAAAAAAGGTACTCTTTCTTAAAGTCGCTAAAAGTAACCGTTTCCGAGAAAAAGGCGTTTAAATAATCCTATCCCGTCTTCGAAATTCTAACTAATTTGTATAAGAAAAAATAAGTTGGTCATGCAAACTGAACGTAAAGAAAACAATTGTACTTGACAATATCTGCCAGAGATTGACGTTGTGTCACTGATAAAATTTGGTCGTAAGCTGTAAACTTTAGCAGTTTTTGTTGTCAATAGTAAGTGTAGTAGTTTTTTAGCTTTTCATTATTTTGATAAAATGGACTATTCAAATCAAGAAATGGCCGATATGCATTTAATGTACGGGCTTGCAAATTGTAATCGTGCTGAAGCAAGACGGCTTTATGCTGAACGTTTTCCTAATAGACACCTACCAGGAGAAAAATTGTTCCAGAAAATTCATGCTCGTTTATGTGAAACAGGAAATTTTGTTTTCAAAGGCGAACGTGTTGGAAGGCCAAACGCAGAAGTTGCTAATTTAGAGGAGCGTGTGCTTCAGCGAGTTGAAGAAGATCCATGTGTCAGCACTAGACAACTTGCTTTAGCCGAAGGAGTAAATCATGTAACTATCTGGCGAATTTTGAAATTTTACCAATTTTACCCCTATCATTTTCAAAGAGTGCAAGGGTTACTTGCTGCTGATTATCCTCCAAGAATAGAATTTTGCAACTGGCTATTGCATAAGATCGCTGAAAATGAGAACTTTCCATCGCTCATATTATTTACGGACGAAGCGGGTTTTACCAGAAACGGGATACTTAACTTTCACAACATGCATCAGTGGCAAGTTGAAAATCCCAATGCAGTTATTCAGTCGAGACATCAGCAACATTTTTCACTTAACATTTGGGGAGGAATAATAGGGGACTCTATAATTGGACCGTTTTTTTTTACCTCATAGGTTAACAGGAGCATCATATAGACATTTTTTGCAAACAGAGTTACCCGTGTTACTTGAAAATGTTCCACTCATAACAAGACAGCGAATGTGGATAATGCACGATGGGGCATCTGCCCATTTTAGTGCAGTTGCTAGGGAATTTTTGAATAACAACTATCATCAACGATGGATAGGTCGAGGAGGTCCGATACCATGGCCAGCTAGGTCTCCTGACCTCAACCCACTCGATTTCTACTTATGGGGACATCTAAAGCAGATCGTCTACTCCACACCAGTTGACAATATCAATGATCTTCGTGAACGAATTGACAATGGGTTCAACCAGATTCACAATACACCAGGCATTTGCGAAAGAGTAAGGAGTTCCCTTAGAAGACGAGCCGAACAATGTATTGCTGCAGGGGGCAGTAATTTCGAACACTTGCTTTGATTTTTTTTTTCTTAATTTTGTACTATTTTTATATCAATGCAGTTAGTAGTGGATAAATTAGAAATTTGCAAAACGAATTCTAATAAATGCAACAATTTTGTTTAAACGCTTTTTTCTCGGAAACGGTTACTTTTAGCGACTTTGAGAAAGAGTACCTTTTTTGTATAAAAAATGTTGCTTTTTACGATTATGGCACTTTTGTGTCGAAATATTGCAATACAAAAAAGTTACGGCAAAAAATAATCGCGGGCAACCCCCTACACACCACGCTACTGCTTATTTAAAAAATATGTTACATGAGAATATGCCTAATCCAATTCTTTAACTGCTTGCCCAATTTCATGACTTTGCTATTAACCGTTAACTTTTTGTAGTAAAAAAACCACTTTAGGGGCGCCATCTTTAAATGGTCATATCTCCGTTAGGAGGCAACTTAAAGAAAAAAATGTATTTCAACATTTTTCATATTTTAATGTGAAGTAGCGGCCCGGACTTTTGTAACACCCTGTATATTGTAGTTCGAACCCACACCAATAAACAAGCCAGAATATTGAAAATATTTGAAAATAAATTGTTTGATGGAAGAGACTGGTCCTTGGTTATCTTCAAAAATTGAAATACAGAACTTGTCCCCTGAAACCAAGAAAGTTTCTCTCTAAAGATGACAGCTTGGCTGTCGAAACGCGTTAGAGCAACTTTTGTTGTGTTTTTTAATCTTTCTTGGTTTCAGGGGACAAGTTCTGTATTTCAATTTTTAAAATAAATTGTGTCAAATTCATCCACTTTTTTTGTGGTTTGGATGCTAGTAACGTGTAAAAAATAATCTTATATTATTAATAATAAAATACATAATATGATCTAATGTTAGCAGTAGAATATACTTTTGATATTAGGGCATGTTGGTAACGCGTAATGGTCACGTGAAACCGCAACTGTGCCACCTATCCAAAATTGCTTAACGCGCATAAATAAATTATCCCTTCAAAAATCCCCTTTTAAATAAAATTAACGTTTTTGTGCTTTTGTAATATTCAGCATCACTTTATCAAATAGTTACGCAGCGAAATCTTAATACGTTAGCTTATTTATTTTTTTAGTGGAACGGACTGCTCCTTGGTTATATTCAAAAGTTGAAAGACAAATCTTGTCCCCTGAAACCAAGAAAGATTAAAAAACACAACAAATGTTGCTGTAACACGTTTAGCATCTCTCTGAAGATGAGAGCTTGGCTATCGAAACGCGTTAGAGCAACCTTTATTGTGCCTTTTAATCTTTTTGTTTTCAGGGGACAAGATTTGTTTTTCAATTTTTTACGCTTATGATTACAACAGATTAGCTATTTTTTCTCAAGTTTCTTCAACACAAATTCATACGTTTTTAAAGTATGGGTACGTAAGCAACTTTCGTTTATTTTTGTGCAGTTAATCTTGATCAATTAGTTCAAAATTAATCTTATTATTTCTCCTAAGCGTTTTTAACAGGGTGGTTCTAATAAAACCGCTTGCCGGCAGAAGACGTATAGTCTTGTGTCGCAAGCGGTGGTGGAAACGTTAAAGTAAATTTAATAGAAGGCCTTGGTCATTGTGGAGTGTTTTGTTTTCGACGACATAACGTTGTTTTGCCGTATAAACAGAAACAATGGATGTTTTACACACACCATTGTTTCCTTATCTTGAAGACATTGATAAATTAAGGTTAGTTTTAAGGCAGCCATCTTTGTTCTCTTTGTTTATTGTTATTTAAAAGATAAAGAGATCCCTCACGAGTGCTTCCTTTCCCGTTTTGATTAATGGACAGGGAAATCCGCACGAAGTAGAGATGATAATGGAAAAAATGAACACTTGAGAGGGATATATTGCCGAGTTTCTGATATCGATACGTTTCGGGAAAATGTATGTTTCATTTTATCTTTGTTGAATCCTTCTTAGTTTGTTAAGAAGCGGTAAATGTAGTTAGGTGGAGTTGTTCTTTTAGTTAACGGTGGTTATCCATCACCCCGTGCCTCCTACATTCCGGTCCATACATCTTGTCTCTTCCTAGCTTTACTCAGACCGCACATCTTCCTTATAGCTTCCTGCCTCCTTTAGATAAATATATAAGGGCGCCTCTTCCTTTTGCTCTTAATTGTCATCCAATTTAAGCCCTCTTTGGAACATTTTTATCGATTTATTTGCTTTATATCGTATAAGAGAGATAACATTCAGAGGAACGTGTTTGGGTTTTTTTTTGTACACCAAACAGTGTGGTTAGGAAAACACGAATAATATGTTTTAAAGACAACAAATTTCCTCGTAAGATATAGTAGAAAGTCAGTTACTAATCACTCAATTTCCTCGTAAGATTTAGTAGAAAGTCAGTTACAAATCACTCAATGATATTTAAACCTCTTATGTAATTATGTGGCAGACTAATTGTTATGAATTGGAAATGTACCCGTACCGTTCTAATGAGGCCAAGGACGGTCGAACCTGTTCATGGTTGTTGGTTGTAAGTATTTTCAACTGTAGCAAGTTCGAATGACATACCTAATTGGTATGAATTGGAAATGTTACCGTACCGTTCTAATGAGGCCAAGGACGGTCGAACCGGTTCATGGTTGTTGGTTGTAAGTATTTTCAACTGTAGCACGTTCGAATGACATACCTCATTGGTATGAATTGGAAATGTTACCGTACCGTTCTAATGAGGCCAAGGACGGTCAAACCGGTTCATGGTTGTTGGTTGTAAGTATTTTCAACTGTAGCACGTTCGAATGACATACCTAATTGTTATAAATTGGAAATGTAACCGTACCGTTCTAATGAGGCCAAGGACGGTCGAACCGGTTCATGGTTGTTGGTTGTAAGTATTTTCAACTGTAGCACGTTCGAATGACATACCTAAGCGCATTTAATAGATGTTGGTATGCAACCCAGTAATACAAGGCAGTTTCCTCGATGCTATTGACCTTTGTGACCTTAGTTACATCGTACATAACAACGTTGATGGATCACTCTATTTGTCATGTCAAACTCGATCGAAAAATAAACTTTAATGATCAGGATAGCATTTAAAAACGAGTTGATGATGAAGAGCAAACCCGAAACGTTGGATCGACAATCTAAGACCGACATCGTCTAGCCTAGAAAAAGTTGCCATAAGAAAATTTCCTATGGTTTTACATATATTTATAAAATAACATCTAATCGGGAAAAAATAAAATTAATATTTTGAAAAATCAGATTTTTTTAAATATTTTGGAAAAAACGAAAGTCTAATCTAAATACAGTCAAACCACCCTATGGCGAATTCCAAGATCCTACAAAAAAAATCGCTATAGAGAGGTTTTCGTTAAACGGAGGTGGCATTAAAAACAGGGCATCGAACCACTATTTTTTTCGGTCCGGTTTTCCGTTTTCGTACCGGGAAAAAAATCATATCGGTTCCGTTCCGGTTTTCGTTCAGACAAAAATAGCGGTTTTTTCCGGTTTTCGGTTCTGTTCCGGGTGACTCATTTTTTAATTTTCTAAAAATTTTTAATTTAAAAATTGATTTTCTAACATAATGTTCCGGAATTATCGGTTCGAATTGATTACACGTGATGGATTATACCCACTTTATTACTGAACTCAACTTGGATCACCACAATTGACAATTAACTCACTTATTATTGACTTCCACTAACTCATTAATTACACTGATTCTAACTGACTGACTTGAGGGAAAGCTGGCCGCCTTTTATAGTTTTGGCTCCCGGTTTCTAGAACTTTTCGGCAGATAAGGCTTATCGTTTGCCGAAATTTCAGGAACGCTTATCTGCCGTTTGTTTTCGTTATCGCGGCCGCTTTCCCCTTATCAGATCCTTCTAGAAACTTTTTTTATTTACTAAATTCTACAATTCTATTCTAAATTCTATTCCATCCATTTACATTGCGTTACAATAATTTAGGAAATGTTCTTCCTCTTTTTTTAAATATTACAGCATATAACAACTCTGGTAAGTCTTAAAATTTGACGAAAATATTTCTCGATTTTTCGAGTTTAAAAATTTCACGCCGAAACTCTCAATTCTGGGTTCATTTTGATTTTAAACTTCAAAAAACTTCCCAATTTTATATTTAAAAAAAACTAGCTGATCTCTACGCTTTCGTCTAGGTAAAAAAAGAGAAAGGATTCTTTTGTTACTTTTATGAAAGTTTCGACTTTTGTGAAGAATTCAATTTTTATTGAAAATTTTGACTTATTTCAAAAATTTCGACAATAAAAACCCACTTTTTCATAAAGTCGATCTTTTCTCGTTAGACTTCCCAAATTTGACTTTTTTTCTCGAAGTTTTGACTTGATTTTGAAAACTGACTTTTTTCAAAATTTTAATTTTTTAAATATTCCAAATTGCTCAAAATTCCATCTTATTAGGATATATTTTGATTTATTTTTTTTAACATTTTACTTTTGTCCTTGTTAAAGATTTTATTTTTTGAAAATTTCAAATTTTTTTGAATATTTTGGATTGTTCTCGAAGTTCGAATGTTTGACCTTATTTTTGTTAATATTGACTGAAACTTCAGACTCGAAATTTCAATTTTTTTGCAAATCTAACTGGTTTTAAATTCGATTTTTTAAAAATATTTCAATTTTTCAAATTTTAATTTATTGAAAGTTTTAATTTTTTGCAAATATCGACTCTCTTGAGTGTTTGTTTTTTTATTCGACTTTTTTTCAAAATTTTTACTTTTTCCTAAAATTCTGACTTTTTAAAAAGGATTACTTTTTGAAAAGTATGCCTTCGATTTTTATTGAAAATTCTTAAACATTTTTCGACTTCTTTAAAGCATTTAGTCTTTATATTTTGAAAACTTTGAAATTCAAATGTTCTTTTTTTTGTTTCCATCTTTTTAAAATATTTGTTTATTGTATTAATTGTACGACTTTTTCACTTTGACTTTTTTTATGATTTTAATTTATTCTCCAAATTCTGAATTCTTTGAAAATGTTTACAAATAATTTGGATCTTTTCTCAAAATTGCGATATTTTTTCAAATATTTGATTTTTTCTGTAAATTTAATGATGTTGATAATGTGACTTTTGAAAACTTCTACTCCGTTTTTTAAATTTTCTCCTTGGCCCAACTTTTGACAATTTCTCAAAGTTTTGATCTTTTTTGAAAACTGAGATTTTTTTTAATTTCGACTTTTCCTTGAGGTTTTATTTCTTATTAAAAAAAATAGATTTTTCTTTAATTTTTGTTTGCTTTGAAAAATTAAATTTTTCTCAAAATTTCGACATTTTTAATATTTTCGAACCTTTTTCGGAATTTAAAATTTTTTTGAAAAGTTTGACCTTTTATCATCAATATTTCGACTTTTCCTCGAAGCTGTAACTTTTTCGGAGTTTGATTTTTTGGAAAAATTTCCTCCCTTTTTCAAAATTTCGACTTCTTGTAATAAACTTGACACACTTTTTTTAAAAATTTTGAATTTTTTCAAAATTTTCGTTTTTTTGTAATATGATTATCTTGAAACATTTTTTTTAAACTTTTTTTTTGGAAATTTTCCACTTTAGCTGAAACTTTTTACGATTTTTTGAAGTTTTAACTTCTTTTTTTTTTGATAACTCCCGAAAATTGTAACTTTTTGGCAAACTCAACTTTTTTTTTAATTGCGACATTTTGAAATCTTTAAATTTTTGCAGTGTTATGATATTTTTTGAAAATTTTTACCCTTTATCACCAAAATTCTTCTTCTTTCAAAATGTTAAGTACGGCTTGATTTAAAATTTGAAGTTTTTTTTTGAAATTTCCATATTTTTTCAACAGTTCGACTCTTTGTGAAAACTTGGACTTTTTTCAAAATTCGCTTGTACCATAACTTTTTTTAATTTTTTGAAGAATCTATTTTTGCAAATTACGATTTTTTAAAATTTAAACGAATTATGCAAAACGAGTTCAAGACTCAAGTAAATTTTGACTTTAAAGCTGCCTAAATTCAAAACAATTTGAAAAAAAATCGCAGCTTCGAAGCTGAAGTCAAAATTTTAAGAAGAAAGTCAAATATAGCGTAAACAACACCAGAAAAAAATTGGAAATTTATATTAGAAATTTTCTAACATGTCAATGTTTCAAGTTTACTTTCAAAATTTCTACCTCAACCTCCAGATCCCGGATTTAAATTGGAATATAAATGTTGTACTTTTCTCTTAAAATTTTGACTAAAATTTCCATTTTCTAGGAAAAATTGGAAATAGCGAGACATAATCGAAAATTTTAAGAAAAAGATCCAAATCCTGAAATTTTGGAAAATTTTGGGAAGTTGCCATCTTAAAAAAATCATTAGAATTTGATATTTCGAAAAAAATTGGCATATTGAAATTGAAAATTGCTGTTTTTTTTTCAAAGATTTGATTTTTTCTGTAAATTTAATGATGTTAGAATGTGAATTTTGAAAACTTCTACTCCGTTTTTTAAATTTTCACCTTGGCCCAACTTTTGACAATTTCTCAAAGTTTTGATCTTTTTTGAAAACTGAGATTTTTTTTAATTTCGACTTTTTCTTGAGGTTTTATTTTCTATTAAAAAAAATAGATTTTTCCTTAATTTTTGTTTGTTTTGAAAAATTAAATTTTTCTCACAATTTCGACATTTTTAATATTTTCGAACCTTTTTCGAAATTTAGAATTTTTTTGAAAATTTTGACCTTTTATCTTCAAAATTTCAACTTTTCCTCGAAGCTGTAACTTTTTCGGAATTTGATTTTTTGGAAAAATGTTCTCCCTTTTTTAAAATTTCGATTTAAATAATTTGACAGTTTTTTTCAAAATTTCGAATTTTTTCAAAATTTTGTTTTTTTTGTAATATGATTATCTTGAAACATTATTTTTAAACTTTTTTTGGAAATTTTCCACTTTAGCTGAAACTTTTTACGATTTTTTGAAGTTTTAACTTCTTCTTTTTGATAACTTCGACTTTTTCCCGAAAATTGTAACTTTTTGGAAAACTCACCTTTTTTTGTTAAATTGCGACATTTTGAAATCTTTGAATTTTTGCAGTGTTTTAATCTTTTTTGAAAATTTTTACCTTTTATCACCAAAATTTATACTTTTTTCAAAATGTTAAGTACGGCTTGATTTAAAATTTAAAGTTTTTTTTGAAACTTTCATATTTTTTTCAACAGTTCGACTCTTTGTGAAAACTTGGACTTTTTTTCAAAATTCGCTTGTTCCAGAACTTTTTTAATTTTTTGAAGAATCTAATTTTCCAAATTACGATTTTTTAAAATTTGAACGAATTATGCAAAACGAGTTCAAGACTTAGCTAAATTTTGACTTTAAAGCTGCCTAAATTCAAAACAATTTGAAAAAAAATCGCAGCTTCGAAGCTGAAGTCAAAATTTTAAGAAGAAAGTCAAATATAGCGTAAACAAAACCAGAGAAAAATTGGAAGTTTAAATTAGAAATTTTCTAACATGTCAGTGTTTCAAGTTTACTTTCAAAATTTCTGCCTTAACCTCCAGATCCCAAATTTAAATTGGAATATAAATGTTGTACTTTTCTCTTAAAATTTTGACTAAAATTCCCATTTTCTAGGAAAAATTAGAAATAGCGAGACATAATCGAAAATTTTAAGAAAAAGATCCAAATCCTGAAATTTTGGAAAGTTTTGGGAAGTTGCCATCTTAAAAAATTATAAGAATTTGAGATTTCAAAAAAAAATTGGCATATTGAAACTAAAGTGAAATTTGAAGGAATAATATTAAGAAAACCCGAAATTTTTGTTAATAATTTTAAAAAATAGAAGTATTAGATTATAAAGGGGAAACTCCAAGTTTGGGAAAAATAAACAAATTTTGAGTGTTTGCTCTAAAGAAAAAGTTGGAATTTTCAGAAAAATTTAAATTTGCAAATAAAATTGCCAGGAACCTGTGCTCCATATTTACAATAAAATTTTAGGAAAAAAAAGAAATATTTCGAGAAAAAGGTCCAAATTTTAAAACAGAGCCGAAAATTAAAAAAAAGAGTGTTTAAGTTATACAACGTAAAATTTAATTTGGCTTGAAATTTTGAGAAAAAAATCATCATTTTCTTAAAAAGTGTGGACATTGTGTCTAATCCAACTTTCAAAAAAAAAAAGTTTTTTTAACGTAAACTCGTAATTTTGAGATGAATGTTGCATGAATTTGTGCAAAATTTTGAAAAAAAAAATTTCTCTAAAGAAATCGCAACCTTTAAGGTAAAGTAAAAATTATTTTAAGAACATACAAATTCAACGAACCGAAATAAACCGTTATTTTTTTCCAGTTCTATTCCGGTTTTCGTTCTTACAAACATAACGGTTTTTTTCGGTTTTTGGTTTTCGGTTCAGTTCCGGTTCGAAGCCCTGATTGAAAATGCACAATTCGCATGTAAAATTTCATGTTACACGTTTATTTAAAAATATATAATTAAACATCTGTAAATAAGTTAAATTTAATTAAAAATTTCTGTTTGAAGAGAGAATTTAGAAAACGTTTGCTGTTCAAAAAATACTTCGCACTTATTTAAAGAATTGGTGTGTTCTCAAACTTTTAACCCATTTTATACTAGCAGGTAAACAAAGTCATTAGCGTGGGGTGTCCCAAAAATTGAGCATTTATTTATTTTGAACAAGAGGCAATTTTCAACCAATCAAACCTTGCAATGTTATTAGCATGAGGTATTAAGAACTTTCTCTGAACGAAAGGCTAGTATTAAAAATAATAAAACCTTGAATAATCTTGGGCTATTCAGTTGCTGAATTGAAGTTGAGTTTCGCCTCTAGTGTGGTTAACACACCGAGTTACCGTGCTCAGCTAAATTGTGCATCGAAGCTAGTGATTTGCCGTTTACGGCAAAGTGCGTTTTTCGAAGTACAGTTTTAACATCGTGTGCGTCCAGGTCTTCGGATCGTTGGTGCCGCGATAACCAACGAGATCGACTTTTAGTCGAAATTATTCGATCTTTACTTGTGTTTTAATTCACATATATTGTATTTATACATTGTATGCGAAGTTTGTTTTAGGTGCAGCGAGAGCTCTGCAATTGTATTGCAGAGCAAAATTATTACCATGGCGGCGACTTTGGAAAGTATTGCCGCCCAACTGAACAAATTCATGGGATATTCCATGAATTAAAAATAGAACTTAAGGTCGAACGACGTAGAATCGATCAAATCTACGAAGAAAGGGATCAATCATCACCTATAGAGAGTATTACCGATTTCGAGAGCGAAATTAGCGTAATAAGTGAAGCTCCGAGCGAGGAATCAAATGGAAAGCGCGCCCGATCTACTTCCGAGGAGGAGGAAGTTAACGACTTTCAGGAAGTTAAGAAAAAGAAATCCAGAAAGAAGAGGGCAGCAAAGTAGCCTTCGACCCAAGGAGAAACGTCGGGAGACGAGACTCCAACACCTTCTAATGCAAATACGGAGGAAAAGAAGAAAAGGGAAACGACAATTTTAAAAAAGGAGTCGAAAGCAGCCCCAGCAAAGTTTCAAGGAAATGAGACTGAGAAAAATACCGCCACCGACACCAAAGTTCCACCTGTTATCATCAGGGATGCAGGTAAGTGGAAACATATAAATTCTATCATGTGTTCCAGAAAAATTGGTTATACAAAGGCCAAGTGCGTTTTCGAACGAGTGCGAGTGCAACCTGCTACAGTGACCGACTTTAGAGACCTGACAAGGTTGCTAGAGAAGAAAAAAGTTCAATATCACTCTTTTGCTTTTCCGGAGGAAAGGAGCGTCAAGGCAGTGGTACGAGGAATTCTAAAGGACATTTCCGAGGAAGATTTTAAGGCCTCTCTTGAAGAAGATGGGTTCAGACCCATTAATGTCAAAAGGATGAGGAATTCATTTACAAAGAAGCTTCACAATATGATGTTTGTGGAGCTTCAGCACGGTGAATAGGAGATCTTCAAATTTGAGAAACTGATGGGTCTGGACACTCAAGTGAAAGTTCCAAGACCGAGCAAACAAGTAAGGCAATGCCACAGGTGCCAGAGGTTTAACCATGGACAGAGGAATTGCCATGCTGAAGCAGCTTGCGTTAAGTCTGCTGGAAACCACCTTAGCAAAGACTGCAAGCGTCCCAAGGACAAGCCCAAGAAATGTGCCAACTGCGAGGGAGAACATGTAGCCTGCTACAGAGGTTGCCCCGCTTTCCCACCACCGAGGAAGCAACAGTCGACACCAAAGAAAGCTCAGGAACAACCCAAGAGTAAACCGTCAAATTCTAAGGAAAAGCCTACGACAGCCAAGACGACAACTGCAACTGCGAAGGTTTCGCCAAAACCAGAAGCTCCCAGTGCTAGATTAGTGGAAACACAAAATCCTACGCTTCAGTTGTTGCAGGAAACTCCAAAAAGGCCAAAACACAAAAAAAAATTTTCGGAGGAAACTAATCAAGTTGTACTGGACTTGGTGAGAGCAGTCTCCGAAGCTGGAAACAGCCAAGAAGCCATTGTCTCCATAATGATGATGCTTTCAAAGATTCTCAGCCTAAAACGTTAATGGAGAGACGCCAAGAAAGGTGAGTAAACGAAGGAAACCCTGCTTGTCGACAGCATCTCAAGGCAGTTTTCTGGAATTGCAACGGACTCCAAGGCAACAGGAACAAACTCGAAGTTTTCGCAAAGGAAAACGACTTGGACGTACTGATGCTGAGCGAAACCAGGATGACGTTCAGATCTAAGGATCTAAAAATCCAAGGATATGTTCTTCACCGCAGAGACAGACCAACTGGCCCAGGAGAAGGCACAGCTATTTACGTAAGTAGAAAGCTAACGCATTTTGCTGCAGGCACCCCGGAGTTGGAAAAGCTGGAAGGAATTGGAGTAACAATTCAAATGGCGCAGGGACCTTTGACGCTGGTGTCTTGTTACTCCATAACCAACGCCCTCACAGAGACAGATTTGGCACGCATCTTCGAAATAAACAATAACAATGTTATTGTAGCCGGAGACCTTAATGCCAAAAACGTCGATTGGGGCAGCAGAGTCAACAACAAAAACGGGAGGACACTTCAAAGGTTCACAGCACAGAACGGAATCGATGTAATGGCTCCAGAAGAACCAACCCATCATCATCACGCGACAGGAATACCAGATGTCCTGGACGTTGCACTGATGAAGGATGTTCGATACACTGTTGAGTTAACACCAGTTAGTGAGCTCAGCTCAGACCAGAACCCAGTGATGATGACAATCGGAGATGATCGTGGACCCAAGCCTCCAGAAACCTGCAAGAAAACAAACTGGACACAGTTCAGGGAGTATCTGGCAGCAAACCTGGAAGAGCCTGGAGAGATCAATACAAACGATGACATCAACACAGCGGTGGAAAGACTGAAAATCACCATAACAGATTCAATTCTGGCTGAGACCAAAACTTTCCGGCGTATAGAAGGAAAGGAACCACTGCCAAATCACTTGGTGGAGCTGATTAGAAGGAAAAATCGTGCCAGGAAGAGAGCAAGACGGACCAATCTGCAAGCAGATAAGGCGAAAGTCAACAGGCTCATCCACGAGCTCAGGTATGAACTCAGAGAGCACAAAATTTCTAAGTTTCAGGAACACCTAAGAAGTTGCAACCTTGAAACTTCATCAGATCTCTGGCGCACAGCCAAAGCTCTAAGAGGTGTTAGGAAACCTTTCCCTCCAATACATGGACCTTAAGGAATGGCTTACTCAGATCAGGAAAAGGCCGCAGCTTTTGCTGAGACCTTTGAACGACACTGCCAGGCCACACTTAAAGAAGTGGACTTAGATTTCGTAGATGAGGTTGAAGAAGAAGTTCAAATTCTTCAGGAGAAATAGCCAGAAGAAGACGACGTCATCCAGCCAACTAATAAGGAAAAAATCCAAAGCTTTCTGCGCAAGCTAAATGTCAAAAAGTCTCCAGGTCCAGACGGAATTTCAAACCAAGCTTTGAAGTCTCTTCCGGACCAAGCTGTCAAATACTTTGGAGCAATAGTCAATTCCATGTTTAAATTCCGGTATTTTCCAATCAGATGGAAGACTGCAAACGTTATGTTCATTCCTAAGCCAGGTAAGGATGGGAAATTCTCCCAAAATTACAGGCCAATCAGTCTCTTATCCAACCTGGGTAAGGTGGCGGAAAGGATTTTGAGGAAGCGTCTGCAGAATATCATC
Source organism: Dastarcus helophoroides (assembly GCA_028583605.1). NCBI lineage: Eukaryota > Metazoa > Arthropoda > Insecta > Coleoptera > Bothrideridae > Dastarcus > Dastarcus helophoroides. Next base: position 7,286,973 of record CM053334.1, on the reverse strand, counting down.
AGCGATTGCGACATCATTCCTAAGGAACAATTTGGGTTCCAACCTATGCACTCTACCTCAGACCAACTGCTGAGAGTGGTTGAAATAATCACTCAACGCATGAACTGGAACCAGGTAGTTGGAGCTATTTTCTTCGATATCTCCAAGGCATTTGACACAGTTTGGCATCAAGGATTAGTCTTTAAGATGCACCAGTTTGGAATACCTCTAACAATGTTTCAAATGGTAAGCTCGTTCCTGGACCAGCGCTCTTTCAGAGCAAAGGTGGGACAGGAACTATCAAACCAGTTTAGGTTACAGTATGGAGTGCCTCAAGGTTCTGCCTTGTCACCTCTGCTGTATTCTCTGTTCACAGTAGACATTCCAAGAACCAATCCAACAACCGACAACACCTTATTGGCAACTTACGCAGATGACACAGCTTTAGTGGCGTACTCTTTCAGCCCAGAGGTGGTCACCAGACGACTTCAGGAGGCCACAGACAGTCTACTAGATTACTTTGGCCAATGGAGAATTCAAGTCAACGCAGACAAGACCCAAGCAGTCTTTTTCACTCGAAAAAGACTCCAACCATATGGACACGTAAATGTTCATGGGCAAAACGTCGACTGGAGACTTCAGGCGTCCAGGTGTCATTCTAGACAAAAGACTAACATTCCAGGCACACATCGATTATGCAGTGTCCAGAGCCAAAATGCTGAAGGGACTGCTGCAAGCGATGATTGGTAGAAATAGTAACCTGTCCATTGGACTTAAAGTGTTAAAATACAAATCAATCATTAGACCAGCGATGACCTACGCATCTGTAGCTTGGTCACAAGCGACGGATAATCAGATGAAGAAACTCCAGGTGTTCCAGAACGTCTTTCTAAGACAAGCCATGGACGCTCCATGGTTTGCGAGAAACAATCCGCTCCATAGAGAAGCTGAATTACCTTTGGTAAGAGATTTTCTTAGGGAAATTAATTCCAGGGCGATGGTGAGAGCGGAAACGCATCCCAACGAACTAGTTCGACAGGCAGTGGATTACGATCCAGACATCCCAACCAGGATTAGGAGACAAGGACGGTCCTCTAGGCTGAGACTTTCATCGTGAAAATTTTCTGTTTTGTTTGTTTTAATGTTTCAGGCAAAACAGCTTACAACAGTGCTCCAGCACTATTGTACTGTTCCGACGGAGGGATTGGGGGCCAAGGGCCCGGCCCGAAGAAGTAGGGGTTTTTAGTCGGTACCCGTAGTTTGAGCGGAAGTCCGACACTATCTGGGTTATCTTCCCAGATGTGCGTAAAGCATTTTCCCCTACTTTAACAAAACAAAATAATCTTGGTTCAAAAACTTGTTGTTATGAGCTTCCTATTCGTTTAATGGAGGTAAATTTCCGTGCAAATTTGCTTAAAATATTTGTTACATACAGGAATTCGGTATATGAAGGTTCGTCATAGAAAGGTTTGACTATAATATTGAGGATCTAAATGAGTATCTTTCCATCCATTCAGTGATGCTGCAACTCCTTCTAAAATCTCGGATTTGAACATCGATTTTGCACCAGACTGCATGAATAATTATAAAAATTTTTAAAAAATCAAAAATTTTGTAAATTTACATGTCATTCAGAAATTATTTTAAATACTGACATAAGTTTTTAACCGTCAAGGTAATATGTGTAATTTAAAAATTTTTATAGACCAATAATATAAAAAAAAACAGCCAAAATAATTGAAATTAAAAAAATATATAACACAGTTTTTCTCAGATAACTTTCTCCAAATCTTTAATTTCCTCTGAAGAGCTTTTTAAAAAAAAATATAAAAAAATGTTTAAAGAAAAATCAAGATCTAAAAAATATTTGCATTTTGAAGAAATAAATTCAATTTAAAATTTTAACTCAAAAAAAGTTGAATTTTTTCGAAAAGAAAATTGTTCTTTTTTAATAAATACTTAATTTAACTGCTGAATTTTAGGTTTAGATTTAAAATTTTATTTTGTTTTATATACAATTATGCTTATTTAGAGAAAATTTTCAAAAAAATGAACTAGTTCAAAAAAATATTTCTTAAAAATTTGTCGATTTTTCTCAAACTTTGACTTCTTTTTTTTTAAACGGTCCTTGGTTATCTTCGAAAATTTAAATACAAATCTTGTCTTCTGAAACTAAGAAAGATTAAAAAACACAACAACGGTTGCTCTAACGCGTTTCGATAGCAAAGCTATCATCTTCAGAGAGATAGTACCTATCTTCAGAGAGATAGTATCTCTCTGAAGAAGACGCTTTAGAGCAACCTTTGTTGTGCAAAAATTGAAATACAAATCTTGTCCCCTGAAACCAAGAAAGATTGAAAAACACAACAACGGTTGCTCTAATGCATTTCGATAGCAAAGCTATCATCTTCAGAGAGATAGTATCTATCCTCGGAGAGATAGTATCCATCCTCAGAGAGATAGTATCTCTCTGAAGAAGACGCTTTAGAGCAACCTTTGTTGTGCAAAAATTGAAATACAAACCTTGTCCCCTGAAACCAAGAAACATTGAAAAACACAACAATGGTTGCTCTAACGCATTTCGATAGCAAAACTATCATCTTCAGAGAGATATTATTTATCTTCAGAAAGATAGTACCTCTCTGAAGAAGACGCTTTAGAGCAACCTTTGTTGTGCTTTTTAATCTTTCTTGGTTTCAGGGGACAAGATTTGCATTTCAGTTTTTGACTTCTTTTTTACAATATTAACTGTTTTTTGAAGAATGTAATCTCTTGAGATAGGTAATATCATTTGTCTTTTCAAAACTTGACTTTCTGTAGAAAATTTGAAAATTTTTCCTAAATTTCAACTATCTTTTAAAAATTCGCCTTTTTTATTAAAATTCCGCATTACTCAAAATTTCACTTCATCACATTTTTGAAAGTCTGCTTTTTTCAATGGAAATTTTTAAAACTTTTGACTCAAAGTTTGTCGTTCTAAAAAAATTTTGACCCTCTCTCAAGTTTTAACTTTTTGTTATTCCTGAAAAATTTGACTTTTCTCGAAAATCATTGTTTAATCGAAAATTTGACTTTTTCTCAATATTTGACATTTCACATTCAAATTTGTCATTCTCTTCTAGAAATTGTGACTATTTTTGAATTTTATTTATCAAAAATAAGACTTTTTTCAGTGTTCGTTATTTTTTGTGTTCGAGTATTTCATAAAATTTGACATTTTTATGAGGAATTTTGTCGCTATTATATCACTTTTTTTAAATCTGTCTTTCTCTAGAATATTTGGATTTTTTCTGAATTTCAAATTCGAAAATTTTTGACTTGTTCTTCAAATTTCAACTTGTTTTTCAAAATTCGTCTTTTTTATCAAAGTTTCTATATTTGTCTAGAAATTGAGCCATTTCCAAAAATTGACTTTTTTAGATTCAAATTTTTGAAAATTTCTTAATAATTTGTCATTTTCCCAAAATTTCGACTTTTTTTCCAGATTTTAGCCATTTCATTATTTCTACAAATTGTGACTTTTTTCGAATTTTATTTTTGGATCGTTATTCTTTTTGTTCGAGTTTTTTCTTAAAATTTGACATTCTTCTGAGAAATTTCGTCGCTATTATATCACTTTTTTAAAACCTGACTTCATCTAGAAAACTAGGATTTTTTTCTAAATTTTAAGTTCGAAAATTTGGTTTGTTCTTCAAATTTCAACTTGTTTTGCAAAATATTTTTTTATCAAAGTTTTTGCATTTCTCAAAAAATTTGGCTATTTCCAGAAATCGACTTTTTTAAATTCAAATTTTTAAAAATTTCCAAAAATTTGTAATTGTTCTAAGATTTCGACTTTTTTCTCGGATTGTAGCCATTTCATTATTTGAACCCTGAATTGTCACCGACAAGCGTTTTTGTCAGCTATTGGATGACTCGAATGAAACTACACATTTCAGTTACACTACATATATTTTTCATATATTCATAATACGACTAGTCACTTCCGAGTGCAGTTATCGAATGTTTTATATTTCAAAAAAAGGAAGTTGTGGAGTCAACTATTTACAGGTAGTCTACCCTTCGTAAAAATGCTCTGTACAAAATCGTTCTGTGCCCTAACGGTACATTTCTAAAAATAAAATGTTGGCTTGGCCCAACAAACCCCTTGGAAGTAGTGATGGGCGAATCAACTGATTTTAATGTTTTGAATCATTCAAATCAGATCACTAAAATGATTCGGATCAGTGATTCGAATCACTGATTCGAACATGGGCGATTTTGTAGTCAGTATTGAATTGTGTTTTTTGAAGTTCTAGGTTCACATTAAAGTAGATTATTGTGAAAATATAATAAACTTTTACTTAAATTTTATTTATTAATTAAATGAAACATAAACCTCTAGTATTGTTTATCGCATATAACTATAATGATGTATCACAAATAAATCAAAAACAAAACATATTCTTTTTATCTTGAATTTTAAAAAATAATATGACAAACAACTATAAGCTTTATTATTCTTATTATTATTAATTCATATTCAAATTTTAAAAAATTAATTTTGAAGATTTCTCTGTGTTCAGGCGGTTTCTTCGGTCTACTATAATTTGAGCGTTTTTTGAAAATATCCTTTTACATGGTACAGATGTGGCAGGGATACACAATCTTTTCTTCATTATTTTAAATAAATTTGGAAAAATGTGCTGTTTTTTTTGCCACCATACAAGAGGATTGTCAAGCCGTGAAAGAAGTGGCATTTGGCAATACTTATTAACCTAAAATTTGTATTATACATAAATTTAATATTAACAACGCATTATTAAATAATTTACCTCCATAATACTGGCTGCACGAGGGTTATCAGTTTTGACAATCAGCTTTTCCACAGTTGTGTCAAAATCTGCCCATATCATTGAAGTGTTTTTCTGGCTATCTAATGTTGATGACGGAAGTGGTTCTACATCTTGTACTTCAATGTCCATATTATTATTATTGCTGTTATTTTTCTTGTTGTCTTCAATTGTTTTCCTACATTCATCAATTAAATTTTCTTGCGTTTGTTTCCATACATCATCGTCGTGAAAGCCATATTGCTTGAAACGTGGGTCCAAAAAAGTAGCTTCCCAAATAGTGTTTAAATGTCTGTACTTTTTTTAAATCTATTACACGTTTCATCATACAGAATGGAGATCGTATCTGTAATAAGTGGACTGTCAAAGTGTTCGTTTTTCAAACGTGTACAATATTTTATGACGCTTTTGCTTAAAACTGCAATTTTGGATAAGGTCACATTTTTTTCTGAGCTAATTTCCACTGTAACTTTATAAAATATTCCCAATATTTCACAACATTTGTCTATTATGTACCAATCTTCAGGAGCTAGTACCGAAAGAGAGCAATTATTTAAAATTGCTATAGTGCTTTGCAAAAGCTCTTTTGTTTTTCTAAATTTATCCAACATATCATACGTAGAGTTCCATCTTGTTGGACAGTCTTGTTTAATTTTTAAAATTTTGTTCCCCATGCGCTTTTGCATATTTTGTAATTTTTCTGTAGCGCTACTACTTCGTTTAAAAAAGGCTACGATTAATTTTATTTTATCTGAAAGTTCTTCAATTGGTCTCAAACTTGCTTGCACAATTAGATTTAGAGTATGAGCAAAACAGGGAATGTGCTCCCAGTTTCCCAAATGCACTGCTTTAATCATATTTGCAGCATTGTCAGTAACGCAAGCAAATAATTTATGCTTCATTTGCCATTCTGTCAATACAGATAATATGTTTCCTTTTATATTTTCGGCAGTACTTGGCCCTGACGATTTTAAACATGACAACAATCTAGCTTTAATTATGCAATTAGCATCTATAAAATGTCCTGTTACTCCATAAAAACTGTCATTATTAATAGATGTCCATCCATCCGTTGTTATTGCAATATATTTAATATTCTTTAATTCTGATTTAACCTTTTCCAGGCAATTTTCATATGCGCAGGATAATAAGCTATTACACAGAGTTTTCCTGCTGGGAATTGCATAATTGGGATTCAACATACCAAGAAGTTTTTGGAAGTCCTCACTGTCTACGATATTGAAGGGCTGATAAACTTTAATCACAAATTTTAACAACTGTTTATCTATAGACTGTTGTTTTGAAATCCCCAAAGGTTTCCTGCAAAAACTAGTTACAGTTGTTTGTTTTTGGTGTGCTTCTAATCTTTTTGGATCTACAGATTTAGCCGTTGTAGTAGAATGTATTTTACCTCCAGCTTCACCGTCATCTGTATTATCCTGCTCAGTTGGTTTCCTTGTTATTTCGTATTCTTTGTCTTCTTCAAAAATTGGACGTTTTCGAGATTCGTTTAATTTTACCAACGGATGTTTTAATTTAAAATGTCTTTTCATATTTGAAGTAGTCCCAAGTATAAATGATAAAGTCGCTGAGCAAACACTACATTTAACTTTATTTTGTCCACCAAGTTTAACAAAATAATCTTAAACCGAACTCCTTTTCCTATTTGAAGGCATTTTTTAAAGAATGTTTATCTTTTAAATAGATGACACTAAAGAACTTAAATTTTTAGTAATAACCAATAATACTATTTTTCGCGAGACGCGGTACATCACCACCGGCAAGTCACTTGGATTAAATTGATAAGAATTTTTTTAAAATCAGAAAATGGCAACGAATTGATGTGGGCTAACAATACACATTACAGCATTACACAAACTGAAACAAAAACTGTCTGAAAGTCCGAACGGAAATGGATCCGATCATAAATTTACTGAGTTGTCAACTTCTTATATTTTACTGTCTCAAACAGGCCAATTCAGTGCAGTGAATTGGTGCTGCCGCTAGTGTAAAAATTACCAGATGACCGACACAGCCCATTTGAAGAATCGTTGACCATTATTCCTTTTAAAATGATTTGATGTTTCGAATCAGTGAAAACATTTGTTTCGAATCAGTGAACGCTGGCTGTGATTCGAATCATAGTTTCGAAACATCGAATCACTAGCCATCACTACTTGGAAGCATTGGCATAATTTTCCAAGCAGAACTTCTTGCTATAACTCTGTACGCAAACGAGTGCTTTTAAAAAGGACCCAGAAACGTACAGGTTTATATCGTTTTGGGTAGCTAGGCTCTAAACTCTAAAGTCGTTCAGAACCGAGTCAAAAATGGCCTGGGAATGCAAACACTTTCAGAAGCAACTGGCTGCAAATCACAAAGTAACTTTAATGTGGATTCCAGGGTCTCAAGGCATAGAAAGAAACGAAGAGGCAGATAAACTCGCAAAAGAGGCCTCAATTACACCTCTCTTCGGCCCAGAACTACCCTGTAGTCTTAGAAAAAGCCACGTAAAAAATGAAATGAATACTTGGGAGACAAACCAAAAGCAGTTATACTGGAGGAAAACTCCAGGCCTAAGGCACTCAAAAAAGTTCATCACTGTTTCAAAAAAGAAGACTGAGCAGCTTCTCGAACTGAACAAAAACGACTTAAGAATAATAACAGGACTTTTTACAAAAGACTTCTCAGTAAAGTATCACCTTAAGAAAATGGGAAAAGTGAATAATGAAAACTGCAGATTCCGTAACGCAGCAACAAATATAACAGAACACCTGTTTTGCGAATGCATGGTTCAGTTCTGTTAAAGGCTCAAAATTCTTGAAAGGGTGACCCTAACCCCTAGAAAGAAGAGAAACAGCTTCTAAAAAGATAATAGATTATGTAAAAATCTAAACATCTTGGGCAATCATTAAACAATTAGAGTTCGCACAAACAAATGGGTCAAAGTGCTAAGAGGTGTAAAGCCTATAAGACTCTATTTCAGAAAAGAACTATTGCTAGAGGAATAACTAGCTAACTCGATTTATTAAATTGGGTCAACTCGATTTAAAATTATGTCAAATCGGTTTGAGTAACTCTGTTAGGTGCTAGGTGTATTTCTGGACATAAAAGGTGCCTTTGATAGACCTAACTTTAATAGCATTTCTTCGGCGTTTGAGCGTAGTGGTATTGAATCCGCCTTGCGGGAACTCATACGACATATACTTGAGTGGGGAGCAATACAAGTTACAGTAGGAGACTATTCGGTCAGAGGAATCGTAAGTAAGGGATGTCCGCAAGGGGGTGTATTATCCCCCCTTATATGGTTAATCATAGCGGATGACCTTATCCGAAAACTCAATGATCGGGGTCTCTATACAATTGGCTACGCAGATGATATAACCATTCTGCTTTCAGGTAAACACGAGGGAGTACTCTTTGAGTTAATGCAAGACGCCTTATCTATAGTCGAGAAATGGTGCAAAGAACATTCCCTAGCAGCAAATCATGCAAAGACGGAAATGGTCCTTTTCACAAATAAAAGGAAATTAGCGCGACTAAAATTTCCCAAACTCATGGGAACCCAACTCGGGTTGTCAAATCGAGTGAAATACCTTGGTATTGAACTTGACAGCAAACTGAGCTGGAAGTACCACATTGAAAATAAATTAATCAAAGCTTACAAGATCTTCTGGCAATGCCGTGGGGCCATCGGAAGGTCTTGAGGGTTATCCCCTAAGATGACCTTTTGGCTATACACGACAGTCATCAGACCAATTGTAAGCTACGGAGTTATAGTTTGGTGGCCAAAGACAAAGTGCACCACTATAAAACAAAAGCTAAATCATATCCAGAGACTAGCCTGTCTGGCAGTGATAGGAGCAATGAAATCCACTCCAACAGCAGCAATGGAGGCGATCTTGTGCCTGCCACCTCTCGATATATTTCTTGAGGGGGCGGCACAGGCTTCTGCTCTCCGTTTGCGAGCAGGAGGAATGTGGAATACGGTAGGTAAAATGGTGGGTCACCGGCGCATAATGGAGGAGGCGCCCCAAAAGGTACCTATTCTGGATGCGCCGATGGACCATCTACTGGTGAAATATAACTTCACAAAATCCTACCGTATAAAAATGGATGAAGTACAAGCAAGGATACCAGACGTAAGTATATACACGGATGGATCGTAAACAAATACGGGCACTGGAACAGGAATCTTCTCGGAAGTCCTGAACCTAAATGTAAGTATTAAGCTAAATAAATACTCAACAATCTTTCAAGCCGAGATGTTGGGAATTTTATATAGCGCCGAACAAATGACGCAACTGAACATTACAGGAAAATATATCCGAATAAAGACGGACAGCCAGGCAGCCCTTAAGGCCCTGAGGAATGTGAAAACAAACTCAGTGCTGGTATGGAATTGCCACCTAGCTCTAGAACGTCTATCACAACAGAATGCAATTGATCTAATATGGATCAAAGGACATTCTGGAAAAGAGGGAAACGAACGCGCTGACAAACTGGCGAGGAAGGTTTCGGAGGGACAATTCGTTGGACCAGAACCAACCCTTCCTCTGGCAAGATCAACCGTAAGATCCCTACTTAACGAAGAAATTTATCGTAAACACAAAGCCTTATGGGCATCAATAACAAGATGCCGACAAACTCACGCATTTATTAGAATCCCGTGCAGGGAAAGGGCAAAACTATGCCTACAACTCTTAAGGAATAATCTCAGAAAACTTGTAGGGATATGGACAGGTCACTGTCTCGATTAAACAAACACCTCCACAGAATGGAAATTATAAACGACCCGAGCTGCAGAGGGTGTTTGGAAGAAGATGAGAGTGTCGATCACGTGATGTGTCACTGCCCGGTACTAGCATCAATCAGAGGATCCACGCTGGGGGACTTCTGGCCTACTGTGGCTAGTTTGAGAGAGGCGCATCCAAGGGACGTTTTTCATTTTCTCAACAAGGTTGGGTGGCTGAATGAATGACCAAGGACACCTCAATCACGGGGATAGCACAATGGGCCCGAAAAGGGTGGCCTAAGTGCTGGCCTAAACTTTAGGCAACTCACAACGAATCCAGAATCCAGAATCTGTTTAAATTATGTCAACTCTATTTAAAATTTTGTCAATTCGGTTTGGGTAACTTGGTTTGAAACCGATTTGCGCAAACTTTCAAAACAGTTAACTCGATTTGAAATATTTTCGAGTTGGCCCATCTCTAGTCATAGCCTTCTAGGTCGAAAAATAAAATTGGACCAAAAAAACTGTCGATCCTTTAAAAATCACTTTTTTTAGGTGCACTCTATTCAGAAAATTTTGCAGATTCCAAAAATGTAAAAATATACAGAGTGTTCTATTTAAAAATCAAAAGTTGGTATCAGTTTCAGGGAAAGTGACAGCGGCAGGAATGTCATTTTTACGTCAAAATTTGACATTTTATAAGTACATCAAGTGTAACAAGTTTGAACATTTTTTTTCTATAAATAAAGAAAAAAAAGGGGGTGTACCATGATCTTGTTACACCCGATATAAAAATTGAAAATTTAATAGAGGAATCTTTGGAAAGAAATCATACTTTCAAAGGTGTGCTTTCGAAATGTCAACATTAGTTTTAAAATTTCATCTTTAAGTTAAAATATTGTACTTTTTTTTTAATTTTCACTTTAAAGCACCAAATTCCCAGAACAAGTTCAAAATATTTAGATTTTAGCCGAAATTTTTAGTGAAAAGTGAAAGACCTCTTATAAAGTATAAATATTTTAAATTTAGTGAAACTCAAAAGTTTAAAAAAAATAGTCGACATTTCGAGAAAAACAAGAAATCTTAAAAAACTGAAGTTTTAACACAAAAGCTTAAGTAATATTTCGAACTTTGTAATAAAATCTCTAAAAAATATTCAAGATTTTGAGAAAATAAATAAGAAAACACTAGAACAAGAAACGAAATTAAGACATCCAAACTTTAAAATATTCAGGAAAAAAATAATTTTTTACAGACCAAATTTAAAAAAGTTTAAATTTTAGGGAAGAAATTACACTTTGTTTATTTGAAATGCTTAGTTACGATACAAATTTAAATTTTACTCAGGAATAATACAAGTAAAGAACTTTAGATTTTGGGTATTAAACTAAAAATAGAGATGACTTTTAAAATGCAGTTCAGTTAAAACTGGGAAGTTAGCAACAGTGTTTACAGTATCCCTAATAAGATCTCATTTTCAACATTAAAACTAACTCCTAGAATATTAAAAAGTTTTGCCGACATTGCGCAAATAAAATAGCGAATGGTTGAAAATTATGAAACTCTTTCACGACTTTCCTTTCAAAATGATAAAATAACATACGCAAACGGCGCGAGCCTTCTGAAAAGACACACCAAAAGAAAGAAAACACATATATACTCCCGCCTGAAAAGTAGAAAGTATAATTAAAAAGGTCCGAGTGAAAAAGCTTGTTAAAATTACAACTAAGTGAAAATGTAAATGAGAAAGACTTTACCACCGTAAATATTCATCTCGTAGCAAAATAATTCTTTTTCGCTCGACTCCCGGAAAAACTTCCTTCCGGGCCGAGAGCGGAATTTTATCCGTTTAAAACGCTCTCCTCGATGAAGTAATTATCGACTCGTTCGAAGGAAAGCCGCTCCGAGCAGATTAAATAATGAACAACAAAAACGAAACGAAAGAAAACGAGAAATACGCTGAAATAAGACGCCCGCCCAGTTCCGGGGAAATCGGCTAAAAGTAAGGAAATGACGTCACATTCGGCCATTTTGCTCGAGTCATTAATATGAAAATGTCATTATACAAAAAGAATTTGTCTTCGTCTGGCCGAAGGCGAAGCTTTCGCAGCCGTCTCTCTTCCCTGGCGTTTTGTCTTAGCACCCCATCTTCGTTAAAGCTTTTTCTTTACTTTGTAGCAAAGACGACCCAATTTGTTCGCAACGTACTAACCCGCGGGGCTCGATATAAATGCACTTTTCATTTAACGGGGTAATGTCCTTTACGGGAGTGTTTGCACGAGCTTTTGTTTTCGAGGCTCGAAATTATCCAGACGAGAGAATGCTTCAAAGGTTTGTTCGTCTGTTTGACAAATAGGATACAACGATGATAATTAGCCATTCTAGTTGATGAAGAGCAAATTCGTCTTTAAATTCATTTATTTCTTAACAAATTTTCTACGCAAGTGTGAAATACAATGAAATATGTCCTTCATTGAACGGACACTTCTCTTAAAAAGACAGTTTTTCATAGTCCGAAATTGTAAATTGCGTCCGTCCGAAGCAAAGTCCACTGACTTTGCTTCGGACGGACGCCAACATGGTATTTTGGCTACAAAACATGCCAAAACTTTCCCTTAAATGGTCACTATTAAATGTGAAGACATTGTGCAACGTTGCTTTGGCACGGAATTTCACTTAAACATCTTGAAGATGTGAAAGTTTTTAAATAGAAATCCTCTCAATATTAAGAGGCAAAAAAACTTATTGGTTATTGATAAATTACAAAGAGCATTTTATTCCTTTGGTAACAAATTCCTTAGTTTGAAAATTGTACAAAAAAAAGTCCCTATAGACAAAAGTCCTAACTGTGTGAGCTGGACCGCAAAAGAATTTGCTGCCTCCAACTCTCTTGTATGCTTTAAAAATCTTACCTTGAAAGAATCAGTCGTGTTAGTTCCTGGGAGCATCTCCCATGAAAGTACTTGTAGAAAAGAGATAAGTCACCTAATCATCCACCTCTGCTCTAGTGTTTCGAGAGAATCGGTCAAACTTTCGTTATCAATTAAGGAAATCAGCTCTTGTTTGAACTGAATCTAAAAAAGCCAAAGTGCGCTTTGGCGCTAAACTCCAAGTATGAGAACGGTATTCTAGTGTTTGCCTAACTTGGGCTGTGTATAGAGTGAGCAGCTGATGAGGTGGCAAATACTATTTAGCTCTGTGGGAATTATAAACGACTCGAGTTGTAGGGAGTGTTTAGAAGAAGATAAGTCCCGAGCACATGATGTGTCACTGTCCGGCACTAGCGTCAATCAGAGGATACACGCTGGGGGCCTTCTACTCTAGTGTGGCCTGTTTGAGAGAGGTGCATCCAGCTTCTCATCAAGGTTGTGTGCCTGAATGAATGACCAAGGACAACTCAATCACGGGGATATCACAATGGGCTCGAAAGGGGTGGCTTGTGTGTTAATCTAAACTCTAGGCAACTCACTTCGAATCCGGAGTCCAGAATCCAGACTATTTAGCTCTAAAAAGAAAACCTAGCTTCTAAGAGGCGAACTTGACAATGGCGCGCAAATAATCGTCCCAAGAGAAGTTAGTGCTTGCATTTACTCCTTGGATAGACAGATTATATCCCATAGGGAAGATTTTACCGCACATTTCTTTTTTAAGTTAAATCCACTCGCAAAGGGTAACTCCATTATGCTTTCAAAGAACTGCGAGAAGGATGCGGAAACAAGGATAGATGGCGATGAACCGCCTTCTTAAATAAGGTAGGTTGTAATTTTTGCGTAAAATTCCTTTCGGTAACAAGTTCCATAACTTGGAAGTTCTATAGAAAAAAGAGTCTCCGTGGACCGAAGTTCTCACTGTGTCAAGTTGGACCGCACAGGAATTTGCTGTCTCCGACTGTCTAGTACGCCTCAAGAATCTTGCCCTTGGAGGGACCAATCCTATGAGTTCCTGCAAGCATCTTCCATGGTAGTAATTGTAGAAAAGAGACATGTCACCAGCCATACGCCTGTGCTCTAGTGTTTCGAGAGAATCAGTCAGACTCTCGTCATCATCGCTCTTCTTTGAATTAAATCCAAGAGAGCTAAAGTGCGTTTTGGGGCTGAACTCCAAACATGAGAACAGTATTCTAGTGTTGGCCTAACTTAAGCTTTTACTAGTGTTAATAGCTGATGAGATGTGAAGTACTTTTTAGCTCGAAAAAGAAAGCCTAGCTTCTGAGAGGCCGATTTGGCAATGGCGCGCACATGATCGTCCCAAGAGAAGTTAGTGCTCGCATTCCCTCCTAGGAAAGATAGATTAGAGCCCATCGGAAGGATTTTACCGTCCATTAGTATGTTTGTTGCATTATCCCTTGATATTTTCTTAGAGAAAACTACGGCCTGAGTTTTGAAGCGTTGAAGTCGACCAAATTGTTCTTACCCCATTCCAGAATAATCTTGAGATCCCGATTAATCGTCTGCATCTGCTGTTCCCTTAGTTGACAGGCGTCTAAGAGGAAGGCAGCTTACGCAGCAATGCGTACAGCTGCTTACAGGCCACGGAAGGTTTCAGAAATACATCCACAGGATGGGGAAAAGGAACTCAACTTTATGCCAATGCGGAGAGCCCGAGGATGCTGATCATGTAATGTTCGTATGCAGGAATCGGGAGGAATGAAGGAACAGAACAGAGCAGCTAGCGATTAGAAAGGGAGTTCTCTGGCCAAGAAGTATCGAGGAGATTGATGAAGCGGCTCGGAACCCAAATTTCTTTGAAGTTCTGAACCAAGCCGCTGGAAAGCTTGACGAACTCAAGTCCCCATTTGAGGAACAGTAGATTTTGAGTACCGGGGGATCGAGTACCTGAGAAATGAATCTACGAGAAAGCGGAATAGGACAATATGGGAGGAAACCTACGCCAAACTTCAAGTTCTGACCTGGAACCATCCGAAGTCAAGGGGATCGAGTACCTTGACATGGCACAAGCTGGGGGATTGAGCACCCAGCCTTAGACGTAACGCAAGAGAAAAGAAAAAGAGACAACGCGAGGAGGAACATTAGATTAGAACTTTAGGTTAAATAGGTTAGATTAGGTTAAGGTGAAGGGTAGGTTAGGCAGATTAAATGTAGGTTAGAAACTAGACTAGACTAGGAATATACGGCAAACCGAAGTAGGAATAAAATGTAATTAAATAAGAATATTATGTAATAGTTAAGGTCAGAGGGATATGCATGTGTAGGAACCCTCAAAATGAAGCGTAAATTTACTTCAGTTAATATATACGTGTTCCCTTAGTTGATCTAAAGCAGCGATAGATAATGTTTTGTCGGAGAAAAAAGATGACACAAGGTTACTATCATCTGCGTAGCTGCATATAGGTTGAAGCTAAGAGATCGTTTATGTGTAACAGAAATAGAGTAGGAGACATAACAAACCCCTGAGGCACCCCTGCGTTAATCGCAAATATCTTGGATGAGATGCCATCGACGATGACCTGAAGAGATCTGTCAGCGGGAAAATTGGATATCAAATGACAGAGTCCAGGAGGAAGACCATAAGGTGTTAATTTGGCGAGGACAAATCGGTGCCAGACTCTGTCGAAAGCCTTTGAGATATTCAATGCCACACTTCTAGCCTCACCATGTTTTTCCATACCTGAGTTACAGATATGTGTAACACATTCCAGAAGATCGCCAGTGGAACGTTGTTGCCTAAAACCGAATTGCCTGTCGGAGATAATTTTATTTTCCTCCAGATATTTGAGAATCTTGATGTTGATAAATTTTTCATCACTTTAAATACAACAGATAACAAAGATATAGGGCGATAGTTGTTAGCCAGATTCCTTTTTCCCTTTTTAGGGACGGGCTACACTCTAGCAGATTTCCAGATGTTAGGGAATACACTTTTGTTGTAAGAGAGTGTCAACAATTTGCTTAGGACAGGAGTCAACTCTGGGGCGCACTTCTTAAGAGCAATAGCGGGAATACCATCAAGGCCGGAAGCTTTCGAGGTGTCGCCAGCTCAAAGAGAATCTTCCTGATTGTGCGTTGTCTGAAAACAACTTCAGGCATCGAAGTGCCAACCATAGGAAGAATAGGGGGTTCTGCGTTTCAAGAATCAAGATTGGAATTTTCAGCAATCATTAAGGCTAACATGTCAGCCTTTTCCTTGGAGGTAGTAGCAATATTGCTATTTTCATCGAGTAAAGATGAAAAATTTGAAGATGTAAAATTCTTTCCAATCGACTTTGCAAATTCCCAAAAAGACCTAGAACCGTTCGGACAGTTGATATACCTCTTTTACGATCGAAATCACCTTTTGCCTCGTCAATAAGCCTATTTACAAGAATTTCGTGCATCTACAAATATGGTCAGAGTTCCGACTGAGGGATTATTTCGCCAACGACGATATGCGCGATTTTTGCAGGAGACAGCCCGAGCACATTTTTTACTGAACCAAGAAAAACCATGAATATTATTGTTGCATTGTTCCTTGATGTTTTCTTAGAGAAACCCTTGGTCTGAGTTTTTGAGGCGCTGAAGTTGACCAGATTCTTCTCACCCCATTCAAGAACAATTTCACAATCACGATTAATCATCTGTATCTGTTGTTCCCTTAGCCAATCTCAACCATCGACGGATAATGGTTTATATATTATATATGACACAAGGATACTATTAGCTGCGTAGCTGTATATCGGATTGAAAGTTGAAGCTAAGAGATCGTTTATGTGTAACATAAACAAATTAGGAGACAGAAGAGATCCCTGAGGTACCCCTGCGTTAACCGCAAGTGTCTCTGTTGAGATGCCATCAACGACAACCTGAAGAGATCTACCAGCTAGAAAACTGAATGTCAAATATTAGAGTCCAAGAGGAAAACCATAAGCATTTAAAAACCTTTTCGTCAATAAATTGTATGTCGTACTGTAAAAATAATAAATAACCTCGAAAAACACCAATTATAATGGAAAAATGATTAATGAATCTTGGCGGAAAATTGAGCTCTCAAAAATGATATTTTAACTGTCTTTGGAAGTAGCTGTTTTCATCCCCACAAACAGTAGACTAGAACAAGATTTCCCAACTAGGGAAGCGTAAAAATATCATAAGAAGGAAGGGGCCCAATGGGTATTCAGACACTATTTGATTTTCTTAAATTGGTTAAATCTTTTCAAAATTTCGACTTTTTTCGCTTTTTTCTCAAACGTTTCTACTTGTCAAAATAAATTCATTTCAAAATTTTTACTTTTCCCAATAAATTTATTTCAAAATTTCTGTTTTGTTCAAATTTTCAACTTTTTCAAAATTTCCAGATACAGATAATTAACATATGTCTGCTTCTGCATTTATTTTACTTAACTTCCAAAAATGGCAAGTTTCTAAAAAAATTTGGTTTAACCTTTGGTTTTTTTTAATATGTCGAGTTTTTAAAAGGTTGACATTTTTTCACTTTTTTATATCAAAATTGCCATTTCTTTTTTTTTTTAATTTGAATTTTTAAAACTGGCGAATTTTTCTTAATATTTCAATGCTTTTCAAAACTTTCATTTTTTTAAATGTCTAGTTTAAAAGTATAGCCTTTTGGAATTTTTTCAAGATTTCCACATTTTTGATATTTTAGACTTTTTTCCAATATTTCAACTGTTAAATGTTAACCTCTTTTAAAATTTAGATTTTTATTTTATTGTTAATTTTTACGAAATTTTCGACATTTCGAAATTTCCGCTTTTTTCAAAGTTTTCGAATTTGTTAAAAATGTTTACGTTATTTGAAGCATTTTGTTTCTTTAAAATTTGGACTTTTTAAAACATGTGGAGTTTTCTGAAGATACCTCCATTTATTTTTCACTATTTTTCAGAATTTCCACTTTTTAAAAAATTTTGGAATTTATTCAAAATCCTATCTTTTTTTTGAACATTTCGTTTTTTTTAAATTTTAGCTTTTCAAGAAATGTGTAATTTTTTAAATATCTCTCCTTATGTTTTCCAAATTTTCAAATTAGAAGTTTCCAGTGTTTCTCAAAATGTAGACGTTTTTCAGAATTCAGAATACTTTTTAAGATTTTGAATATTTGAAAAATTTTGTCCGAATTACTTATAGGTTTTAATCAGTATTTTTGGCGTTAAGAAAAATTAGGCATGAATATATTTCTCATACTTCGGGGGGCACAATTGGACATCGAGGTTCACATATGAATTCGTCGCGGAACTGTACAATGATCCAAAATGAAAAATAAAGCAATCGCAATTTTTAGAAGACGCCGCTATTTTCGAAAAAAGTTTAAATTACCAAAACAAAGTCGAAATTTCCAAAAAAAGGTCGGGTTTTATAAAAAAAGGGTAATTTTGAAAACAACCAAAACTTTCAAATAAAAGTCAAAATTTCATAGTTGAATTTTCTCAAAAATTCTGGAAGGACAAAAACTGTCGAAAATTTTGATGAAGAAATGAAGAATTGACATTTTGTAAAATATCAAAATTTTTAAAAAGAAAGTAAAAAAGTGATGAAGCTAAAGAGTAAAATTTTTATAATTTAATCAAGAATTTAAAAAATCGAAATTTGAAACAAAATTTTCCCAAAATTCGCAATTTGAAAAAAATCGCAATTTTCAGAAAATTTTAAATTTCTAAGAAAGTTTGATTTTATAAAAACGTTAAAATGCTCAAAAAATCGAAAGTTTTAAAAAAGCTTATAGTCTCATAATCAAATTTTCACAAAAATTTTGAAAATACACAGAATGTCAATTTTTTCGGGAAAAATTGACGTCTTGTAAAAAGTCAACATTTTCGAAACAAGAAACTTAAAATTTTGAGAGAATATTAAATTTAAGTTATTTTAAAAAATGTCAACTAGTTTCAAAACATGAAGAAAATGTCAAAATTTTCTAAAAGGGTCTGAGATTTTCAAATAAAAGGCAAAATTCAAAAAATACTGTACTTCTAGAAAAAGTTGAATTTAAACCCAAACTTTGATAAAAAGTCGCAATTTAAAAAATAAGTTCAATTTTCAAAACAATCGAAACTTTCAAAGAAAGTCACAATTTTATAGCAAATTCTAAAATTCTGAAATTACTGAAATTCTGAAATTCTGAAATTCTGAAATTCTGAAATTCTGAAATTCTGAAATTCTGAAATTCTGAAATTCTGAAATTCTGAAATTCTGAAATTCTGAAATTCTGAAATTCTGAAATTCTGAAATTCTGAAATTCTGAAATTCTGAAATTCTGAAATTCTGAAATTCTGAAATTCTGAAATTCTGAAATTCTGAAATTCTGAAATTCTGAAATTCTGAAATTCTGAAATTCTGAAATTCTGGAATTCTGAAATTCTGAAATTCTGAAATTCTGAAATTCTGAAATCCTGAAATCCTGAAATTCTGATATTGTGAAATTCTGAAATTCTGAAATTCTGAAATTCTGAAATTCTGGAATTCTGAAATTCTGAAATTCTGAAATTCTGAAATTCTGAAATCCTGAAATCCTGAAATTCTGATATTCTGAAATTCTGAAATTCTGAAATTCTGAAATTCTGAAATTCTGAAATTCTGAAATTCTGAAATTCTGGAATTCTGAAAATCTAAAATTCTGAAATTCTGAAATTCTGAAATTCTGAAATTCTGAAATTCTGCATTTCTGAAATTCTGAAATTCTGAAATTCTGAAATTCTGGCATTCTGACATTCTGAAATTCTGCAATTCTGAAATGCTGAAATTCTAAAATTCTGAAATTCTGAAATGCTGAAATTCTGAAATTCTGAAATTCTGAAATTCTGAAATTCTGAAATTCTGAAATTTTGAAATTCTGAAATTCTGAAATTCTGCATTTCTGAAATTCTGACATTCTGACATTCTGCAATTCTGAAATGCTGAAATTCTAAAATTCTGAAATTCTGAAATTTTGAAATTCTGAAATTCTGAAACTCTGAAATTCTGAAATTCTGAAATTTTAAAATTCTGAAATTCTACAATTCTGAAATTCTAAAATTTTCAAATTCTGAAATTCTGAAATTTTGAAATTTAAAAATTCTGAAATTCTGAAATTCTGAAATTCTGAAATTCTGCATTTCTGAAATTCTGAAATTCTGAAATTCTGAAATTCTGAAATTCTGAAATTCTGAAATTCTGAAATTCTGAAATTCTGAAATTCTGAAATTCTGAAATTCTGAAATTCTGAAATTCTGAAATTCTGAAATTCTGAAATTCTGAAATTCTGAAATTCTGAAATTCTGAAATTCTGAAATTCTGAAATTCTGAAATTCTGAAATTCTGAAATTCTGAAATTCTGAAATTCTGAAATTCTGAAATTCTGAAATTCTGAAATTCTGAAATTCTGACATTCTGCAATTCTGAAATGCTGAAATTCTGAAATTTTGAAATTCTGAAATTCTGAAATTCTGAAATTCTGAAATTTTGAAATCTGAAATTCTGAAATTCTGTAATTCTGTAATTCTGAAATGCTGAAATTCTGAAATTACATGGAAGTCGAATTTTTTCGGAAAAACAGCATTTTGTGAGATGTCAAAATTTTTCAAAATTTCCGAATTTTTTAAAATTGGCAAAAAAACGAATCAAATTTCACAATTAAATCAAAATTTTTGAAAAACAAAATTTTGAAGAAAATTCAGATTTTCAGAAATACTTTAATATTTCAGCGAATATTAAAATTGGGAAATTTTCAAAAAAATCGAGTGTTTCAAAACAGACAAAATTTTTTAAATGGTTAAAATTTTTAAAAGTCGGTTTTATAAAGGTTTTCAAAAAATCGAAACTTTTAAAAAAGTTCTAATTTCACAGTAGAATTTTGATAAAAATACTGAACAGGAACAGGAACAGGAAAAAGTGGAATTTATTTTAAAAAAGGCAAAATTTTCAAAAAAGGTGCGAAATTTCCAAAAATGGTCAATATGGCCAATATGGCGATATTTTCATATTATAATCAAAATATCCACAAAAAAATTGAAACACTTTTAATTACAAAATCACAAATATTAAAAAAAAATTAATTAAAATTAGTCGAAGTTTTCAAAGGAAAAGTTGAGATTTTCAAAAAGAGCCAAAATATTGGAAATATCGACATCTTGAAAAAAATTCAAATTTTCGAAATATATTAAAAATTTTAAAATGCAACAAATGCTTGCAAAATAAATCGAAATTTTAACAACAGTCGATTAAAACAAATCAATATTTTTAAATAAAGGCGAAATTTCGAAACATTTCCAAATTTTGACAGAAAATAAGGATTTTAAAGAAATCAAACTTTTGAAAAATAATGTCATTATTTTAAAAAAATAATGTAAAAAGTTGACCCTTTCAAAAAATTCAAGGATTTTGATCGAATAAAGAAAATTTCAAAAAACCTTTTCCAAAGGTTGCAATTTTGAAAAATAAATTGAATTTCAAAAATAATCAAGATTTTAAAGCAACACAAAAAAATGTTAAAAAATGAAGCATTTTTAGTTAAGTTTTCGAAAAAAGCAGAAATTTTCGAAGTTTAATATTGAAAAAAACCGAAAATTTTCAAAAAATTCTAAACTTTGATAAAAAGTGGAAAAGTAAAAATGTTGTAAAACATAACATTTTGGTTAATTAAAAATTAAAAAGAAAATAAATGTATAACTAACTGGGTGGTTAGTGAAGAGTTTTTGGGGTTTTCAGAAATAACAGAGAAAAACTATGTTATGCGGGATTTTATTAGGCTAGGTTAGGTTAGGTTACAACAACGAACGCGGGTATCTAGATTATGACATGCCGAACTCTCTTCGGAAACACGCGATCTCCGCCGTGCCAAGTGGCAGGGTCGGCTTTTCGTTATTTTACGCGTTACAAATGTCATTTTTTTAAAAGTTAAATTTTTTTATTGAATGTTTTTAAAAAAATCGAAATTTAAAAACAATCAAACATTTTAAAAAGCAGCGAAAATTTTCAAATAAATTCGACCTTTTGCAAAATAGTTCAAAATGTCGAAAAGAGTCGACATTTTAAGGAAATTTTGCGATTTAAACAACTAGAAATTTTCGAATAAAGTCGAAATTTTGAAGAAAATAAAAAATTCGACTATTGTCAAAATAGGTAGAAATTTTTGGAAAAGTCGAAATTTGAAGAAAAATTAAATTTTAAAAAAGTAAAATTCTTGAATTTTTAATTTAGAAAAACGTCGGAATTTTAGAAAATATAATCTACATTTTTAAAAGCAAAAATTAGAAAAAAAAACAATTTTTGTTAAAATACAGAAACTTAAAAAAAGTCCAAATTTTCCAAGTCAAAAATCTAAGAAAACACCCAAATTTTGATAAGAAGTCGAAATTTCCTATAAAGAGTCTAGGTCCTAAAATAAAATGGAAATCTTGAAAAAATAGAATTTTGCAAAAAGATGGATATTTTAAAAAATCTTTAGTGTCAAGAGGTAGATTTAAAAAAATAAAATCATCAGAAAAGTCGAAATTTTGAAAGAGTCAAAATTTCAAAAGGTCAAAATTTTCAAAAAGTATAAATTTTCAAAAAAGTAAAATTTTTAAAATTGTCAAAATTTTGGACCGGTGAAAATTGTGTGAAAAAAATGTTAACGTGAAAGTTTTGAAAAAGTCGAAAATAAAAAATCCAAAATTTGGAAATAAAATGGGTATTACCGAAAAATTCATTAAAAAAATCTCGACATTCTGATTTTTTCAGAGAAGTTGAAATTTTAGAAATTTTAAATGGAAAAAGTTGAAATGTTTAAAACGTCAAAATTTTCAAAAAGGTGAACTGTTCATTAAGTCGCATAAGATTAAAAAAGATCGAAAGTTTCAGTGAAAGGGAAGTTTTAAAAATGAGCAAAAAGTTTGGATCTTAGGAAAAATCGAAACTTTGAAAAAAAATGAAATTTTAAAAATCGAAACTTTAGAAAAAATGGCGAAATGTCAGAAAAATACAAAATTTAAAAATGAGGAAATTAAAAAAAACGATACTTAAAAACTTGATTTACTTACTTTTTAAGATTTTGAATATTTGAAAAATTTTGACTAATTTAATTATAGGTTTTAATCAGTATTTTTGCCGCTAAGAAAAATTAGGCATGAATATATTTTTCATATTTCGGGGGGCACAATTGGACATCGAGGTTCACATATGAATTCGTCGCGGAACTGTTCAATGATCCAAAATGAAAAATAAAGCAATCGCAATTTTTAGAAGGCGCCGCTATTTTCAAAAAAAGTTTAAATTATCAAAAAAAGGTCGAAATTTCCAAAAAAAGGTCGGGTTTTATAAAAAAAAGGGTAATTTTCAAAACAACCAAAACTTTCAAGTTTCAGTGAAAGGGAAGTTTTAAAAATGAGCAAAAAGTTTGGATCTTAGGAAAAATCGAAACTTTGAAAAAAAAATGAAATTTTAAAAATCGAAACTTTAGAAAAACTGGCGAAATGTCAGAAAAATACAAAATTTAAAAATGAGGAAATTAAAAAAAACGATACTTAAAAACTTGATTTACTTAGATAAATTTGGTAGCCGTGAAATAGTGAATGAGATTGGGTGACATATCAGCTAGTTAATGTATAATTAGACATTAACATTTGGTGACTTTTCAGAAATTGTCACTTTTCAAGCTCCTAATTTGAAAATTTCAAGGCGCTAAAATGAGGATTTTCGCCTAAAGGCTTTAAAAAAATTATCCTTTTTTGGCAAGAAGCAGAATATTCGCCTTAAATGTTCCTGAAAAAGTTCCTTTTTTAATAAAATAACCAAGAAAGATATGTTAATGAAGTATGTAAAATTAATTGCAGGATTGATTAAAATATACACAAAAGGCATATGGGTAGATTCGCACTTTATCCGTACGGACCGTAAGAGCCCCAAGGGTTAAATCTTTCTGTTAAAGGATACCAAAAGGTTTTCTTTAACGGGACTCGACCTGGACGATTTAAGGGGGACACAACTGGTCAAACCAGTATTTTATGTAAATACCCTTAACCTTTTGATATTTTTCTAATGGTCATTAAAGACCCAACGGTCATTGTGCTGGCCCGTTTGCGGAAGTGGTGTGAGAATTGTGAAACGCATAAGGGCATTTGATTCATAGATAAACAAGAATGTCCCATATGGGAACTGCATAGTAAAGGGTTGAACTTTTTGTCTCTCGAATCAAAAATATTATACCTCCGTTAATCCCTGAAGTCTTAAATTAAATGTAAATAATACAAATTTTAGCAAAAAATTATAGCTTAATCTGAAGGAACAATTTTCTGTTGTACAATAAAAATTTTACGCTTTAGTTCTAATTTCGAAGAAGACATGTAAAAATGTCTTAAAATACGTCTAAATTTTAAGTTTAAAGTGGATATTTTTGAAGAAAAAGGTAAAACTATTTTTAAACTTAAAAATTCAGAAATGAGTTTAACATTTACCTAAAAAATATTCTTGAAATGTCCTTTTTATTAAAAATTATGACTTTTTTCAAAATTTCAAGTTTCCTCTTAAATTTTTGGTTCTGCCGATTTGGACATTTCAAATTTTTAATATTCATATTGATTTAAAAATAATTTATTTCCTTCTTAATTTGATGTTTTCTTTTTCAAATTTAGACTGGTACCTTTTTGGAGGTTTTTCAAAATTTAGACTTTTGAGAGATGTGTTGAAATTTTGACTATTGTTTAAGCGACATTTTCTTTTCTGAATTCGTGTATTTCAAAATTTTGATTCTTTTGTAAATTGTCACTTTTTTTGAAAACGTTGACCTTTTAATATAAATTTGGCTTTTATTTTTAAAAATTTGGATTTTTTTGGCTTGAACCTTTTGTGAAAATGGCGATTCTAAATCTTTTGGTCTTTTCCCAAAATTTTAACTTTTTAGGTGGTTTGATTTTTTCTCGAAATTTCGACATCTTTTTATAATTTTGGCTCTCTTTAAGAAATTTCGATTTTCAAAAATCTCGACTTTTCTTGGAAATTTAAAAATTTTCCCTTAACGTCAACTTTTTTGAACTTTTTTGAAAGTGGCGGCTTCAAATTTTGTTTTTCTTAAAATATTTTGGATATTTCTTGAAATATTTTGGATATTTCTCCAAATATTTGAGTAATTCTCGAAATTTTGTCTTTTCTAGAATTTGGAATTATTCCGAAACCAAAACTTTTTCTGAAAGAATAGTATTGTTTTTTAAATTTTGACTTAGATTTGCAAATCTTGACTCTTTTGAAAATTTTACTTTTTTGAAACATTTTTTTTTGTTGGTGGAACGACTGGTCCTTGGCCATCTTCAAAAATTGAAATCCCCTAAAACCAAGAAAGATTAAAAAGCACAACAGAGGTTGCTCTAACGCGTCTTCTTCAGAGAGATATCATCTCTCTGAAGATGACAGCTTCGGCTGTCGAAACGCGTTAGAGCAACTTTTGTTGTGTTTTTTAATCTTTCTTGGTTTTAGGGGACAATTTTTTTATTTCAACCTTTTGAAACTGTCGACTTATTTGAAAATTTCCTAAAGTATTCTCTTAAAATTTTTGGTTTTGTTGAAAAGCTCGACCTGTTTCAAAATTTTATTTCTTTAAAAATTTTGATTTAATTATAACAATTTGAGTTATTTAGCTGCTTTGCCACATTGACAATATTTAAACTTTTTTTGAAAATTTCGACCTTTTAAAAAACAGTAACTATTTTCTGAAAAAATTCGACAATGCATGTCCTTTCAAAATTTTTATAAAAATTCGACTATGAAATAATGATTTTCTTTGAAAGTTTCAATTTTCTGAAAATTTCGACACTTATAAAATCTTAATTTTTTGGAAATATCGAATTTTTTTAATTAAATTGCTTTTTAATATTTGTGATTTTGTAATTTGTTTTTTCAGAGTCCTAACTAACAAAAATTTCGAAATTTTTGCAAAAAGGTCGAAATTTTCTCAAATTCGGTTTATGCAATTCGTTGAAAACTTTACAAATTCGTAATTTAAAGTCAAATTGTTCAAAAAAAATCGAAATTTTCAGAGTCGGAGATACAAACATTTTTCAAGAAAAAGTCAAAATTTTAAAATAAAGTCGAAATTCTAAATAAAAAAGTCGAAATTTTAAAGACCAAATTTTTCAAAAAAAAAACGAAATTTTGAAAAAAAAATGAAGAAATTTCGAAATAATTCAAAATCTGAAAAAAGTAGAAACTTCTAGAGATAGTGGTCAAAATTTTTCAGGCCCAAGATTGAACTTTTCAAAGAAAAGTTGAATTATGAAAAAAAATTGGACAGTTATGGGGACTTCATATTTTCATTTTGCCTCCCCCCAAATTTTTCATTTTTATACTTTTACCTGGATTAGCGGGTGCCAGTCAGTTTCCATTTTATACAGGTGTGTACAAAAGTCCGGGCCGCTACTTCAGGAGGCATATTCTACACATTAAAATATGAAAATGTTGAAATACATTTGTTTTCCTTTTAATTGCCTCCTGAACGGAGATATGACCATTTACAAGATGGCGACCCCCTAAAGTGGTTTTTTTGACTACAAAAAGTTAACGGTTAGTAGCAAAGTCCATGAAATTGGGCAAGCAGTTTAAGAAGTGGATTAGGCATCATTCTCATGTAACATATTTTTTTAATAAGCAGTAGCGTGGTCGTGTTAGGGGATTGCCCGCGATTATTTTTTGCCGTAACTTTTTTGTATTGCAATATTTCGTACACAAAGTGCCATAATCGTAAAAAGCAACATTTTTTTATACAAAAAGGTGACTCTTTCTTAAAGTCGCTAAAAGTAACCGTTTCCGAGAAAAAGGTCGTTTAAATAATCCTATCCCGTCTTCGAAATTCTAACTAATTTGTATAAGAAAAAATAAGTTGGTCATGCAAACTGATCGTAAAGAAAACAATTGTACTTGACAATATCTGCCAGAGATTGACGTGTGTCACTGATAAAATTTGGTCGTAAGCTGTAAACTTTAGCAGTTTTTGTTGTCAATAGTAAGTGTAGTAGTTTTTTAACTTTTCATTATTTTGATAAAATGGACTATTCAAATCAAGAAATGGCCGATATGCATTTAATGTACGGGCTTGCAAATTGTAATCGTGCTGAAGCAAGACGGCTTTATGCTGAACGTTTTCCTAATAGACACCTACCAGGAGAAAAATTGTTCCAGAAAATTAATGCTCGTTTATGTGAAACAGGAAATTTTGTTTTCAAAGGCGAACGTGTTGGAAGGCCAAACGCAGAAGTTGCTAATTTAGAGGAGCGTGTGCTTCAGCGAGTTGAAGAAGATCCATGTATCAGCACTAGACAACTTGCTTTAGCCGAAGGAGTAAATCACGTAACTATCTGGCGAATTTTGAAATTTTACCTATTTTACCCCTATCATTTTCAAAGAGTGCAAGGGTTACTTGCTGCTGATTATCCTCCAAGAATAGAATTTTGCAACTGGCTATTGCATAAGATCGCTGAAAATGAGAACTTTCCATCGCTCATATTATTTACGGACGAAGCGGGTTTTACTAGAAACGGGATACTTAACTTTCACAACATGCATCAGTGGCAAGTTGCAAATCCCAATGCAGTTATTCAGTCGAGACATCACCAACATTTTTCACTTAACATTTGGGGAGGAATAATGGGGGACTCTATAATTGGACCGTTTTTTTTACCTCATAGGTTAACAGGAGCATCATATAGACATTTTTTGCAAACAGAGTTACCCAGTGTTACTTGAAAATGTTCCACTGATAACAAGACAGCGAATGTGGATAATGCACGATGGGGCACCTGCCCATTTTAGTGCAGTTGCTAGGGAATTTTTGAATAACAACTATCATCAACGATGGATAGGTCGAGGAGGTCCGATACCATGGCCAGCTAGGTCTCCTGACCTCAACCCACTCGATTTCTACTTATGGGGACATCTAAAGCAGATCGTCTACTCCACACCAGTTGACAATATCAATGATCTTCGTGAACGAATTGAAAATGGGTTCAACCAGATTCACAATACACCAGGCATTTGCGAAAGAGTAAGGAGTTCCCTTAGAAGACGAGCCGAGCAATGTATTGCTGCAGGGGGCAGTAATTTCGAACACTTGCTTTGATTTTTTTTTTCTTAATTTTGTACTATTTTTATATCAATGCAGTTAGTAGTGGATAAATTAGAAATTTGCAAAACGAATTCTAATAAATGCAACAATTTTGTATAAACGCTTTATTCTCGAAAACGGTTACTTTTAGCGACTTTGAGAAAGGAGTACCTTTTTTTGTATATAAAAATGTTGCTTTTTACGATTATGGCACTTTTGTGTCGAAATATTGCAATACAAAAAAGTTACGGCAAAAAATAATCGCGGGCAACCCCCTACACAGCACGCTACTGCTTATTAAAAAAATATGTTACATGAGAATATGCCTAATCCAATTCTTTAACTGCTTGCCCAATTTCATGACTTTGCTACTAACCGTTAACTTTTTGTAGTAAAAAAACCACTTTAGGGGCGCCATCTTTAAATGGTCATATCTCCGTTAGGAGGCAATTTAAAGAAAAAAATGTATTTCAACATTTTTCATATTTTAATGTGTAGAATATGCTCCTGAAGTAGCGGCCCGGACTTTTGTAACACCCTGTATAAACAGACTATTTACACTAAGGATGAATAAGGATGCCTATGTAAGTATGCAATCATTTCTGTTGATCGAATCTATTTTAAAGCATCCAAGTACTATTCAAGGGTCGTGTTTTCGACACGCGATGAATCTCTATTATGGGGTACAATTTCAAGGGAAAAAAGTGCACGAGATGCTTAGCTATGTGATGAAACTATTCACTTGTTCCCGTTTTTTATGAACCCTTTCACTTTTATGAATTTGCTACCTGTTGGGGATGCTGATGTTGGGTAATGAAGAAGGGTTACCTGTCTGCTGTCGTCATAAAAAACTAATGTATTGGAAATCTATGTAAAATACCTTAGAACTCAATGACCAATTACTTCTACAAAGTGAAAGTTGTTGCTTGATTCTGAAAAGATTACACATCACCAACTGCTACCTAACTTGGCCAAACCCTCCATCTGTTAACACTTTATAAAATATCTTTGAAAAAAATATTTCTTATAAACAGCTATATATCCCTGAAAATTAAATAGATTTTTAAAATGAGCAATTAAGTAGTAATCATAATCATAAAATTAGAGAATAAAGTGAACTTTCGAGCAAAAGTTCGTTGAAAAAGAGTCGCATTTAAAAGAGAGGAGAAATATTTAAATTTTTTTAAAGAAATTTTTATTTAGTTTCCAGAAAAAACTTAAATTATCAGAACAAGACAAATTTCTGAAAAAAATTGAAATTGTGGGACAAATAAAAAGTCAAATTTTGCGGTAAAAGTCAACCTTTTCCAGAAAAATAAAAACTTTGAAAGAATTTAAAAATAAGAGAAATTCTTACAGAGACGAACTTTTAAATAAAAAGTCAAGATTTTGAGGAATATTTTTTTTAATAGAAAGTCAATTTTTGGGCGAAACATTGAATTTTGGGAGGACACAAAGCAAGCGTTAGAAATGTCAATTATTTCAAGAAATAGACAAAAAAATCCAATTTAGAAAAAATTCTCTAAATTTTTAGAAAAAAAAACCTAAATTTTAGGCGACGACATTTAAAAAAAAGTCAAATTTGTTAGAACTTAAAGAAAAATTATAAATATATATGTATAAAGATCACAATTTCGCTAAAGAACTAATTCCAAGGAACAACAAATAATGCAAGAACAAAATGCAGACACATAATGAAATTTGAACCTAGTTTCGAAAAAGGAGTCGAAATTTCGTAACAAGATGAATTTGGACGAAAATATCGTAATTTCAAGAAACAGAGGGTGCCAAATTTGAAGGTAAAAGTCAACATTGCCAAAAAAGGTGTGAACTAAAAAAAATTAAAACTTTTGGTAAAAGATTGATGTTTCCGGAAAAAGGCAGTTTTTCTAATAAAGTCAAATCTTTTGAAAAAAATTGCATTTTGGGAGTAAAGTCGAAATTTAAAAAAAAGGACGAAATTTGAGAATAAATTGAAAAAAATCGAGAATAAGGCCAATTTAAAAAAAAGTTGAATTTAGAAAAAGAACACAGAACTTGATTAAATGGCGAAATATTTCGAAAAAAGTCTAATTCTGAGAAAAAAAGTCGATGTTTATTAATTTTGTTCAACATTTCTGCGACCCAGTTTGGAAATATTTAAATCTTTATTAAATGTCGACAATATTCTGAGTGCGCCAACTGCAAAGGCGACCATGTGGCGAGCTACAGGAGATACCCCGCTTTTCCACCGCCAAGGAAGCAAAAGACCACTCAGGAGAAGACCCCAACTTGAAAAGCCAAACCGACAAGCAAAGGCAACAGTCAATCCTCCAAAGGCTGCGCCCAAACCAATCGGAACCTCCAACACAAAGGTAAGTGGAAATACTTATGCCTCAATTGTTGCAGGTGGCGCAAAGAAGGTCCCAAAGAAGACTTCGAAGACGATGAATCAAGTCGTATTGGACTTGATTAGGGCCGTCTCTGTAGCCAGAAACAGCCAAGAGGCCATCGTAAGCATCATAATAATGCTTCCCAAGATAATCTCTCCAAAACACTAATGGAGGGACGCCAAGAAAGGAGAGTTAACGAAGGAAACCCTGCTAGTCGCCAGCACATCAAGACAGTTTCCTGGAACTGCAATGGACTCCAAGGCAACAGGAACGAACTTGAAGTTTTCGCAAAGTAAAACGACCTGGACGTATTGATGCTGAATGAAACCAAGATGACGTTCAGATCTAAAAATCCCAAAATCCGAAGATATATTCTTCACCGCAGAGGCAGACCAACTGGCCCAGGAGGAGGTGCGACTATCTATGTAAGTAGAAAGCTAACTCATTTTGATGCAGGCACTCCGGGGTTGGAAAAGCTGGAAGGAATTGGAGTAACAATTCAAATGGCGTAGGGACCTCTGACGCTGGTGTCTTGTTACTTCAGAACCAACGTCCTCTCAGAGACAGATTTGGCAGGCATCTTTGAAATAAACAATAACAATGTTATTGTAGCCGGAGACCTTAATGCCAAAAACGTCGAATGAGGCAGCAGAGCCAACAACAAAAATGTAAGGACACTTTAAAGGTTCACAACATAGAACGAAATCGATGTAATGGCTCCAGAAGAACCAACCAATCATCATCTCACCACAGAAATACCAGATGACCTGGAGGTTGCACTGATGAAGGATGTTCGATACACTGTTGAGTTAACATCAGTTAGTGAGCTCAGCTCAGACCACAACCCAGTGATGATGACCATCGGAGATGATCGTGGACTCAAGCCTCCGGAAACCTGCAAGAAAACAAACTGGACACAGTTCAGGGAGTATCTGGCAGCAAATCTGGAAGAGCCTGGAGAGATCAATACAAACGATGACATCAACACCGCGGTGGAGAGACTGGAAACCACTATAACAGATTCAATTCTGGCTGCGACCAAAACTTTCCGGCGTATAGAAGGAAGGGAACCACTGCCAAATCACTTGGTGGAGCTGATTAAGAGGAAAAATCGTGCCAGGAAGAGAGCAAGACGGACCAATCTGCAAGCAGATAAGGCGGAAGTCAACAGGCTCATCCACGAGCTCAGGTATGAACTCAGAGAGCACAAAACTTCTAAATTTCAGGAACACCTAAGAAGCCGCAACCTCGAAACTTCATCAGATCTCTGGCGCACAGCCAAAGCTCTAAGAGGAGTTAGGAAACATTTCCCTCCGATACACGGACCTCAAGGAATGGCTTACTCAGATCAGGAAAAGGCTGTAGCTTTTGCTGAGACCTTTGAAAGACACTGTTAGGTTACACTTGAAGAAGTGGACTTAGACTTCGTAGATGAGGTGGAAGAAGAGGTTCAAATTCTTCAGGAGGAAGTGCCAGAGGAAGACGACGTCATCCAGCCGACTAACAAGGAGGAAATCCAAAGCCTTCTCTGCAAGCTAAATGTCAAAAAGTCTCCAGGTCCAGACGGAATTCCAAACCAAGCTTTAAAGTCTCTTCCGGACCAAGCTGTGAAATACTTTAGAGCTATAGTCAATTCTATGTTTAAATTCCGATATTTTCCAATCAGATGGAAGACTGCAAATGTTATCTTTATTCCTAAGCCAGGTAAGGATGGGAAATTGTCCCAAAATTACAGGCCAATCAGCCTCTTATCCAACTTGGGTAAGGTGGCCGAAAGGATTTTAAGGAAGCGTCTGCAGAATATCATCAGCGATCGCGACATCATTCCCATGGAACAATTTGGTTTCCAACCTATGCTCTCTACCTCAGACCAATTGCTGAGAGTGGTGGAAACAATTACTCAACGCATGAATTGGAACCAGGTAGTTGGAGCTATCTTCTTCGATATCTCCAAGGCATTTGAAACAGTTTGGCATGAAGGATTAGTCTACAAGATGCACAATGGTTTAAATGGTAAGCTCGTTCCTGGACCAGCGCTCATTCAGAGCAAAGGTGGGACATGAACTATAAAACCAGTTTAGGCTACAGTATGGAGTGCCTGAAGGCTCTGCCTTGTTATTTCTGCTGTATTCTCAGTTCACAGCGGACATCCCGAGAACGAATCCAACAATCGATCACACCTTATTGGTAGCTTATGCAGACCACACAGCTTTGGTGGCGTACGCTTTTAGTCCAGAGTTGGTCACCAGGCGACATCAGGAGGCAACAGATGGTCTACTAGATTACTTCGGTCAATAGAGAATCCAAGTCAACACAGACAAGACCCAAGCAGTGTTCTTTACCCGAAGAAAACTCCAACCATAGAGAAATGTTAATATTCATGGACAAAACGTCACCTGGAGACTTCTGGCAAAGTATCTAGGTGTAATTCTAAATAAAAGACTTACATTTCAGGCACACATCGATTATGCAGTGTCCAAAGCCAAAATGCTGAAGGAACTGCTGCAAAGGATAATTGGTAGAAATAGTAACCTGTCCATTGGACTTAAAGTGTTACTATACAAATCAACCATAAGACCAGCAATGACCTATGCATCTGTAGCTTGGTCATAGTTTTGCTGAAATTTTAGCTTTTAGTTTCGATAATACTTTTCATAAATTTTATGATTCAGAAAGTCTAAATTTGGGGTAAAAAGAGTCGAAATTTCATTCAGGAGCTTAATTATTCCTGCAAAATTCCAAAATTTTGAGTTAACCGTCGAAAGATTGGCCTTTTTCTCGAATTTATTGACATAATCTCGAAATATTGAGTGATTTTAAAAAAATAAGCTTTGTTGATATATCTAAGTCAGAGGTTTCATTTTTTTATGTTGCCTCCCCCGCCCTCGGAATATAAAACATATATTTTGCCTCATTTTCAGTTTTTTAAGTAAAAGGCAATAATTCGAATCCAAACACAGAGTTAAAAAAATTAAAGTTTTCAAAAAAAGTTAAAGTCTTAGGCAGGAGTCGATATTTTTGAAAAGGTCGACTGGTTGAAAAAATAGCTGAAAGTTTTGAATAAAAAATTAGAAAAATAAGGCGAAATGTTAAAAAATTCAAAATATTTGAAAGAGACAAAATTCAAAACAATCGAAATGTTCAAATAAGTTAAAATTTGGAATAAAATTCGAATTTTGAAAATGGACATTTGGAAAAAGTTTAAATTTTCTTAAAATTTTGAAAAAAAATGTACAAATTTAAAGAAAAATTAAATTTTGGGAAATAATTCGTAGATAATTTTCTAAAAATTTGAAACATCGAAGAATATAGTGAAAGATTTAAAAAAGGTGAAATTTTAACTAAAATCAAAATTTCCCGAAAATTCCCAAAAATTAAAAAAAATGACAATTTTTAATAAAATTCAAAATTTTTGATAATCCAAAATTTTCAAAATATGAAAATCTCGAAAAATTTTCTAAATTTTGAATAATAGATATATGAATTTTTAAAAAAGTCGACAGTCTTAAAAGTCAGAAAATTTTTAAAAATGGAGGCAAAAATTTGAAAAAAAGTAGAAATTTTAAAGTTAAATTTTGAAAAATATCTAAATTGCGATAAAAAGTTTTGACACAATTCGAATCTAAACTGGGTGTTAAAAAAAATCAAAGTTTTCGAAAAAAGTTAAGCTTGTTAATAGTCGAGGTTTTTAAAAATGTCAAAAGTTTGGAAAACAGCCGAAATTTATAAATCAAAAATTTGAAAAATAAGGCGAGACGTTGGAAAAACTCAAAAGATTTTGAAAAGTCGAAATTTTATGCAATCGAAATGTTCAACAATGTTAAAATTTGGAATAAAATTCGTAAACATTGGAATAGTCGAAATTTTGGAAGAGTCAAAATTTTCTTAAAATTTTGAAGAAGGAACAAAATCGAGAAATATTGAAGTTTTGAAAAATAATTTGTATCTAATTTTTTAAAAAGCTGAGAATTGGAGACCGCAGTGAAAAACTAAAAAAAATAAAATTTTGATAAAAATCAAAATTTTCCAAAAATTCCAAAAATTAAATAAATGGCAATTTTCAAGAAAATTCAAAATGTTTGAAAATCCAAAATTTTCAAATTATGCAAATTTCGAAACATTTTCAAAATTTTGAATAATATATAAATGAATTTTCCAAAAATGTTGACAGTCTTAAAAGTCTAAAAATTTCTAAAAAAAATGCAAAAATTTTAAAGAAGAGTAGTAATTTTAAAAGTAAATTTTGAGAAATGTCTAAATTTTCATAAAAATTTAATTGAAAAAAAAAAACATAATTTTCGCGACAATTCCAATCCAGTTCGATTTTTTTTTCTTGAAATTTAGGAATTGGAAGTTATTGTTGAGTTTGTTCTAGAACCTTTCATGATTTATTCGTCATGGTGGACTTTTATTGGTCAGAAATATTATCATTATTAGTTTTATTTAACGTCTGTGCGACCTAAAAAAATTAAATATTTCCAAACTGGGTCTTAGAAATGCTATATAAAATTAATAATGACTTTTATCATTTCTCTCAAAATTTCCAATAAAAATGGAAATTTCAAAATAGGAAAATAGAAGTCTAAAACGTGGAATTTTAACATTTTTAGTCTAAGTCCAATATTTCAATTCGTATTTATACTCTAAACTTGAATATTTAATTTTTAATTCCTGTGATTTTAAGTCTGCCATTTTGAGAAAAATACCAGAAATTTTCAAAAAATAATACTTTTTAAAGAAAGCCAAAATTTTAAAAAAGTGGAAGTCCTTAAAAAGGTACAAATTTTGATAAAAAAATGAAAAATTTTCAAAATTAATCAAAATTTTGAATAGGAGTAGAAATTTTGAAAAAAGTGAAAATTCTAAAAATAATATTAAACATTTTTTAAAGAGCCAAAGATTTTAAAAATTTTACATTTTTAGAAAAAGGTGAAATTTGGGAAACGTTGAAACTCTGAAAGAGTCGAACTTTTTTAAAAAAAGCCGAAATTTCCAAAACAGTAAGTCAATAACCTACAAAAAGTCGAATTTAAGTCCAAAGTTGCAAAAGGTTAATTTCGAGAAAGCCAAAATGGACAAAAAGATCGAATTCTTCCTGGTAAATTTACGAAATCCCAAAATTTTGAAAGAGTCAAATTTTGATAAAAAATAAAATTAGAAAAAAAATAAGAAAACCTTTGAAATAGAAATGTCAATTTTTTAAAATTTAACAAAAAAGTCAAAATTTCGAACAACAGTAGAAACTTTGAAGTCAAAATTTTGAAAAAAAAATTGAAATGTTGATAAAAACGGGAAACTGAAAAAAGTGGAAATTTTGGAAGGTCGATTTTTTTTAAAAATAACTTGGTATTTTTAAAAATGTTAAAATGTTGATCTAGCAAAAATTTACAAACAAAATTAAAAATTAAAATAAAAAAAATAGAAATAATGGGAATTTTTAAATGTCGAAATTTAGAGGATCATAATATTCATAAAAAACGAATTCTTCAGAAAAGAATGAAAATAACGTCAGAAGTTTATCATTTCGAGAAAAAGTATGATTGAAACACAGAACTTGTCCCCTGAAACCAAGAAAGATTAAAAACTAAAAATAAGGTTGCTCTTGTGTTTTTAATCTTTCTTGGTTTCAGGGACAAGTTCTGTGTTTCAGTTTTTGAAGATAACCAAGGACCAGTCCGTTCCATCAAAAAAGTATGATTATTAACCAAAAAGTTCACCTTCTGAAAAAGTCGAAATTTTCATTAAAAAAATTCAAAAAAATGTCCAAAGCTACAAAGAAGTCGAAATTTCGAAACAAAAGTATGAAATTTGGAAATAATAATAATTTTTGGAAAATAAAGTAAAAACATTTAGAAAAAAACCAAAATATTGAGTTACAAGTTTTTAAAATAAGTAAAATAAAATTTTTAAAGGTAATTCAAAATTTTGAAAAAGATTAAAATTTTCAAAGCAATAAAAAATTGCAAAGAAGTAAAAATTTTGAAACAAGTATCGAAATTCCCAAAATAAGCAAAATTTTAAGAAAAAGCCAACATTTTGAAGAAAAAAATAGAAATTTTGAAAGAAAGTGTGAACTAAAACAATGAAAAATTTTAACTGCCAAAGTTTTAAAGAAGTTTCTTCATTTTAAATACAAAATTTTTAAAAAAGTGAAATTCGTTATTAAAAAAGTTTTTGATAGTCAACACTTTTAAAAAGACTGAGGTTTTTAGTTAGTCAGAATTTTTAACAAAGTAATACGAATTTGAAAAGCGTTGAGACTTGCAATCGATCATAAATTAAAAAAAATCATAACATTCAAAAATTGAAGAAAAATGAAATTTTTGCTAAAATGTGAATTATGTGAAAAAAATCATTTCAGAAATCAAGTTTTTAAACAAATTTAAAATTAAAAAAAAGGAATAATTTAAAAAAAAAGTTAATATATTTACAGTTTAAAAACCTCGCCCGTTAAACCAAGGCGTAAAATATTGCGACATGTCAAAATGTTAACATTTAAATTTCGAGAAGAACAAGGTATAATTTTTAGGAGTATTAACATTTTTTGAGAAAAAAAAATACGAAAAAAAGCTAAATTTATTAACAAAAATTAAATACAATCAATATTAACATTTAAAAATATTCTTGCTTTACACTTACAAGGTTACAAAAGGCACTATAAATTTTATTTCTTGTTCTTATAAATTTTATGAATATAATTGACCAAGTGATGACTGTCAGGTCGCGACCCACTATTTGGGAAACGTTAGGAGAGTTAAACTGTCCTGCGCCACAAAAGCAAGCAAAATTTTATAGGGACTGGATGAGTCATATTTGTCAATTGTTATTGAATTATATTTCTTGAAATTTTATGCTTCAAGCTTCTACTTGTTATTATAATGGATTTAATTTCCATGTTATTGCTCTATTTTATGAAGTACATATTTCTAAATTCTTCAGAAGTATATTCCAAATGTAATAGCAAAACTTATAGAAAAGGATAAATAGGCACAAACATTTTTGAAAATAGGTGCAAATTATGTATAAAAAGACAAAAAACTAGCGAAATTAAAATGTAGGCAATAACGCAAGAAAAACGTCGAAAAAGGTGAAAAGGTTCATAGGATTTTACCTAAAATCCGGTCTCTAATAATTAGGTATAACAACACTCTCAATAAATAAAGAAAAATCCAGGGGATGTATCATGAATTTGCGACATCCTATATAGTAAAGCAATTTTTTTCAGTCGCTCCCTCCATAATGCTGTAATTCATCCTGGGGACAGTTATAGTCAACCTACGTCCCGAAAAGAAAAAAATGAGAATTAAATTTTATCGACATTGTGTTTTAATATGAGTCCGGAAATGGGCTGTAGGAGGCGAGGCTTGCCAACTTCCGTTGCCAATTAGTGTATATTGATAGCAATTTGCGGCCACTTTAATAATTATATTAACCAAGCCCGATGCACAACACGAATATCGCGGTAAACTTTACAACTCGATTTCAGGGGCGACATTGTATCGCATTAAAATAGAAAATTCGTCGAATTCTTCCCGTGGCTTCGTGGTTTGTATTTGGTTCGAAATGAAATGCATCGGACAGATTTTTATCAGTATTGTTGTACCGAAGATGACCATTAATTGATTTTGAAATCTAATCAAAAAACTAGGAACTTGGAATATTTTTTAATCATTTTTTTTGAGTTACATCCTTTTGAAAACCATCCAAAAAATTTCGTATTGATTATTTATGTCTAGAGCCCGGAAGTTGTGACAGTAAAAAAGTTAACTTTTGGCGCCATAAATGGCAAATACAATGGGCGAAAATGGCAATAAAAACGTATAAAATGGCATTTATAAATTTTTATGATTATAGTTTTATATGTATATGGAAAAAGACCTTTCTCTCACAGCAATGTTGTACCAGATTGATGTCACTTTCCCCCCTCTGGCTTATGCAGTCAACTGAAAATACATATTCAACCAGAAAAGGACTTTATCCAGAAATTTTCATTTTTTTATTTCAAAATTCGTTTTTTCCTCGAGGTTTCGGTTTTTCCAAATTCGTTTTTTTTTGAAATTTCGCTTATACCCTTGTAATTCGATTTTTTTTCTTAAAATCTGACTTTCTCAAAGTTTCGAATTTTTATTTTAAAATTCGTCGTTTTTTGTTCGAAATCTCGTCGTTTCTCAAAATTCAGATTTTTATGAAAATTTCGACTGTTTTTAAAATACGACTTTCCTCAGATTTCTTAAAATTTACCTTTTTTCCAAATTTGGTCGATCTTTTGATAAAAAAGTAAAAATCTTTAAAAAATATTTATTTACAGATTTTGGGTTTTGGAAATATTTGCATTTGCATTTTTATAAAAGATAAAACCTGCGAGAAAATTTTCTTTCCAAAAATTTAAATCTTATTCTCAAATTTGGTTTTCTCTGCGAAATGTTCATTCTATTTCAAAATGTCTAATTTTTTCTCTAAATTCGCCTTTTTCCTGAAAGGATTACTTTTGTCAAAATTCGTCTTTTTTACCAAAATTATGAACCTATTAGCTTAATTCGACTCTTTTCAAATTAAAATTTCAATTTCTCAAAATATTGACTTTTGTCTCGAGAATTCGATTTTTTTTTCGATTATTTTTTCTACGTCGTGCTTTTTCTGTAAGTTTCGATTTTATGAGAATCTAACTTTCCGGCGGAATATTTTCAACTGATTCCTTAATTTTTGCCTTCAAATTTCGACATTTACCTCGAAATTTAGACTCCTTATATAAAATTTGTTTTTTTATTCAAATGTATTCCTAAAACTTGTGGTCTTTTTTCCTCAAAATTTTGAATT
Source organism: Dastarcus helophoroides (assembly GCA_028583605.1). NCBI lineage: Eukaryota > Metazoa > Arthropoda > Insecta > Coleoptera > Bothrideridae > Dastarcus > Dastarcus helophoroides. The sequence continues at coordinate 7,248,247 of CM053334.1, read as the reverse complement.
TTTATCATCAAATTCGTCAGTTCTTTTTTAAATTTTCCCATTTCTTAAAATTTTGTTTTTGTGAACATTTTGGAATAAGAAGTCCCAATTCTGAAATAAAATCGTGAAAAACTTTAATCTTCCCAAAAGTTGACATTTTCAAAATACTCAAAAATTTAAAACCGAACTTTTCATATAAAATGGTAGTTTTCGAAGTCAAAAAAAAAAGAAGCTAAAGCTTTGAACAGAAGCAGAAATTTTTTAATAAACATTTTTTTATTAATTTCAAAATTTTCGACAATTTAAGAGTCGAAATTTTGATAAAAGCGAAATGATGAAAAAATAACTTGAAAATTTTGAAAATCCAACCTTTCAGAAAGCTTAAATTCCCAAAAAAATGGTAACTTATTCGAATACACATTGAACTCTTCTTATGATCTCTTTTGCAATTTTTGGAAATTAATTTTGAAATAAAGTCGTGAATAAAGTCAACCTTTCCAAAAGTTGACATTTTCAAAATACTCAAAGATTAAAAACCGTAATTTAGACTTCTTTTATAAAATTCGTTTTTTTTAAGTTAAATATATTGCCTAAAACTTGTGGTCTTTTTTCCTCAAAATTTTGAATTTTTATCATCAAATTCGTCAGTTCTGTTTTAAATTTTTGCCATTTCTCAAAAATTGTTTTTTTGTGTAAATTTCGGCCCTTTTCACGATTCTAATTTCTGCAACTTTCGCACTTTTAACCAAAATCTGATTTTGTTTTACATTTGGTCAATATTTTGATAAAAAAACAAAGATTTGAAGAAAAATATTGATTGGGAGATTTTGAAAAATATTTTTTGAAAGTTCTGTAAAAAGGCAAAAATTCCTTATTTTGATATGTTCAAATTTATTCTCAAATTTTCTTAAAATCAGACATTCTCTGAAAAATTTGAATTCTATTTTAAGAATAACAACTTTTTCATCAAAAGTCGTATTTTCTTCCCACATTAGGAGTTTTTTTATTATTAGCCTTTTTTTCCAAATTTTGACTTAATTCGCAAAATTCGACTTTTTGAAGTAAAATTTGACTTTTTGAAAAAAATCTGGATTTTTTTTTTCAATTTTAGATATTTTCCTTACAATGTTGATTTTTTCTTCGAAATTCTGTTGCATTTCTTAACACTGGTCTTTTCAAACCTGACTTTTTCGAAATTTTCAGTGATTTTTTGCCTTTTTCATGAAATATTGATTTTTATCTCTTTCCAGATTTGGAAACCTTAGTATTTCCTTCAAATTCGTCTTTTTCTCAAAATTTTGAATTTTCCCTTAGATTTATTTTTAAAAAAATTGCCCATTTTGGTAAGTCCAAATTTATTCTCAAATTCTCTTAAAATCAGACCTCTGAAAATTTTCAATTCTATTTTAAAAATAACGACTTTTTTATCAAAAGTCGTCTTTTCCCAAATTTAGAGTTTTTTTTAATTATTGATCCTTTTTTTCCAAATTTTGACTTTATTCGCAAAATTCGACTTCTTTGTGGTCAAATTAGACTTTTCAGAAAAATTTTGGATTCCTTTTCAATTTTAGATATTTTCCTTATAATGTTGAGCTTTTTCTCGAAATATTGATTTTTTTTCTCGAAGTTCTGTTGTATTTCTTAACACTGGGCTTTTCAAACCTTACTTTTTGAAAATTTTTAGTAATTTTTTGCCTTTTTCTCGAAATATTGATTTTTTTTCTCGAAATTCTGCTGTATTTCTTAACACTGGTCTTTTCGAACCTGACTTTTTGGAAATTTTCAGTGATTTTGTGCCTTTTACGTGAAATATTAATTTTTATGTCTTTCCAAATTTGGAAACCTTAGTATTTTCTTGAAATTCGTCTTTTTCTCAAAATTTTGAATTTTCCCTTAGATTTATATAAAAGAAAATTGCCCTTTTTGATAAGTCCAAATTTATTCTCAAATTTTCCTAAAATCAGACCTTCTCTGAAAAATTTCAATTCTATTTTAAAAATAACGACTTTTTTATCAGAAGGTCGTCTTTTCCCAAATTTAGAGTTTTTTTGAATTATTGATCTTTTTTTCCAAATTTTGACTTTATTCGCAAAATTCGACTTCTTTGTGGTCAAATTAGACTTTTCAGAAAAATTTTGGATTCCTTTTCAATTTTAGATATTTTCCTTATAATGTTGAGCTTTTTCTCGAAATATTGATTTTTTTTCTCGAAGTTCTGTTGTATTTCTTAACACTGGGCTTTTCAAACCTTACTTTTTAAAAATTTTCAGTAATTTTTTTGCCTTTTTCTCCAAATATAGATTTTTTTATCGAAATTCTGCTGTATTTCTTAACAATGGTCTTTTCGAACCTGACTTTTTGGAAATTTTCAGTGATTTTGTGCCTTTTTCGTGAAATATTAATTTTTATCTCATTTCCAAATTTGGAAACCTTAGTATTTTCTTGAAATTCGTCTTTTTCTCAAAATTTTGAATTTTCCCTTAGATTTATATAAAAAAAATTGCCTTTTTTGATAAGTCCAAATTTATTCTCAAATTTTCTTAAAATCAGACCTTCTCTGAAAAATTTCAATTCTATTTTAAAAATAACGACTTTTTTTATCAAAGGTCGTCTTTTCCCAAATTTAGAGTTTTTTTTAATTATTGATCTTTTTTTCCAAATTTTGACTTTATTCGCAAAATTCGACTTCTTTGTGGTCAAATTAGACTTTCCGGAAATATTCTGGATTCCTCTTTAATTTTATGTATTTTCCTTATAATGTTGAACTTTTTCTCGAAATATTGATTCTTTTTCTTGAAATTCTGCTGTATTTCTTAACACTGGGCTTTTCAAACCTTACTTTTTGGAAATTTTCAGTATTTTTTTTTGCCTTTTTCGTGAAATATTGATTTTTATCTTTTTCCAGATTTAGAAACCTTTATATTTCCTCGAAATTCGTCTTTTTCTCAAAATGTTGAATTTTTCCCTTTGATTTATTTTATGCCAAAATTCCTTTCTTTCTCTAGATTCATCGTTTTCAAAATTGTGATGTTTTAGAATTTCCTTTGAAAAATCTGATTTTCTAAAAATGTTCAATTTTTGTCTCAAAGTTCGTTGTTTTTATTTTCGAATTATCTTTTTTTGAAAACTTTGATTTTTTTAACAGAACTTTCCTCAAATTCAACTTACATATCAAAATTTGTCTTGTCGTCAACATTTTGCGAACCATATTTGTTTGAAAACTTCCATATTTTTCAAAAATGAATTTTTTTAAAAAGATAAACATTACATACAATTTTATTCACACTCTTAAATAATTTGTCAAATAATTTGACAAATGTAAATATGAAATGTTGCCTTTTTTCGAAATACCACAATTTTTTTTTCAAAATGCCTCTTTTTTTCGACTTAATTCAACGGTTTTCTTTTAATTACTTTTAATAATTTTTTTCTGAAAAAGGTGACCTATTTTCGAAGTTAGTTTTATCTTTTTTTGGTATTTCGATTTCTTCTCGAAATTTCGTTATACTTTCAATATTGGGCTTTTTCTGAAGGTTCAAACTTTTTTCGAATTGGACTTACCAGAAATTTTTACTGATTTCATAAAATTCAAATTTTTAACACAAATCCCATATTTAGTTTTTCCTCGAACTGTCTTCCAGTAAAATAAGTCTTTTTCTCAAAACTCGCCTTTTTCTAAGAAAGTATATTTCTGTAAATTTCGACTTTATTCTCAAAATTATACTTTTTCCACTTTCCTTCCAAAATACGATCCTTTTCAAAATTTCGCCATTTTCCTTAATGCATGTTTTTTTCTGAGAAGTTTGATCTTTTTAAATTTGATTTTTTGGAAATTTCAGCTAATGTATCAAGATTCGCATTATCCTCGAGATTTTAGATTGTAATTTCAAAATCTATGTTCCTGAAATTTCGATTTTTTTCCGAGATAGAATATCGTATGAAACTACAACTTCTATTTCAAAATTCAACTTCTCGTGGAACTTTTTTTTCACAACATTTTGATTTTTTCCGAATTTTTGAGGTTTTACGATCTTTCTGAAATATTAATTTCTTAATTTAATTTTGATTTATAAAACGTTTTTTTCCCAAAACTGGTTTTCTTCTTGGAAATGTCATCTCCTTTTCTAAATTTCGACTGTATTTTTCAAAAATCGTTTATTTTTTCAAATTATTTTCATTAATATTTAGCTCTTCTGTGAAAATTTCTTTGAAATTTGACTTTTAGAAATGTTAGCTTGGTTTGCACTTTGACTTGTACTTAAAATTAAAAAATTCCAAAAATTAAAAAAATGACATTTTTCAATAAAATTTAAAATTTTTAAAAATCCACAATTTACAAAATACGAAAAATTTGAAAAATTTTCAACATTTTGAATAATAGGTAAATGAATTTTTGAACAATGTTGAGGATCCTAAATATTTAAAAATTTTTAAAAAAAAGAGGTGAAAATTTGAAAAAAGTAGAAGCAAAAAATAAATGTTAATAAACGTCTACATTTTCATAATAAGTTAATTGAAAAAAAGCACAATTTGGGCAAAAGTCGGAATTAAAAAAAAAATGCCATTTGATTTTAAAAAGGACGAAATATAGCAAAATAACAAAAAAAAGAAAAAAATTAAAAACTCAAACATGAGAAATTAAAAAAAATCGAAATTTATAAAAAAAAACAAAAGTTGCCATATAATTTAAAATTTAAATAATACAAAAATTCTAAAATCAAAATGTCAAAATTTGGCAAAAAAGATGAAAGATTTTGAAAAAATCCTCACAATTTTCAAAAAAATTTAATCTTTTAAAAAAGGGGCAAAAATTAGAAAAATTGAAAATTTAAGATCCAAATTTTGAGAAATATCGAAATTGTAAAAAGCACTTTCAAAGAGGAAAAATAGTAAAAAATTTTAATAACGGCCAGATTTCGAAGAAATCTCGACCAATTGTGAGAATTCAAATATTCAAAAAAGGCGACATATTTTTTAAAGGCGTCAATTTAAAATTATGTTTATGGAAATTTGAACTTGAAATTAGATTCTTTCTCTAAATAACACCTCCTTAACATTCGTTTATTTTTCCAAAAATTGTATCGAAATTTTAATATAAAACTAACAATTCCGAGAAAGATTTCTTGTAAATTTCAAGATTGTCAAAATTTGAATAAGATAAAAATTCTGATCTTTGGAAATTGCCTTTTTTTTTAAATGCTGTCTTTTTCACAAAATTCAACTTTTGGAAATTTTGAATTTTTTTTTTAAATGTCGAAATTTTTTCAAATATTTGGCAAGTTTCGATTTCTATTTTAAAATCGATTTTTTAACTGTTTAGTTATTTTTTTAAATTTCTACCCCCAGTTTATATAATTACATGAAAATATAATGTAGTTGAATGGTTACAAATTTTCAACCGAAAGGTTTTTTACAAATTATATCATTTTTTTGTCCATGGATTTTTCAAGATAAATAATGCCTCCCCCTGAAGCAAATTCTGCCTACGCCATGGTTAATGAACCAGATATTAAGAACTCATTAATCAAATGGAGATAAATTATGAAAATTTTAATTGATGCAATTTAAATCTTTTTTTTAAGTCTCCCTTTTTCTGAATATAAGGCAAAAAAAATGGCAATAACACCAAAAATGGCAAAATAACCCGAAAATTGTCAAAAATGGCAAATATGGCATCAACTCCCGGACTCTATTTATGTCATTCAAACAGAAAATGATTTATCAAAAATTGAAACCATTTGGAATGTTTTATTTTAAATCGCCCCATAGCACAAATATACGCTATATGTCCTAACCAGCATATGTGTTTACCAGCTGTCAGTAGCCACTGGTCAATGACAAATTTCACGAGAGGGTCCCTGATTTTAACCTACCCTCACGCATAAGCCCTTTTATTAGTCGACCGGGCACCGGCCAGCGTCCACTGAGATTGAAAAAATAGAAACTCGTTTGACCACTTCAGGAAGAATGGTAATAATGAAACTAGTTTTTTTTCGAATTACATGCTCGACATATGTGATATCCTTTGAAATTCACCATTTCGTACGTGCGTTCGCGTAAAATTTCGTTCTTAAAATGTTAACTTGCCACCTTTCAATGACAATACACGGATAAATTGGCGGATTCTCGGAGTTTTGTCGTCTGGGCGTTGGCAATTTTCAGAGAGGTATAAAATGTCAAATTTGCATATAAACGAATCACCCTTCTTAAATTTGAACCCTCGACTTTAATGTCACTTTGTATCGCCTTTCTTATATATTCATCAAGGGACTTTATTAGAATAGCTGCTTTCTTAAGTTCACTTCACGTCGAAGAAAATGTCTCCTTTCATCTGACGCAATTAAGCGGAAAAACAGCGAAATGACAAAATCACCCCTTATGTTTTCATCCCTTACGAGCTACATAAAAGTGTGATTGGAAGTATGGAGTTCAGAAATGGCAATAAACAGAAAGGTATATCAATAAAAACAAATCTATCCCGATTATTACATCTTTGTTTTAATTAAATAATTCACAGATTAACAATTTTGGGATCATTATTTGCCTGAATTAATTTTGATGGGCCTTCTTGTCCCCTATTTCTTCTATCAAATTGTTAAATTAGTTAGTTTTATTGGTGTAATCAGGTTTTACCTTATGGAGGGAGACAAAAAAAAAGTGATGGCCAAAAACTAGATACACCTTCGTTATTTAATGCTCTCAAAAATCCGAAATTCCTAAAAATATTTACTACCAGCTTACTCTTCTTTTATTTAAATTTTGATACAAATGTTTAAGTTCCAATAAGTAGTTGAACTTTTAAAGAAATATGTTTGTCGAGCCTTCAAAAAACAAAGACTTTCTCAAAACTTCTACTTCTCTGATTACTGTTCCAAAATAATTTTAAAAAAACAATCAAATACATATTTTTTTTGGTGGAACGGACTGGTCCTTGGTTAACTTCAAAAATTGAAATACGAAATTTGTTCTCTGAAACCAAGAAAGATTGAAAAACACAACAAAAGTTGCTTTTCGAGAGCAAGCTGTCATCTTCAGAGAAATATATCGAATGTAAAAAAGTCGAAGTGATGAATTTTTTTGTAAATCTTCAGGTTTTTATCTAAAATTTGGAATATTCTTGGACCTTTGCCCAGGACCCGGATCCAATAAGGGCGGGGCCTGATTAGATTTTTTTTGCGGGGCCCTCCATTTTTTTTAGTTTTTGTTTTGGCAGAGCAGCTATCAGAAATAAAATAATGTAATGTAAAATAAATAAAAACGAACTCTTTCAATTAAACAAAATATGAATTTGCATAACTCTTTGTAACTTTGGATAGTTGATTATATAAAGTTTTATTTCTGTTAAATATTTTTTTTAAATAGTATTTCAGACCATTTTGCTTTATTACTTTTTACAAGGAAGATTATGTTAGTTGGTTAAATTAAGCTAGTTAACCGTAGGCGCAGCAGGAATAAGACTAGTTCATGCAGCAAACCGAAAATTTATGTATTCAACTGGGGGACCAAAAATTTTCTTTCCAGTTTCAAAAATCATTCTTTATTTGAAATATTTTTTCGAAATTTCGACTTTGTTCTTAAATTTCATGGTTTTTTACAAAGATTTGTTTTTTTTTAAATTTTGCATTCATTTATAAAATTCCACTTCTTGTATCAAACACGATTTTACCAAAATTTCAAATTTTTATTTGAAAGTTCGTCGTTTTTTTCTCCGAAATTTCGTCATTTCTGGAAATTCGCCTTTTTCTGAAAATTTCGACTTTTTTTAATTCTGCAAATTTCAGCTCGTTCGTTTAAATTTGCCTTTTCCTCGAAATTTGGTTAATCTTCTGATAAGAAAAATATATTTTTTTGAAATTTAAAATTTTTGTAAGAAAACTACGAACCAATTTTTTGGATGTTTTAATTTGTTTGTCAAAATTGGACGTGTATCACAATATTGGACAATCTTTGAGGCCACATGTGGCAAAGTAAGGTGCATTTCTTCTTCTGAGTTGAGTAGTCAAGAGAAAATAAATATTCACCCAGGAAATTTCCATTTTTTAAGTTTATTTTTTTTTTCTTAAAATTCGCTTTTTTTCGATAAAAACCGGACTTTCTGAAACATTTTAAATTTTCACCAAAGGATTAAATAAACCCTTTTTCTTAAGTTTTACTTTTTTTTGGAGAATTTCGATCATTTTCTCCTAATTTCGACTTTTTCTCAGAATTAAGTTTTGGTGTAAAGTTTTCAATGTCAAAATTTCAAATTTTTCTCTAAATTTCGTCTTTTCCTTAAAATTTTGACTATCTATGAATAGCAATACCTAGTTGTCTGTCTAGTTGACATCTCTAAATTTCTCTTTTCCATTTTTATCATTTTGTCTTATTTTGACATCGAATTTTTGACTTTTTTGTAAAGTGAGCAAAAAATGGTTGCAGAATTGTTTTTGTTTTATTTTTCGTTAAAATTTCACCTTTTCTCAAAATTTTAGGATGCTATTTTTATGAATTTTTATCTATCTATTAGTTATTTTGCCTTTTTTTGAACATTTTTTGTCAATTTTTGAAATCTTAAAATTTTGATTTTTGTGTAGTTTTGGATTTACAAAAATCCTTTTTTTTAGTTTTGACTTTTTTGCACATTATTTTATAAAAATGTAGCATTTTGTGCGGAGAACTCAAAATTTAATTTTTTCAAATTTCTAATTTTACTAAAAATTTCGACTTTTCAAAAAATGGCAATTTATTTTTAATTGACATTTCAAAATTTCTATTTTCTATTTTTTCATAGGTTTGGCCTTTTGTCTTATTTTGGTTTCAAACTTTCGACTTATTCTCGAATTTTTGACTTTTTTGTAAAATGAGCAAAAAAATGGTTTCAGAATTGTTTTTGTTTTATTTTTTCTTAAAATGTCAACTATTCTTAAAATTTAGGCATGCTATTTTTTTAAGTATTTATCTACTTACTAAATATTTTGACTTTTTTGAAATCTTAAAATTTTGATTTTTTTGTTATTTTAGATTTACAAACATACTTTTTTTCAGTTTCAACTTTCTGACACACTATTTGAGAAAATTTTGTATTTTGTACAGAAGACTCTAAAAATTTTATTTTTTCAAATTTCGACTTTTTCTGAAAATTTCGACGTATCCAATTTTTTATTTCTGGCAAAATTTGTACTTCTAAAAAATCTCGACTCTTATTTTCTTTCAAAATCTTGAGCTTTTTAAAAATTTCTTATTTTGGGCAGAGGACTTTAAATATTTTATTTTTTTTAAATTTCGACTTTTTACCAAAAATTTCAACTTTTTAAAAATTTTGACATTAAATTTTTTATTTTTAGTAATATTTCCTCTTTCATAAAAATTCTGACTCCTTTACTATTGCCAAAATTTTGAAGTTTTTAAAATTTTCGATCTTTATCAAAATTAGGACTTTTTGAAATTTTAATTTGTTTTAAGAAATTCAACATTTTTTCGTTTTTGAGAATTTCCACTTTCAAAACTTTGACTTGTTGAAAATTTAGACCATCTAAGAATTTTAAAATTTCATAATTCCCTATTTTAAAATTTTGGTTTTGGTGTCAAGTTTTCGATTTCAAAATTTGAAGTTTTCCTAAATTTTGTATTTTCCTTGAAATTTTGACTATTTAAGAATGACATTTTTTTTTCTAACTGACATTTCAAAATTTCTATTTTCCATTTTTATCATAGGTTTAGCCTGTTTTTAAAAATTTCAACTTTTTACTATTTTTTCAAAATTTTAACTTTTTTCGAAATTTTGATTTGTTATGGGAAATTCAACACTTTCTCCGCTTTTAAAAATGTCCACTTTTAAAACTTTGACCATTTAGGAATTTTAAAATTTCAAAATTCTTTATTTCACAATTTTGGTTTTGGTGTAAAATTTTCGATTTCAAAATTTGGATTTTTCTCTAAACCTCGTATTTTCCTTGAAATTTTTCACTATTTATGATTGGAAATTGATTTCTAATTAGTATTTCAAAATTTTTATTTTCAATTTTTATCATAGGTTTGGCCGTTTGTCCTATTTTGACATCGAATTTTTGACTTATACTGGAATTTTTGATTTTGTGTAAACTGAGCAAATAGGCTTCAGAATTGTTTTTATTTTATTTTTCATTAAAATTTTAACTTTTCTTAAAATTTAAGGACGCTATTTTTTTAATTTTTGTCTGCTTATTAAATATTTTGACTTTTTTTAAAATCCTAAAATTTTGATATTTTGTAGTTTTGGATTTACAAAAATCGTATTTTTTTAGTTTCGACTTTTTTGCACATTATTTTGTGAAAATTTCGTATTTTGTGCAGAGGACTCAAATAATTTAATTTTTTTCAAAATTCAGACCTTTTTCTTAAATTTTGACTTTCTCTGGAACATTTTGAATTTTTTGTCCTTCTGGAGGTTTTCTCGAAATTTCGTTTTTTTTTATTTTGATAATTTTCCAAGCATATGGCTATTTTTCAAAATTTAGAATGTGATTTTTTGGAAATATCGACTGGTTTCTTTTTCATAAAATTTTGAATTTTATGTTCATATTCGATATTAAATATTTTCCTAATAAATTTGTCTTTTTTATACAAATTTTTAGTTTTTCTCTTAAAATAGCCTTTTCCTTAAATTTGCCTTTTCTTCCTAATATTTGTCTTTTCAACAAATCTTCACTTTTATCTCTAAATCTAGATCAAAATTTTAACACAAATGTTGAGAAAAACATTTTTTTTGGCAACGGACTGGGCCTTGGTTATCTTTAAAAAGTTAAAATACAATTCTTGTCCCCTGAAACCAAGAAAGATTACAAAACATTTTCTTGGTTTGAGGGGACAAGATGTGTATTTCAATTTTTTGAGAAAAATATTTTAAATTTCAAGAACAATGTTTTTGGAAATTGCGTTTTTTTTTCTTAACGTTTGACTTTTCACAAAATTAGGCCATTGAAAAATTTAACGTTTTTTTTGAATTTTAGACATTTTTGCAGCTTTTATGAAAGGTAAGGTTTTTATTTTTAATGTAATTTACTGAAAACTGCGACTTTTCCAAATTTCTTTCCTCGAAATTTGTCCTTGTGTTTTTGATCTGAAAATTGGATTTTCTCTTGGAAAGTTAAAATATTTTCTAGAAAGTGCGATCCTTTTTTGTTAATTTCCCTAAGTTATAAGTATTTTTTTAAAATAGCGATATATTTTCGAAGTTAGTTTTGTTAATCTGCTTTTCCTATATATTTTTTAACTTTGATTTCCAGTAATTTCAAATTATTGTTGGAAATTCGATATATTGAAAATCCGATATACTCTGTTTCTGAACATTTCCATTTATTAACATTGATTTTTTTTGAAAATTTCGACTTTTTTTAAAATATTTGACTTTCTAGAAGTCGATTTTCGACTAAAAATTTTGACTTTTGTGTACATTTAGACTTTTTTAATTTTTTTGGTTTATTTAATCTCAAATTTTAAATTTTGACCTATTCTGCAATTTTTAAATCATTTACAATTTCGCCATTTTCCAAATTGTGGCTTAATTTGGTGAAAGAATTTCTTTCAAAATTTCGACTCTATGTTTTCGACTTTTTTGAAAACTTCTACTTTTTTTAAATTTTGTCTTTAACTACTAAATACTTTGATTTTTCTGAAAACTTAGATTTTTTTATTTTAAATTTTCTGAAAATTGTAAGACAAAATTTCAACCTGTTCTATTTTAACCTATTTTTAAAATTGCGACTTTTTTTATCTCGATATTTTAAAATTACCGCTTTTTTAAAATGTTCACCTTTTTTTCTTAAAATTATGTCTTAATTATGTTAATTTCAACTTTTTGATTTATTTTCAAGAATGTCGAACTTTTTTTTGAAATTCTTCTTGCTCAAAATTTTAACCCTTTTATTAAAACTTTGATTTTTAAAATTTCGACTTTCTCAAACCTTGACTTTCCGAATTTTTAAAAATGTCGACTTAACTGAATTTTAAGATTTTTAATTTAGACGAAATTTTGATTTCTTTTAAAATTTCCTTATTTTTACCAATATTTTTACTTTTTATTTCTCTTAAATTTCGACTATAAATTGGAAATTTCATTTTCTTCTTGAGAACTGAACTTTTCTCTAAAATTTTTCTCGAAATTTCTGTTATGCGTAATATGACTTCAGTTTTATTTTTTGAAATTTTCATAATTATAATTAAGCTTGTTATCAACGTTTATGTTAAATGGTGAGCTAAATCGTCAAAATTGTCGTTATTGGGTACACAACAACACACACTGGATGAGGGAAGGCCACACTCAACATTCAAAGAAAGTCAATATTTGAGCAGGGATTGTTGGTGATCGAGTTATAGGACCAATTTTCTTCCAAGGAAATCTCAATGGGGCAGAATATTTAGAATTCTTGCAAGAAGAGCTAATTCCTGATTTAGCTATTCTGTTTCCTGATCCGGTCGAAGCTGATGTCCCGAATGTCAACAAGACAGTGCCCCTTCTCATTTTGCAAGACCTGTCCATGAGTATCTGGATGACGTATTTCCAGGCAGATGGATTGGTAGAAGAGAACCTTTTGAATGGCCATCCAGGTACCCGAACTTAACACCTGTGGACTATTTCTTAGGTGGTATTTGAAGGGCAAATGTTTTAAAACTAAACCTGTAAATTTTGAGGAGTTGAAAGGACGAATAAGATAGGAGTGTAGACCAAGTTCCTCCGAACTAATTAAAAATGTTCAAAACGAGTTTCAGTTCCGGTTAAGGGTATTGTCACTCAGTAAATGGAAAACATTTTGAACATTTATCAAAGAAAGATTATTGAGCTGAATCAGATTCCTTGATTTTTCAAATTAGTTAATATTTGTTAAATATCTTTTAAATGACAAGACATAAAAAATTGAAGTTTGCGTATGTGTAACTTGACATATCCTTTAAGAATAGTCAAAAAAAAAATAATGTTGCTGTTTAAAAAAATTGTCGTTGACGTCATAACTTAAATTTGGGACATTCTAAATAAAATTTGCCCACATAAAATATTAATCGACGTGTCCGAGCCCATTTCCGAAAAAAACTGTCTTTGATTTACTGAATTTATTTTAAGTTACAGACTAGCACTGAATATGTAATTCTGTCGAATAATATCATCTGGATACCGCCTCTTTGTCAATAATATCAGAAGAACCTTTAAGAGAATCAAATTGGCTAAAATTGGGATAATTCCAGAATATTGATAAAGTATGAAATTAAAATGGAACTCTGCCCTATATAAGAGTGTCGTACAAAATCAGTCAAGTGGAGTAAAAACAACATGGCCGTGTACAAAGAAAGCGCGAGTGTTTTGTTTTTGGTCGTTAACGATAATGACGTACAGAAATTCATTTACGACGCCTCCCCCGTATCTATCCCTCTTTCCCTTCATCGCGAAGCTTTGATTTCCCCTAGAGAAAGACAAGAGGACTTTTACGTTAATATAGATTTATTTTTACATTATCTTAGTAGCTGTGTGTTGAATTTAAGTCACTCGTAAAATGTTTCTCTAGGGAAAAATACTTTCCGATAAGGACACTCCGGCAGAGAGAAATGAAAACATTTTAACCACTTGCTACTTCGGGGAATTTTTGTTAGAATTTTAGGACTCGCTTTCAATACAAGCTGTAAATTGCCCAGATAGAGAATCGCGACGTGTACACAACACAATAAAACAGGACGAAATAAGTAAAAGAGAGTTTTAAAAACACATGTACCACGTAATTCAAATGCAAATGCGATGGCTGTGTTTATCAAGTGCGCTGTGCTCGCTTCGTCCGCTCGGCTTTTGTTACAACTCATTTACCTCTTCTTCTCCTTCCTCTTCATTTGTTCCTGGCCTGTCCCGTCTTTTGTTTATAGCAGTTCTCTCTCGCGACAAGACTCTAAATAATAAAATTTATAAAGTAACTAACCCTCCTCTCTCGCTCTGTGTCGCTGTCTAAATTTAGATTAAGGAATAAATATTCATTTCTGTCGCGGAATTGCCTCCACATTTCAAAGAAAACGGCGCTTACGTAAGGACATTCGCTTGCTCTTGTCCACTTCGGGGATAAGTATATAATATAACGTACGTATACAACTAAATCGAAAATTGTATTAATGGGACAATTTTTATATACAGGGTGTTCAAAATAAACTCAGTACTATTTCTAACGTTCCTATTATTAAAGATACAACTTCGGTTACATTAGTAAAGTTGTGTATTTAGTAACGTTAATTATTATGGCGATAGAAATAAAACAATTCAACATCTCGTTTTTGAGTTTTATTACAAAGTTACAATTTCTTAAATGGAATAGCCTTTATATTTCAGATTTTTATGGAAGATAATTGAATTTAGAATAAAAATAGTTATTGTAAATTTTTTGCTAAGATGAATAATAACGGAGCTATGAGGACGTAAACATAAGACTTCGAAAATTGATGGGAACTTAGCCTAGTAGGCTATGGAAACAAATGTCAACAGTCTAATATACCTTGATACGCGGAATATAAACTAAAGTAGATATATCATGAGAGTTCTAGATCCAAAGTGACGTAATATTTCTGTTAATATGTGAATCGTTCGCCACGTGCAAGTGCTGAATTCTTGCGTACCTATGTTATTAGTGAAATTAATGTGGTAGGAGTGCATCAAAATAAACTTTCCATATACCAACATTTACAACTAACAATTCTGCTTCTAATTCTGTTCACTGAAAAATTTGATATTGGAAGTAATGGTAATAATTGTACTATAAGAACAATATTCATCATTTAATTTTACGAAATCATTGTGTGCTTATCTTCTATATATAAAAAGTTATCGCAGAAGTGATATCCCATCACACAAGAATGCCGCACCAGTGTCCGAATTGCAAGACAACAACCAAACAGGGTCAACCAACAATTCCTTGTGATGGATGTCGCGCAGAGGTTCATCTTGCTTGTGTGGGTCTTTCTACAGGCGACATAAGAGTTACTCGCAATAAATCAAAGAATATTAAGATCATATGTAATTCTTGTAACTCGTTTATGGGCCAATTAGGAGATATTATGGCATTAATGCGCAATATGCAAATGAATTTAATGAAAGATTCGATAAACTCGAAAGTAATATTTCACAAAATTATCTCACAGATGTAAACGCTATAAAAGATACAATAAAAGAATTAAAATTGGATCTCAATGAAGTTAAAAAATCGACTGTATCAAATCCTAATGATGAAAGAACTTTGGATGCTGCAATTCAGGAAGTAGAGGAAAGACAAAAACGTAAATGTAATCTGATGATCTTTGGAGCATCTGAGAATTATCATTCGTCCAGAGAGGAACGAATCAACAAAGAAAAGTCTATGATATCTGCAATTATTCAACATTCCAATGTTCACCTTAATAGACCTAACGAATTAAAATCTCTTCGCTTAGGAAGATAGGGTAGATGTACCGTTTGTGGCCACTTTAAGCTTTTTTGTATATTTAATTGAGATTTAAATATATTTAAATTAAATATTTAATAAGAAAAAATAAATTAATCAAATCTTCAATTTATCAGGAATTGAAATATCAAAAGCCCAAATGTTTAAAATTTAATTTGTCATGCAAAATTAATTCAAATTAATAATTACACCAATTTCACCAGTAGTGGCCATAGAAGCACTATTTTTGGCCATTTGCTGTTCCAGTTTTGGTCATAGTGCCTGAAATTTTTTGCTGGAAGGGAATTATTAATAATATTATCTTAATTAACAATCAATGCATCACTTTATTTATTAAATAGCTAGACAAGACACAAAAATTAGTAATACACATAAAATCATCAATTTTTTTTAGCATTTTTGCGCGGTTTAACTGATTTTTTTGGGGCTAATTTTTTCTTAGCTTTTTCTTCCAATTTTTCTTCTTTAATTTTTTTTCTTCTTTCCTTATTTTCTTCCCTTTCAATTTTTTTAAGCTCTTTTTTTTCTTCTCTTTCGATTTTTTTAAGCTTCTTTCTTTCTTCTTCTGCGCTTTTCTCATTCTCTTTAGCTTCCATTAGTTCGATCCACTTGTCAGCTGTGATTACGGAAGGTAAATGTTCTACCTTACGTTTTCGTGTCGTAGTCTTCTTTTTAGGTCACATACAAATTCCATCAATAACTTCGTCCAAAGACTTTCGACGCATTGAAATACTGTTCAAATGAGAAACATTAGTTGTACTAACGTCCTCAACTACAGGCTCTATAATACCTTCCATAACAACAGGTTCTTGAATAACTTCATCACTAGGAGGGATTACAATATTCGGGTTTTTATGATTATCTACGAGGATAGGAAATTCAATCGCAAGAGGTACTTCACAGTCGGTAATTTGGTTAAGAGTATCAGAAGGATAGGAATCCAACAGTTCATCGACTAAAAAAGTGCAAAAAAAAATATCAAATTAAAATATAATTTAAAAATTTATAAATTATCCAAAGAATAGATCACTGAAATAAATTCAACATTGGGAGATTATTTTTTAACTGTTTTTTCAATTTTACTCACCTTCATGAAGATTAGACGCATCAAACTCAGGAAAAGGAAATTCGAAAACATTATCATTATGAGAAGCCAAAGGAGAAGGATTTTCAGGAACTAGAGGATGACAAAGTGGGGATTGCAATTCATTTTCCGGTTTGTCATCTTCAACAGCCTGGGCCCAAAAATTGTACAATGACTCGTGTTTATCACCAGTTTCCCAATCAATACCTGTAGCTTTGGCATTTTTGAATCGTTGTAATAGCTCAGGATTTATTTTACTCTCGATGTATTCTTGATGAGATAAGGCTTGCTGCATGGTTCTTTGCGAATTTATTTCATTAGAAATATTTTGATTGTTTTCTCGATCTTTCATTTCGACACACTTGCTATAGTCAACTGAATTCGCATTAAACGGACATAAACCGCAAGCTTTAAATCCATTCTTTATGACAGTCGTAAAATCTTCTTCAGTAATAAGTTTAGATAAAAAAGCTGGAACGTTATGTTTCTGAACATCAACACCATCATTTTGTATACGCCAGTTTCTTATCAAATTTTTCCATCTTTGCTTCAAAGGAAAAAAAAAAGAAACGTCCAATGGTTGTAAAATATGCGTGGAGTGAGGTGGAAAACAGCACAGGATAATCTGTTTATCCTTACAAAATTTACTCAGATGAATGGACATATGAGAAACATGGCCATCCAAGAAAACTATCACAGGAAGTTGCATTTTGCGTTCAAGCAGGAATGGATAGAAAACATTCGTGAAATATTCGTAGAAAGATTCACTAGTCATCCACCCATTCTCGGATTTTCCTATCCCCCAACCTTTGGGTGCCGAGTCAACGCAAATCTTAGGTAGTCGCTCATACTTGAAAATTGTCAGTGATGGTGCAAATTCTCCGGCAGCGTTTACTTTAAAAAGTGTAGTAACATTTTCTTTTTCGTTTCCAGCAACATCATACACAGCTTTTCCCCTTTCTGCTAAAACAAGACCACCTTTTGGTGATAAATGAACTGCCGTCTCGTCCATGTCGAATACTCGTCGAGGATCATCAAGGATTTTAATATTTTCTCCCAGTTCTTCAGCTATATGAGAGAACCATGACCGTATACCAGATTCAGTGACGATGGCTCGAGCCTTACAGAGGTGTTCAGCCCTTTTTTGACCCACACGTGGATGCCTCTTAAGAAATCCTTCAAACCACTTTCTTCCCGGGATATTATTTTTAAAAGGATTTTTTAAACCTTCTGCGTCGACTAATTGTTTCACTGAATGAATTAAGAAATCTCTATTTATAGGAAAACCCATTCTGCTGGTTCCTAATAGCCATTCTTCTAATTTTTCTTCAATATGATGGCCAAGTATAGACTCAGGTCCTACTCGACCTGTAGTTTCTGGTACTTTGCCTCGAAGTTTACTACGTAATGTAGTTCTTGGGACTTTATATTGATTACACGCCGTTGCAATAGCACAACCATTCTTCACTAATTCCAAAGCTTTTTGTAAGTCAGTTTCTGAGTAATTAAAAAATATCCTTTTAGATTTTTCCTTTTGAATACCAGTTTTTGTTGATTTTGGAATTTTTTCAACGGGCTTCTGATTTTTCCTTGATGGCATTTTAACCTGCAACAGATAAAAAATAATCTTTCAACACTACGTTTCTTTTCCAGTCTCTATTTCGAAATATTATCTTAATTGTTTGAATATTAATTATTAAATAACATACAGTTGGGCAGCAAAATACATTAAATGAGTAAAAATTATGGCCAAAACTGGATAGTGTATGCACCATTTGTGGCCATGGTATGGCCACAAATAGCAATCGCATATTTTTATTGTTCCACTTATGGCCATGGGATATTTTGTTAGTATTTGAGGTTATTATAAGTAAATTAATTTTTTTTAACATACTATTACGTTATCTAGCTACTATAGAGCTTAAAATTTTAAAGAATATTAAGATTTGCAATAATTATGATTAATTTGCTTACCAGGCCTTTCTCGAGATTCTTATAAGAACTAGTTATAATTTGGTGAGATACACCACGCGTCCAGATATTTTTTTAATAATCACTCAAACTATACTTTCAATCAGTATAGGGAAAAGTTTACAGCGTAGCCAACACACACAAAAACCCTATAAATACACTATAAAATGCTATCATAAAATAATATATATAATATATCCCTATACATCTCAGACTGGCCACAAACGGAACAGTGGCCACAAACGGTACATCTACCCTATATGCCGAGTAGGACTCAAGCCATTAAGGTAATTTTGGAGAACGAGGATCAGGTTCGTCAGGTTATAAATATGGCAAAGAATTTGAGGTCACAGGAACAGTTTACTGGCATATTTGTATCGTACGATAAAACACCCAAACAAATTGAACAATATCGACGAGTTAAATCGGAATTGGAAGAAAGAAAACATGCAGATGAAACAAACATTAAAATCGTGTATACAAATGGCATTCCTACTATCAAGAATTTAAACTGAGAGGTACATCCAATTACAATTCTGATATCAACTTTCACTGCTACTATCAAAATGTAAACGGGCTTAGAACGAAAGTACAAAACTTTTTCAATGCTGCGGCAATAGTTGAATACGACTGTGTGTTTATAACAGAGACTGGACTTTCTGAAGACATTAGCAGCCAAGAAGTACTACCTTCTTCTTATTTAGTATTTAGAACTGATCGTAATCTGGAAGCTACTGGACATCATAGAGGAGGTGGGGTGATGATTGCGGTTAAAAGCAACTTTAATGTTACTAAACTCAATTTAAGTGGTATTGCTGATGTGGTACCTAGTATAGATATCATTGGATGCGAGGTAATTGTTAATAGTACTGTTTTATTTGTTTTTGCTATTTATATCCCGCCTTCTACACCAACGGTAATTTATGAACTATTTTTTGATGCTTTTGAAAACTTAACGATTTTTCAAAAAAATTGTAAAATATTAATTTGTGGTGATTTCAATTTAAATAGATACACTACTGATCTAGGTGATACTAAGGTTAGATTAATAAAACATTTTATGGCATTCCTAGATATGAAGCAATATAATACGGTATTGAACGCAAACGGCAGAATGTTAGATTTGATCATTGGAAATTTCAGTTGTGAGGTTAGTAGGGACGAATTACCATTTGTTACAGAAGATTTTCATCATCCATCATTAATTATGAACTTTCAGTTGAATACAACTCGTACAGAGAATTTTTCTTTCAATACGGACTGTAGGGCTTATAACTTCAGGCGAGCTAATTTTCCTTAATTATACAATCAAATATACCACACTGACTGGTCACAATTGCAATCCTACATAGATGTTAATGACGCATGTGAAACTTTTTATACAATATTATACGGAATTATGGATGAATGTGTGCCAAAATACAGAAAAAAGAATAGAACTTTTCCACCCTGGTTTACTACAAAAATTAAGAACACTCTGCGATGTAAAGAAGTTGCTTATAAGAATTTTAAAAAATTTGAAAATGATCATTACCTTAATCAGTATAAAACTCTAAGGGCAGAAGTTAAGCGGCAAATGGATTCTGCTTACCAAAATCACATTTCAATAGCGGAAGATGAAATCACACGTAATCCAACTAAATTTTGGTCATTTGTGCAATTGAAAAGGAGTCGCTCTCGAATTCCTAGAAGTATGATTATTGATAACGAAACTATCGACTCACCACAAGCAGTAGTGGATGGTTTTGCAAAATACTTTGCTAGTGTTTACATAAATTCCAATCCAGAAAATATTAATAAAGATTTTTCATTTTCATCCAGTAAAATCAACTTAATACGAATTACAGAACATGATATCTTGCAATCAATAAAAAAATTGAAAAATAAGATGACCGCTGGCATAGATAACATTCCTAACGTAGTGATTAAAGACTGTGCTAACGTGTTTGCATCTCCACTTGTATTTTGTACAATCTTATTATAAAAACAACTAAATTTCCGGATATATGGAAAACTACTAGAATATGTCCGATCCTAAAATCAGGAGATGCATCGATGATTAAAAATTATAGAGCTGTAGCTATTTTATGTAATTTTGCTAAGGTATTTGAAATGATTTTATATAATAACATTTACACCCATGTCAGTCCAGTAATATCACCAAATCAACATGGTTTTATGTTAAAAAGATCAACAGTCACAAATTTAGCAACCATAAGTGACTTTATATGCGACAATTTGGATCTAGGAGGACAGGTTGATGTAGTTTACACAGATATACAGAAAGCTTTTGATCAAATAGATCATTATTTACTACTATCCAAGTTAAAGGGTTTTGGTTTCACTGAGGATTTAATAATTACTGTTCACATCCTACCTGTCTTCCAGAAAACAATTTGTCGAATATGGAAGCCACAAATCTCAGAGATATATAACAACTTCCGGAGTTCCACAGGGATCAAATCTAGGCCCATTACTCTTTTTAATTTTTATTAATGACATAACTTCTGTCATTGAATGCGATCATTTGCTATTTGCAGACGATCTAAAAATCTACAATAACATTACTAATATTAGCGATTGCTTTTACTTACAAGAACAACTAAATAGAATTTTAAGCTGGTGCAATAATAATTTCTTAAAATTAAATATATCCAAATGCAAAACAGTAACTTTTACTCGCAAACGGAATTATATATTATTCGACTATAATATCAGTAATTACACCCTGGAAAGATGCTCCGAACTGAAAGATCTGGGAGTTGTATTCGACGACAAACTTAGCTTTTCGAGCCATATCTATCATACCACTAAATCCGCTCACAAGTTACTTGGTTTTTTTAGGCGAAACTGGAATTGTTTTTCAAATATTAGAAGTTTGCAAGTACTGTATTTTTCGTATATTAGATCTAAGTTAGAATATGCAACTTTGATATGGTATCCTATTTACCAAAATAATATAGGGCTAATTGAGTCGACTCAAAGAAAATTTTTGAAATTTATGTTTTTCAAGTCCCAGGGTTTTTATCCTGATAGAGGTATTGACACTAGAATTTTGCTAGATATGTTTAACATGAATTCTTTATGCAATAGGAGAAATTGTATTGTATTAACGTTTTTATATAACCTACTGCATAATAATATTGACTGTATGTCTTTGATTAATAAGATTTGTTTTTTGGTTCCTCGGCAGAATTCTCGTGGAAATAACTGTTTTTATTGTCGAAATTTCCGTACTAACATTATGCGTAGATCACCAATATATAACATGTGTAATGTATTCAATAGCATTTCGAATTATTGTGATATTAATTATGACCAATTAAAAACTATAATCAGCACATATCTGGAAAGCCGAATATAATTTTAGATACATATACATTAATGTTCTGTACCGTATAATTTCATTTACTTTTGTATTTTAATAGTTTAAATGTTTCCTGTAATTGGGTGTGTACCTGTTGGAAATAAACGTGTTATTTATTTATTTATTTATTTATTTATTTATTTAATCCATTCTACTGGACAAGTGTAGCCAACTATCAGATAAGTACTTAGAGAAATAAAACCAACTGACAGACAAATAGTTGTGCAACTAAAACCATCTGATAACCAACCGTTAGACAAGAAGTTGTGCTGAAGGAACAATTACGTAAACCAAATGGCATCCTGGAAAAGGATACAATATCGAATAACATCTAAATTGTCCCCTAAGACATCAACTTACTTATGCCTAGGAGTGGATTGGCCTTCTCCCAGGTAGCCACTTTGTTTACGTAATTGTTTCTCCAACACAACTACCCTACTGTTGGTTTTATTTGTACAATACTAATTGTCTAGTATGACATATTGAGATAATAAGCCTTGTATATACGAATATATACAAGTTTATTACGATGCAATTGAAATCTAATATTATTAGAATCTAATGAAAACTAGATTGCAATTGCAAAGTTCACATAGAGGAGGCAATGCTTGTATCACGGGTTGCATCGCAACATCCATAGATACAAACGTCCTCAGCGTGACTTTACTTTCATCTAGTTCGACAAATGACCAATTAAATGTTCTGTAATTAAACAGTTAAATGTGCTTAAAATTGAAAATATATACAACCGCAACCATAGACTAGTTTCGACCTTCCTTGGCCTCATCAGTATAGTATGGTGGTTGTATATACTTCCAACTTAAAGCCACTTGCCAAATAAGTTAATTTCCTATCAATTTTCGAATTCTTATGATACACGTTGTCACTTTTTGTTTTATTTTGAATTAACTAGCCCTAATTTTTTAAGAAGCTCAACCAGGTAGGTATAGAAGTCCACGAAACATTCCCACGAGGCGACGAGCCGGCATATGTGTGACTGCTCTCACCCTAAAAGGCCCGATTCCCGAAAGGAAAAGGGTCACACATAAAAATGACCAATCCTTCGCATTTAAAAAATCAAAACAAGTTTGACCAGTTTTCGACTGACCGTTCCTGTTCGACCCTTCCGCAAATATTACCATTGCCGTCTTTGTCCTGTGCATTTAACGAAAACATACTGTTGTCCCTGCTCGTATTTTACGCCGCACAGGTGGGTCGGTAAAAAAGCGAAAAGGTCGATTGACCCTTTCTTGAAAGAAATCCGAGCTGGTCTCGGTAACGCATACAGCTGTGTTTAGAAGGTCAGTGATTTTAGAGTACGTGGTGCGAGTACGTGGTGCGAGTACGTGGTGCGAGTACGTGGTGCGAGTGCGTGGTGAGAGAGTACGTGGTGCGAAGGGCAGTTTTCATTTCTTCGAGTTTAAGAGGATTTCGGGAAGAAACTGAAGGTGGGTTTATTGGAAACAAATCGCTGCTGATATTGCTCTGAAGCGGTGTTTCTTATGTAGTGCCATATCCCACATATTTTAATTGTTATGTGCCTTGTGTAACAAAATTTTTATATTCAATTTTCGCCGAAGAAATTAAAATGGTTCGGTTATAGGAAATTGCAGCAGTAAATAAATTTTGAAGTATACAAAAGTTTCACTTTAATTAAATAAGTTACTTCCACAAGACTTCTAAAATATATAGTTTACGGTTCAATTTAAAAAAATTTGTGTGGTTATTGTAATAATCTCAAAGTTTAAACTTTATTTTGACATTTGGTTAAACAATTTAAAATTGGTCTTGAACTCGAAATTGTAGGTAACGTTGTAGGTAGGTTTAACGTTAAAAATCTTTCCTCCAAATTATGAGTTTGTCTTTAATTTCGAAATTTCAACATTTTTCTCGAAAATTCAAATTAGATGTCGACTTCATACTGAACTTTATTATCCTATAAAATTCTGGTTTAAAGTCGGAAATTTAAGTTTATTTGTGAACATGATTAACAAACGAATTTACGAGAAGCAGTCAAAATTTAACTAACCTAACCTAAGTCAACATTTTAACTAAAAGATTAGACATTTCAAAGTTAAACATGAAATTTTGTAATCAGAAGTAAAAAGCTTACGGAATAATGTACAAATTTGGCTATTAAAATTAAATATTTGAAAAACGTTCAGATTTCGAGTTAAATGTCAGAATTTTCTAAAAAATAATGTCATATTAAATCTATAAAAAAATTACGAAATTTTCAGATTAAATTGTAAATTATGAGAATAAAGTGAAATCAATTTTAAGATTAAAAATTCAGGACGAAATAGATAGTTCCCAAATTCAAGTCTGCAGTAGAAATTTTGTTGAAAAAAAGAAAAAAATGTTGATGAAAATGTAAAATAAAAATAAAATATCTCCAAATTTTGAACATGAAATAAAAAAAATCTATTAATTGAAAGGATTTAAAGTTTCCACGTATGTTTTCGGAAAATTTACTATTTAAAAAATTCGAGATATAAAAAAAAATAAATCAGAAGGTATAAGTCAAAAATGTTTTCAAATTTCGCCTTGTGGTTGAATTTTGGAGAGAATCGTAAGGGAGGTGTGGTAAATTTTCTGAACATGGTGCAACTCTTCGAAATGCCGCCCCATAAGAGGTTTTTTCTACTTTTTTTTTGAAAATCCTGATTTTTTCTTAGAATCTCCAGTTTTTCTCGAAATTTTACTTTTTTTGAATACTATGAATTTTTATTGTTAAAAAATTATGAACTTGTGACTTTTCTAAAATTCAAACTTAAGAAGAAACACTTCGATGTCAGTCTTCAAAATTTAAATACTTTTAAAATGTTAAATTTATTAAAAATGTTTACTTCATAATTGGCTTTTTTGGAAAATTTTGATTTTTTCAATATATGGTCTTTTTCTGAAAATTTTTATTTTGTTATTAATGTAGATTTTCTTCGAAGATTTCTGTTTTTTTGAAAATATCAGTTTTTATCAATGTCGACTTTGAATCTTTCAATTCTTGAATTTTCGACCATTTAAAAGTTTTGACTTTTTTAAAATTCTACTCTTTTTTTTTTCAAATTTTACCCTTCTGAACATTTCAACTTTTTTCAAAATTATGACCTCTAAAAAATGAAATTTAAAAAAATGATATTTTTTTTATGTCCGTAGATTTTCTTCAAAGATTTCTGTTTTTTTGAAAATATCAGTTTTTATCAATGTCGACTTTGAATCTTTCAATTCTTGAATTTGCGACCATTTAAAAGTTTTGACTTTTTTAAAATTCAACTCTTTTTTTTTTCAAATTTTGCCCTTCTGAACATTTCAACTTTTTTCAAAATTATGACCTCTAAAAAATGAAATTTAAAAAACTGATATTTTTTTATGTCCGTAGATTTTCTTCGAAGATTTCTGTTTTTTGAAAATATCAGTTTTTATCAATGTCGACTTTGAATCTTTCCATTCTTGAATTTTCGACCATTTAAAAGTTTTGACTTTTTTAAAATTCTACTCTTTTTTTTCAAATTTTGCCCTTCTGAACATTTCAACTTTTTTCAAAATTATGACCTCTAAAAAATGAAATTTAAAAAACTGATATTTTTTTTGTCCCCCTTATTTTAAAGATTTGATCTTCTATTGTTTTTGAAAATATTAAGTTTCGAAATTACTGACTTTTATTTGAAGTTATGATCGTTTGGAAAACTGCAACATTTTTTGATGTTTTCATTTTATGTAAAAATATTCACCATTTTTTCAAAATATCAACTTTTTTTTGAAAAATGTCATCATTTTTGAATATTTCTATTTCATCAAAATTTTCGATTTTTTTGAAATTTTTAAATTTTTTCGAATATCGTCTTTTTTCAAAATTTAGTTTTTTTCGAAATTTTGCCTATTTGAATATTTTGATTTTCTATTTTTGATTCGACATTTTTAAAATTTCATTTCATTTTTAAATCTAACTTGAAAATTACGAATTTTTTTGAAAATGTTGGCACCTTTGAAAATTTCAAATCTCATAGTTTACAGTTTTTTCATCTTTTTTTAAAAATGACCTATTCTTAAATTTTAGATTATTATAAAAATTTTGATCTTCGATTTCAAATTTCAAAAATTTTAACTTTTGAAAAATCGACTATGGGAAACTTCGAGGTTATTGGAAATTTTTGCCTATGCTTTTTTGTATACTTTTTTTTAAAACTTTTTATCAAAATTCCTTTTTTTTTCTCAAAATGTTGACCTTTTCGAAAAATTCTACTTTTTAAAAAAAATTAATGAAAATGTTTATTTTTTGTTTCAATTTCAATTTTTTTTAAAGTTTAAATAATTCAAATTTTGACCCCTTTCAGGGATTTGAGTTTTTTTTGAACATTTTAAATTTTCTTCAAAACTTTTATTTTTCTAATTTACTTTTTATAGGAATTTTGTCTGTTCTGAAATTTATGATTTTATCGTAAGAACTCGACTTGCAAAAATTACATGATCTTTTTTAGTAATTTCCACTTTTTTTTGAAATTTCGATCGATTTTCAATAATTTGAAAATTGAAATACAGAACTTGTCCCCTGAAACCAAGAAAGATTAAAAAACACAACAAACGTTGCTCTAACACGTTTCGACATCGAAGCTGTCATCTTTTTTTTTTTTTTTTGTTAAAGTAGGGGAAAATCCTTTACGGACATCTAGGGAAGATAACCCAGATAGTGTCGGACTTCCGCTCAAACTACTGGTACCGACTAAAAACCCCTACTTCTTCGGGCCGGGCCCTTGGCCCCCAATCCCTCCGTCGGAACAGTACAATAGTGCTGGAGCACTGTTGTAAGCTGTTTTGCCTGAAACATAAGAACAAACAAAACAAAATTTTTCGAAATGGAAATCTTAGCCTAGAGGACCATCCTTGGTCTTCTAATCCTGGTTGGGATATTTGGATCGTAATCCACTGCCTGTCGAACTAGTTCGTTGGGATGCGTTTCCGCTCTCACCATCGCCCTGGAATTAATTTCCTTAAGAAATTCTCTTACCAAAGGTAGTTCAGCTTCTCTGTGGAGCTGATTGTTTCTCACAAACCATAATGCGTCCATGGCTTGTCTTAGAAAGACGTTCTGGAACACCTGGAGTTTCTTCATCTGATTATCCATCGCCTGTGACCAAGCTACAGATGCGTAGATCATCGCTGGTCTTATGATTGATTTGTATAGTAACACTTTAAGTCCAATGGACAGGTTACTATTTCTACCAATCATCGCTTGCAGCAGTCCCTTCAGCATTTTGGCTTTGGACACTGAATAATCGATGTGTGCCTGGAAAGTAAGTCTTTTGTCTAGAATTACACCTAGATACTTTGCCTGAAGTCTCCAGTCGACGTTTTGCCCATGAGCATTTACATGTCCATATGGTTGGAGTCTTTTTTGAATGAAAAAGACTGCTTGGGTCTTGCCTGCGTTGACTTGGATTCTCCATTGGCCGAAGTAATCTAGTAGACTGTCTGTTGCCTCCTGAAGTCGTCTGGTGACCACCTCTGGACTGAAAGAGTACGCCACTTAAGCTGTGTCGTCTACGTAAGTTGCCAATAAAGTGTGGTCGATTGTTGGATTGGTTCTCGGGATGTCTGTTGTGAACAGAGAATACCACAAATGTGACAAGGCAGAGCCTTGAGGCACCCCATACTGTAGTCCAAACTGGTTTGATAGTTCCTGTCCCACCTTTGCTCTGAATGAGCGCTGATCCAGGAACGAGCTTACCATTTGAACCATTGTTAGAGGTATTTCCAAACTGGTGTATCTTGTAGACCAATCCTTGGATGTCATCTTCAGAGAGAGATACTAAAGTTCTGTATTTTAATTTTTGTAGATAACCAAGGACCAGTCCGTTTCACCAAAATTCAATATTTTCATTTGTTCTCTCAGTTTTTACTTAAAAATTTGAACTTTTAAAAATTTCTTATTTTGAGGTTATTAATTTTTTTTTAAATTATGTATTTTTATCTTTTTATATTGACAACATTTAATTTTTATTTCAAAATTTCAATTTTTTCCAATTCTTTAAATTTTAAAAGCTTTTCGTGGTAAATTTTCTGTAATTTTTTATTTTTTCAAAATGTTGACGTTCAAAATTTTGTTCTTTTTCATAATTTTTACACTTAGCAAAAATTCCACTTTTTAACAATTTTTTATTCCTTCAAGATATCGATTTTAAACAATTTTTCTTTTTTATTATTTTCTCTTTTATCAAAAACTCCAACCATTTTTCAAATTTTCGACTGCTTCTTCTCAAAATTTAGACTTTTTTTGAAAGTTATGTCTTAGTTTTGAAATTTCAACCTTTGCTCTAAATTTCTAAAAAAAAATTAATATTTCGGTTTTTTAGGTTAAGCTTCAGATACAGTCTTGGCTTCATAATTTTGAAAGTTTTTAATGAGCTTTTTTTTTAAAGCCACCTTTTTTCAAAATTTTGATTTTCTTGAAGTTTTCAACCTTTTAAAATTTTGTCTTATGGAATCAAAATTTAATTTTTACGTTTCTCCTGAAATTTTGACTGTAAACTCGAGTTTTTGACTTTTTGAAAAAATAACTGTTGTCTTGTTTATCTGATCCCTATTTGTCCATGTTTTATCTCAAAATCTTTAAAAATATTTTTCAAATTTCGATTCTTTTTAAAATTTTTAGTTTAATCTCGAAAATAATAAGAACTGTAAAATGTAAACCTACAATTTAAAAAAAAATGAAAGTTTCGAGAAAAAAAATCGACATTTATGAAAAAACGAATAAACTCTTATTTAGTTATTTTTCCTTTTCATGAGTATTAATTTTATCTCAAAATTTGACTTTTTTTATACATTTTTTAGTTAGCACTTCAATAATTAATTTTTCCTCAAACGACGTCTTCATTTTTTTACTTCTTCTGTTTGCGGAATTGGGACTTGATTGGTGAGACTTGATTGATGATTAGTTTTTTAAATTTTAAAAAGATTTTTTTTTGGATATTTGCTAGTTTTATATGTAATAATTTCCATTTTATATAAGTTTTAAATTATTTCAGCAATATCGCCAGTTTATACTATTTTGGGCGTAAAGAATTCTGCACTTTTTCGGAAACCATAATCTTATTTTGCAAATTCGAAAAATTTTTTATACACTTTGGAATTTTATTTAATTTTTAGCTTAAACTTTTAACAAGAATTGAATCTTCTGAATTAAAAAAAAAACCTTAACATTTGAGAAGGAACCGCTCTCAACTCCTCCCACCTTTGATATAGATCGATATAGAAAAGCGATGTAGTGAAAATTTTTAAATTTTGAATGACTCAAATTATATTTTGATTTAGCTGCTCATGCCGCCCTCTTAAGGTGCCTCCTGATGCGGTTGCCTCTTTGCATTCATAGCACGGTACGGCCTCGTATGAAAACCACAAATATTTTTCTACCAATATCAGGCTCCCTTGAAAGAGAGAGGCAAAGGAGGCAAATGCCAGGGGCCCACGCCTTCATGAGGACCCAGTAAACTGACGCCTCTTCACTTTGTGAAATCCAAAAATCCAAAGAAAGGTTTCACCCCTTTACCACATCGGCAATTAAATAAATAATTACGCGATACGTAATTCGCCAGCAGAACTGGCATTTTCAAGCGTAGTAATCTCAGTATCGCTTTGAATCTCAATGCAGATGACGTCGATGCATCTTTTGCTAATCTTTTTAGATTAGTACGCTTGAAAATGCCAGTTCTGCTGGCGAAATACGTATCGAGTAATTGATTACTTAATTGCCGATGTGGTTAAGGGGTGAAACCTTCTTTGGACTTAATTACAAGCCATGGTGTTTAGTTCAGTGCTTTAGTAAGTCCAAAAATGTTAAGGCTTTTTTTTCTTGGAATTTAATGTTAAAAATCGGGCTGCTTCAACTTTTTATCTTTCAAATTTCATGTTTTAAATATAAACTCAAAAATTCTTCCAAGTTCCGACTTTTTTTCGAAACTTTTTAGCCTATATTTGAATAATCCTCATTTTTACAACATTTGGAACAAAAGTCAAAATTTTGAAGATAAAAGGTCGAAATTTTCAGAAAACGGTGTAAATTCTAATAAAAAAATAAAAAAAGTCGAAAATTTTTGATAGTTTTGAAAAAAGGAGTCAAATTTACATAAAAGGCCAAATTTCTGAAATAAAGTAAAAATTGGATAAGTAGAATTTTGAGAAATAGACAGAATATTAAGCAAAGGTCGAACTTTTGACAAAAAAGTGCAAATTTTGGAACACGATCGAAGTTTAAAGATAAAACTTCACATTAATAGAATCACCAAAAAGCAAAAATAATTTTGAAAGAGTCGAATTTTGAGTAAAGTACGAAATTTTTTGTTAACATTTACTATAAATTAACAAAAAGTTTTCCAGAAAGAGTTGAAGTTTTGAAAAAAAGTAGATATTTTCGAAAAAGGCGAAATGGCGAAAGAGTTGACATTTTTTAAATTAGTCAAATTTTGGAAAATGTTGACGCTTAAAAAAATGGAAGATCTGAAATTCGAAATTTTCAAGATATGTCACAAATTTTGACTAAAAACCAAAGTAGGATTTTTAAAAAAAGTCACTTTGAGAAAGTACATAAATCTGGAGAAAAACTCGAAATCCTTCAAAATATTCAAATTTTCAAAAATATGTAATTCTTTTAAAAAAGTCAAACCTAAGAAAATCTTAAAAAATCCCTAAATTTTTGATAAGAAGGGAAGTTAAACAAAAGGTGAAATTTTATAAAATAAGACAAAAATTTAAAAAAGTTGAATTTTTTCAAATTTTCAAAAATATGTAATTCTTTTAAAAAAGAAACCTGGGCAAATTTTAAAAAATCCCTAAATTTTCGATAAGAAGGGAAGTTAAACAAAAGATGAAATTTTATAAAATAAGACAAAAATTTAAAAAAGTTGAATTTTTTCAAATTTTCAAGATAAGGTCAACATATTCAGAAATTATTCTCAGTTTTGAAAAAAAGTCTAGTTTTAAAAATAGTTTAACTTTCGAAAAAAGCGAAAAAAAGTCGAAATTTTCAAAATTAAGTTAAAATTTCGAAAATTGAAATACAAATCTTGTCCCCTGTGTGCTAAAGTAACCTCTGTTGTGTTTTTTAATTTTTCTTGGTTTCGGGGGACAATATTTGTATCTCAATGTTTGAAGATAACCAAGAACCAGTCCGTTCCACCAAAAAAAAAAAATAATAATAAATGATTAAAATTGTGAGAGAAAGTAAATATTTTGGCAGTGGAGGTTTTCAAACTTAATTGAAAATTTCGAGAAAAGTCGAAATAACAATAAAAGTGGATATTTTAAAATAACGAAAATTTCAAAAAAAAAGAGTCGAAATCTTCAAAAGCAGTTAATAAATTAAAAAAGCGGCAATTCTGCAATAAAAATCGGCTTTTCCAAAAACAGTAGAGATTTTCAAAAGGTCAATATTTTGAAATATAAATCGGAATTTGTAATGGAAGAATTTTCAAAAAAGTATACATTTTGAAAGAAAGTCGAAATATTCAAAATTTTAAAAAAAATTAGAAAAAGAGGAAATTTAAAACAAAAGGATAAAAATTTTTAAAAATGTCGAAATTTTGAACACAGACTTTTTAGAAAAGTCGAAATTACAAAATTTAAATTTTGAAAAACAAGACGAAATTATCAAGAAAAAATTGATTTTTTGTATTTTTTTTTATATTCGTTAAAACGAACTTTATAAAATTTTTTTAGGCTATTATTAAGCCTTTTTCCTGTAATATAAATCATAACATTTATGGCAATAAAGTTGACATTACATTGTGTATTTGTCCTTTAGTTGATAGTTTATTTTGTATTACTAAATAAAAAATGAATTAAATGGTATCGTTTGTAATGTCAAATTTAAAAGTAATTGAAAATGTAATTGCTTTGTAATTAATTCCCTTTTTTTAAACAATGGTAATGTAATTCGAAGTAATTTCATTCCATTTTCTGAAAATGCCCAGCTCTGTATCTGACATTAATTTTTGTTTGGGACTGTTTTCTCAAAATTTCGCTTTTAAATTTCAAAATCAAAATGAGAATATTTTGGTTATGAACATTTTTTTCTAATTTCGACTTTTTTCTAGAAATTTTCACTTTTAACTTAAAAATTATATTTCTTTCTATTTAAACCCTGAAATCGAATTTTCGAGTTTAATTTTCAATTAGTTTTATGAATTTCTTGTTTTTCTTAAAAAGTGATTTTTTATCACGAATTTAGAATGTAGTTTCAGTTGATTTTGGGACGAAAACGAAATCTCAACCAAAACTAGATCATTTAGCCAAAAATGACCCAAACCGAAGATTTCAGTCAGTCTCTAATATTAATCGATTGCAGATATTTGAGTGTCGAACTGAGACATATAAACTCTATCCACATTAATAAAAATTTTTGTTGTGCGTTGTATTTATCAGAAAACGTTGGATAATATCCATGGTAAAAAAGAGTTTAAGATGCACACAACGTATGCGGTAGCATAGAACACAAATTAACTATTTACATCACAAAATAATTGACCCTGAGTGAAAGATATGATTTTTTAAATTTCAAAATACAACACACAACACCAATATATATTGAGTGAATCCATTGATAGTCTTGCATCGTCTCATGGATTATCCATAAGATGTCGAAGCGCCATAAAACTGCTTGGCACAGTTATATTCATCCCCTGGTGGGGCGGCGATAGGAAAGAAATAAGCGACAGATGGAAAAGAGAGAGTGAGATACAGTGACAGATTCGCAAGTGTTTTAATTAGGATCTTTCTTCATTATGGAAGAGTGACGCGCCGTTTCCAAGTAATGATGCCCGTACAGTCGATCCCAAAGTTTCTAATTCTGCTTAAAGTTTTTATCTCGGAAAATATTCCTTCTGCTCAAAGTAAATTCTCACTTCCAAACTGGTTTAAAAGCTTTCTATAATACACCCCCAAAAATTACATTAACTCCGTTGGAGCCCGAACCGGATTTCAACAAGACGAACTCGTTTAGATAAAAATGTCCTTTTTATTAAGTTGATCAGTACTGATTATATCGCGACCATATTCAGTCGCCATTACGGGCGTATATGACGTGATAAATGGGCTTATTTGGGACACACATGCAGAAACAAGATCTACCCCAACGTATGAGTTTCATTCATGGTTTTGGGTGAGAGCGAATCGAAGCTGCGTGCGTACGGCGGGGTTGAAGGGTCGAAAGGGAGTCATATATGTAAGTCACCCCTCAGCTCCGTGCGGGCGTCGTCGATTATATAATCTCGGCCACAAGACTATCTACCTCCTTGCCGCATCGCCTTGCCGCTCATTACACGGCCCCAAATTAAGTTATTACCACATTCTTGAATGCCTCGTCATGTGACACCGGCTTATAATTGGTTGTTGTATTAGGTTTTTGACTAAATTAATTCTTGTGGATGTGCAATTACCCCAATCTACTTGCTACTTTGGTCTATGGGTGCTTTAGGCCTCAGACCTTAATGAGAGTGGCTTGAAAATTTTTCATTTGGTTGAATTATGGAATTAAATAACCTATTTTATACAACGGTATCTTCCGCGACTGGAGCATTATGTATAATTTGTACCATTTGCAGCATTAAGAGTAGCTTACCTGTCAAGTGTTTTTCTATAGATTATCTTTAAATTTTTGTTAGGATTACCTACACGCTTGCAAAATTAAAAGACCAATGCCGATGCCAAAACCGAATTATTCGATGTCAAACTTACGATTTTTAACAGGTAAAGTATGGACGAAGAACGTTTTCAGAGAGATTTTAATTTATTGAGGTCTAACCTTTCTATAGATTTCGACAAAAAATAATATATTATGTAAGGCGATATTGCGAATGAATATCAGGATTCATAGCGGTACCGTTTTTGCGTAATCACAACTTGAAATTACACATCTCACGGAATTTCGATGCTCCATTCCGTGCGTTAGGGAAACATCTTGAAGTAATGGTAATATAACACCTCCTCTACTACTCTTTCTTTGGCCGCTTTGGCTAAAGCTCGGTAGCTGAAATCCTATTGCATAAGCAATGCAGTGTTGTCTGCACAGAAAATCATCTACTGCAAAGCGGCTTGAAAATGTATATCATTGTATCCAGGGGTACAGTCTAAGTTAAAAATATTAAAAATCGAGTAGTGATGGCAATCTGGCACTTACGACCTGCTGCATGCAGAGCAGATCTAACGTTTTAGAAACTTTTAGCTACGCCTCACTTAAAATGTTTGCTTTTTTAATTTGGTTTTGGAAATTCCAAATTTTTAAAATTTAAAGTCGAAATACTCCAGAAAGTTCAGACTTCTAATAAAAATCGGTGAGTCATTTTCAGAAAGTCAAAATTTTAAGCAAATGCCAAAATTTTGACTTTAAAAGTGACAATTTTTTTTGAAAACACAATCCGATTTCTCGATTTTTGTTAAAAATATTAACTTTCTTGAATATTTAGACGTTGAAATACAAATGTTGTTCCCTGAAACCAAGAAAGATTAAAAAACACATTAGATGTTGCTTTAACGCGTTTCGATAGCCAAGCTATCATCCTAAGAGAGCAACTTTTGTTTCATTTTCTAATCTTTCTTGGAAATGTTTGGATTTCAGTTTTAAATATTTAAGGGATTTCAAAAATTTTAGGACAAAATCCGGAGATACCCATGAAAAAATTTCTATATTTAATATCGAAATGTCTTTAAACAAATGATAAATTATTTCCAATATTCATAAATTAAAATACAAAAATTGTCCCCTGAAACCAAGAAAGATTAAAAACACAACAAAGGTTGCTTTTCTTGGTTTCAGGGGACAATTTTTGTATTTCAATTTTTGAAGATAACCAAGGACCAGTCCGTTCCACCAAAAAAAAAAAAAAAAATTTGGACGTTGTATTTTGAAAATTTTAAATTTTCCATTTTTTTATAATTTCCATTTTTTTCAAAATTTGACTTATTTTGTAAATTTCAACCTTTTCACAATTTCGCCTTCTTTTTGAAATTTTGATTTATTTTCCAATTTTTTAAAAATGTTCACAACTTTTTTAGTTTCGATTTTTTTAAAAATAATTCTCTATATGTTGAAATAGTTTTATTTTAAAACATCTACCTTACTTAAAATTACACTTTTTTTTAATTTCCATATTTGTCGAAATTTTAACTTATTTGGAAGTTTTAATTTTTTTTTGAAAATCTCGACCATTTTGTAAAAATTTTGACATTTTCTAGAAGTTTCGACTTTTATGTAGTAAACTGAACTTTATTTAAAAAATTCAATTTTATTTTTCAAAATACTCATTTATTTGACAGATTCCATTTTGGACAAAATTTCGACTTTTGAAATTTTCCAGAACTTTCACTATTTTCTTAAGAGCTTCTACCTACTTCTACTTTCTGAAAATTTGCATCTTTCTCCTAATTTTTATTATTTCTCGAAGTTTTGACTTTTTTTGAAGAAACTGTTGACTTTTTGTAGAAGTTTTGACCTTTAAGTTTGGACTTTTATTTTAAGAACTAAAAATTAAAAATTTTTACTATTTTAAAAATTTAATTTCTCGCAAAATTTCGACTTTTGAAATTATCAAATTTTTTCAGAATTTTTACTGTTTTTTTTTTGAAAACCTTTATATACCTTTCCCAAGATATCCACCTTTTTTCGAAAATTTGCATCATTGTTCAAACTCTTTACTACTTTTCAAAGTTTTGACATTTTTTTTGATTTTTACTTTTTTTTAAATTTTGACTTTTTCTTCAACTTGCGACTTTTATATGGTAAATTTGACTTTTATTTAAAAAATTGAAAAATTCGACTTCATTTGAAAATTCCGATTTTTATAAATAATTTGGTTTTTTGCAAAATTTCGTCATTTAAGATTTTCAAACTTTAAAATTTTTATTGTCTTTAAAAATTTTTAAATAATTTTATTATCAAGTTTGGACTTTCTCTCAGAATTAGTACTTTTTTCGGAATTTAAACTTTTTTCAAAATTTCTACCTCTTTTCAAATTTTTGACTTTTTGCATGGATGAGTTAGGGAATTCGATATTGGAGGGGGAAAGGGAAATCGTGCACTTCGTATTATGAGTTTCGTGTTGCATGCTACAAGTTGACACTTGTCGAAAAAAAGTAGAAATTTAGTAAATAAATTTTTAAAAATTAAGAGATTTTAAAAATTAGTTTGCATTAAAAAAATGTCAAAATTTAAAACAAATGAAATGTTCTATAAAATTGAATATTTGAAAAATATGACAAATTTTTCAAAAAATTTCAGATCTAAAAAGAATTCGAAATTTTAGAGTTGTAATTTTCAATAAAAATTAACATTTTGAAAAAAATTGAGAAGCCTGAAAGAAGTCGAAACTTTCAAAACAAAAGGTTAAAATTTTGAAGAAGGCGAAAATTTTAAAATTAAAATTTTCTAAAACAATCGGAATTTTGAAATATGTTAAGATTTTCATAGAAAGTTAAAATTTCCAGAAAAAAGTTGGGAGTTTTTAAAAAGTCAAAAAATGTCAAAATTCTGACCTTTCAAAAAATCTGAGTACAAAAAAGGACAAAATTTGCAACAAAATTCAAAATTTTTCAAAAGGTTAATATTTTGAGAAATAATCTAAAATTTCAAAAAGAGTCAACATTCTAAAAGTGTCGGAATTTATAAAAATTAAAGAATTTTTAATCAACTTTTTAAAACACCTAAATTTTTAAGGAGCAGACAAAATTATCTGGATAGTCGAACTGTTTTAGAAATCGCAATTTGAAAAATGAAATGTCAAAATTTAAAAAAGTTAAAATTTGAAAAAAAATATTCACTTCCATTAAATTGAACCTTAAATAAAGTCCTAATTGTAAAAGTTTAAGTATTGAAAAAAAACCAAAATTATCAAAAAAATCGAAATTTAAAGAAAATGCCAAATTTTGAGGAATTAATATTTGGAAAATGGCCAAGTTTTGAATGGTTAAAATTTTAAAATAACAGTCAAAAGTTAAAAAAAGAACTAAAAATTTGTTAAACATTAAAATTTTTAAAAATGAACAAACTTTTTTAAAAGTCAAAATTTCCAAAAAATGTCACAATTTTGGAAAAAAGTCGACATTTTGAAAGGAAAAATGGAAAAATTCAAAATTTTGCGAAATAATAAAAACTTTCAAAAAAATTTGGCACTTTAAAAAATTGGAATCCTCAACTTTAAAATTTTAAAATTAAAATTTTCTAAACAATCGAAATTTTGAAAAATGTTAAGATCTATAAAGTTAAAATTTCAAGATGTGTCAAGATTTTGACATTTTTCAAAAAATTGAATATTTCAAAAAATCGTGAAATTGTCAACAAAATTCTAAACTTTATAAAAAGTTAATATTTCAAGAATAATCTAAAATTTTAAAAATGGTCAACATTTTAAAAAAGTGTCAAATTAAAAAAAATCAAAATAAAAAAATCGAAAGTTTGCAAAAAGCCGAAATTTTGAAAAATAACTTAAATTTAGAAAATAGTTAAAATTTTTTAGAATCAAAATTTTCAATCCGTAATAATTTTTTTTTTAATTTAAATTTAGATAAAGTAGAAAGTTTTAAAAGAGTCGAAAATTCGAAAAACTGACATTTTGAAAAGAGTTGAGCTTTCAAAAATTCTACACTTTTAAAAAATTACAAATTTTTAGAGTGAAAATTTAAAAAAGTTAAAATTTGAAAAAAAAATGTTCACTTCCATTAAATTGAACCCTGAATAGAGTCCTAATTGTAAAAGTTTAAATATTGAAAAAAAAGACAAAATTATCAAAAAAATCGAAATTTAAAGAAAATGCCAAATTTTGAGGAATTAATATTTGAAAAATGGCAAAGTTTTGAATAGTTAAAATTTTAAAATAACAGTCAAAAGTTTAAAAAAAAAACTAAAGATTTGTAAAACATTAAAATTTTTAAAAATGATCAAACTTTTTTAAAAGTCAAAATTTCCAAAAAATGTCAAAATTTTGGAAAAAAGTCGACATTTTGAAAGGAAAAATGGAAAAATTCAAAGTTTTGTGAAATAATAAAAACTGATTACAAATTTTTAGAGTGAAAATTTTGAAAAATGTCAAAACCTTCAAAAAAAAGCCAAGTTTTTAAAAAGGTTAAATTTTAGGAAAAACATATAACCTTGAAGTATAAAATTTTCAAAAGAGCAGAAATTTTTGAAAAATTTGATCAAAACGTAAATAAAAATCAAAATTAAAAAGAACAAAATTTTTCGAAAAATGGAGATGTCAGAAAATGAGGTATTTTTAAAAAAACCTAATTTTCCGAAAAAAATCTAAATCTTGAAAAATTAAAATAACAATCGCGTCCCCTGAAACCAAGAAAAGTTAAAAAACACAACAAAGGTTGCTTTAACGCATTTCGATAGCCAAGCTATCATCTTTGGAGAGATACTCAAGATACGAAAAATGGTCGAAATTTCGACAAGTAGTCGAAATTTTGAAAAATGATCGAAACTTGCAGAGAAGTTAATTTTTTTAAACAAGTCGGGTTTGGAAAAAAATTAAAATCAAAAAATATTAACATTAATAGAAAAGTCCAAATTTCCATGTCAAAATTTTCAAAAAGATTGAAAATTAAAAAAAAAAATTAATGTGAAAATGAAATTTTCAAAAACAGGCCGATTTTTCATAAAAGTTAAATTGACAGAAAATGCCAATAAACAATAAATGACAATTACAAACTTGAAGATGTCGAAGTTTTGAAAGAAATTTCAATAAAGCCGTCATTAGACATTTTCAAAAAGTGAAAACTTTTGGAAAAACTCAAAAATGTGAAGAAAAATTAACATCATGAGAAATTGAAATTTTTAAAAAAAGCTCTAATTAGCATAAATTGAAATTTTCAGAATGTCCAATTTTCGAAAAATTCGAAATTTCGAAAATTAGTCGCTTTCAAAAAATTAAAACATCGAAAATTTGAAAGAAAAGCGTCTAAAAAAACAGAAGTCGAAGTTTCGAAAAGTGGTCGAAATTTCAAAAATAGTCAAAATTTTGAAAAATGCTCAAGATACGAAAAATGGTCGAAATTTCGACAAGTAGTCGAAATTTTAAAAAATGATCGAAACTTGCAGAGAAGCTAATTTTTTTAAACAAGTCGGGTTTGGAAAAAAATTAAAATCAAAAAATATTAACATTTATAGAAAAGTTCAAATTTCCATGTCAAAATTTTCAAGAACATTCAAAATTAAAAAATTTTGAAAAATGCTCAAAATTAGCAGAAACATTTTTTTTAAACAAATCGGGTTGTGAAATAAAAATTAAAATTGATAGATATCAACATTTATAGAAAAGTCAAAATTTGCATGTCAAAGTTTTCAAGAAAGTCTAAAATTTTAAAATATCAAAATTTTTTAAGTTTTTTTTTTCGAAGCATGAACGTTTCCACTTTTTTTTGAAAATTTCAATTTAAGATCTTAAATCAGGTCTTAAAAATTTTAGAATTGTTCTACTTATTTGAAAATTTCTCCTTATTGAAAAAATAATTGGTTTTTTAAATCCCTTCTTCGGAAATTTTGAATTTTTTTTCAAGTACTTATTTCGATATTTCTGAAAAATATTTTTTTTTTGAAAATTTCGATTCGGTTTGAATATTTTAATTTTTTTAAATTATTACATTTTTTTAAATATTTCGACTTTTTTTTAATTCTGTGTCACTTTTCTTAAGGATTTATAATTTTTTTTTTAATTTCTAATATTTCCACTTTAATTCAAAATTTTGACTTCTCTTAAAATTTATACAACCTTTAGATACTAATTAATTCTGAAAAATTGATTTTTTCGAAATTTTTACTTTCGCGAAAAATTTGGATGGTATGAAAATGTCTACACTTTTAAAATATTTCGAAATATTTCGGCATTTTTTGAATATTTCGATTTTCTTTGCAATTTTCAATTTTTTTAATTTACTAAATACGAAGCTTTGGTAAATTCATTTACATTTCAAACTGTTAATTTCTTTTCCAACATTTTCGCGTTATTCATTTTTTTTGTTTTGAAAATCCAGGTTCTAAAAAAATTCTATTTCTTTCGAAATGTTAATATTTAAAATTTTAACAATTTCGAAATTTTCTATTTTTAAAATTTTGACTTCTTTCAAAATTCATACATCCTTCAGATATTCTTCATGGTAGACCCTTATTGACCCTTATTCATAATGAAACGTCTATTCATGTTAAAATTTCTTTATATTTCTTTTTTATATTTTAAAATTTATTTATTTTTAAGTATTTCTTCCTCATTGTTCCCTTTCCATGTTATGCACTGCTGACGAGCTCAAATGAGAGCAAAACATCGGTGTCCAATGCTACAACTTTTTTTTAGGTATTTTATATATTCCTAATTTATCAAAAAAACACTTTTTCCATATCTAATTTTTGGTCTCCTATTTTTCATTATTTCTATTCTATGTAAAATAAACTAACCTCTTAATTTGTGAACTGTCATGAAGTGACGTTTTTAATAAATTTAAATACCACGTAGTCGTATTTCAAAAACTGTTTAGAAAATTGTCAACAAACCATAAAAATTTAAATATTTCCAAACTAGGCCGAAGAAATGTTAAATAAATTGAAAAAAACATCCTTCAGATACTGATTAATTTTAAAAAATTGATTTCTTCGAAATTTTTACTTTCCCAAAAAATTTGGATGTTATGAAAATGTCAACACTTTTTAAATATTTCGCCATTTTTTGAATAATTCGACTTTCTTCAAAATTGTCATTTTTTTTTAATTACTAATTGCGAAGTTTTGGAAAAGTTATTTACATTCCAAACTCTCTATTTCTTTTCCAAAATATTAACTCTGTTCATTTTTTTTTATTTTAAAAATCCAGGTTCTAAAGAAATTCTGTTTCTTTTCAAAATATTAATATTTAAAATTTTAACAATTTAGAAAATTTCTACTTTTAAAATTTTGATCATTTTCAAAGTTGCACATTTTTTGAGAACTAGATTCTTTTTTTGTAAATTTGATAATTTTGTCTCATTTGATATCGGCTTTTTCAGGATTTTCACTAGTTTTCATTACTTTTTAAAAATATTCACTTTGATAAAAATATAGATTTTTTTTATATCTCGACTTTGGAAAATAATTTTAGGTAAAATACTTGAAATATTTGGAACTATTTCACTAAAAAAAATTAACAATTTTAGGACAGAAATAGACATTAATGATTGAAGTAAACTAGATTTGCTGAAAAGCCAAAATTTTGAAAATAAATAAGCTCGAAGTTAAGAAAATCGAATTTGGGGTAAACATTTTGGGGCATTATCAAAATTTCGAGATTACGTGGAAATTAAAGGCAAATTTCTACCAAAAAATCAATTTTTTGTTTAAATAAAAGAAAAACTAGGATGTAGGATCAAATTCTTTATTGTAGTATTTTGGAAAGTGGTTTAAAAATAATTAAAGAAATTCGAGTATTTTGGATTTAAATTCATGGGAAATGAATATAGAAATATCGAAAAACAAAAAGCGTTTTAGAAGATATTGAAAACCCCAATTTAAATTGGTGTAAATAAAAATGTTTGCCTGTCAGAGTGACATTATCATACGAATATAATAACAATTATGAAAATTAAAAAAAATTAGAGTTTGAAAACCTAAAAAAAATTTAAATTTCGATTTGACAAAATTTTGAAACTTCTAGAAAAGTCGAAATTACAATATTAGATTTAAAGTGCGAAATTTTATACATAAAATTCGTTTCTCTGCTAAAAATTTCACTTCAACTCAAAGTTAAGTAGTTTTAAAAAAATCTTGACTTTTTATCCTTAAATTTTGGACTTTCTCCTATTAAATAAATTCTTTAATTAAAAAAAACTTTAAGTCCAGTATTACCGAAAACAAAAACATGAACTAAATATGAAGAAATGACAATTTATCAAATTAAAAACTCATAAAATTTCAAATGTTCAGTTTGAAAAAAATCAAAACTTGTAGAAAATTCCTGTTTTAGAATTTAATTATTTTTCAAAGCTCAGATCCTAATGCAGCTTTTATAATTAAAATTATTAATTATCCGCGGCGCACTCGGATCGATACAATAAAAAGTAATGACGTAATTAAAGTGCCCCAAGTTCCGAAGATAAGGGTAGAGGGTGTATTTCTAAACGATTCATCCGACATTCAATTAAAAACCTTCTTTGCGATCCATAAAAGATGGGCCCTGAAATATAATCGTACAGACGTAAGGCGAAGCTCACGAAGGACGAGACGTACGAGGCGGAGGGAAAGGGGGGGGAGGCAAGTAAAAACGAACGAAACAGGCGAGGGTGAAATAAGAGGGTAAAAAGTGAAGCGGCCATGGAATTAAAACAGAAATTAAAGACAAAGGGAACAAAATTAATGTCTGAAAAAGGGGGGTTCCTAAGATGGCCGACCCTTTTGCAAGGAAGACAACCCAAGCCCGACTGTTTAGAATTATTTTCACAATACTGTACTGAAAATACCTGAAACTTTATTGCATCATTATACGAGAGTTTCTCTTTGTATAAATACTTGCCCCTTTCAAAGTTCGAATTGCTAATTATATATTCCGAGAATGAAAATTTCTCGTCACGAAAGGGAAGAAGATATCGGCTATTCCATTTAGACCAGCATCCGATTTTGTTACAAAAAACATATTATTACTTATTTTGATACAAATTATGCTGATACAACAAAAAATACATAAATAACTATGGCCTCAGTTCCCATTTTATTTGCGTCAGATAATTCAAAATTTTTCAAAAGTATACAGTGTGTTTCACTGGGCATGGGATAACATGAATCTTCGCTATTAGTGGAGATAGAAAATCAGTTAAAATTCTGCGAATTTGGAACAGTCACAGGTGGTGTCGTTCTGAAACCGCCCGGTAAACTCGAAAATTGTTTTTCTTGAAAGTATATATCCAAATTCAGAAGTAAAAGTCAAAATTCTGTCAAAAGGACTGAATTTTCAGTTAAGGTACATTTTTTGACAGAAATACGAAATTCATTTATGAAACTTTCTTGTTACGAACTCGGCACGGAAATTTCGACATTTCTAAAAACCCTTTAATTATTCTTCATGGTAGACCCTTATTGACCGGAAACATGTTTTTTTTCAATTTATTTAACATTTCCTCGGCCCAGTTTGGAAATATTTAAATTTGTATGGTTTGTTGACAATTTTCAAAACAATTTTTAAAATGCGACTACGTGATATTTAAATTTATCGAAAACGTCACTTCATGACAGTTTACAAATTAAGAGGTTAGTTTATTTTACATAGAATAGGAATAATGAAAAATAGGAGACCAAAAATTAGATATGGCAAAAATAAAAATTTTGTATTTTTGATAAATTAGGAAAATATAAAAAATACATAAAAAAGGTTGTAGCGCTGGACATCGATGTTTCGCTCTCATTTGAGCTCGTCAGCAGTGCATAACATGGAAAGGGAACAATGAGGAAGAAATACTTAAAAATAAAAAAAATTTTAAAATATAAAAAAGAAAAATAAAGAAATTTTAACATGAATAGACGTTTCATCATCAATTTACTGTGTTAAAAATTTAAATATTTGAAGCCCGATCCACAAGAAACAACTACTCCGAGGGCTAATACCCCTTCCGGCATTGAACTACACTTGTGGGTCGAACTTACAGGCTCTTGGTGACACAGTAAATTTTTAACACAGTAAATTGATGATGAAACGTCTATTCATGTTAAAAATTTTTTATTTTTTTTTTATATTTAAAAAAATTTTTTTATTTTTAATTATTTCTTCCTCATTGTTCCCTTTCCATGTTATGCACTGCTGACTTTTTTATGTATTTTTTATATTTTCCTAATTTATTAAAAATACAACATTTTTATTTTTTCCATATCTAATTTTTGGTCTCCTATTTTTCATTATTCCTATTCTATGTAAAATAAACTAACCTCTTAATTTGTAAACTGTCATGAAGTGACGTTTTCAATAAATTTAAATATCACGTAGTCGCATTTCAAAAATTGTTTAGAAAATTGTCAACAAACCATAAAAATTTAAATATTTCCAAACTGGGCCGAAGAAATGTTAAATAAATTAAAAAAAAAACCTGGAATTGTCTCAAATCGAACATTTGACAATTTACGAGTTTTTAAACTTTAAAATTTCATAAACTTTTGTGAATAAATTTCACGTTTTGTTCAAAATTTTATTTTCCCGTCAATTTCCAGGAGAAAGCAAAACATCTATTTTGGCTTGCCGTCGCCACTTGCCATCCACCAATCGTCCTGCAGGAGATAGTTAGTGCAAAAAAATAGATTACGGCGACCGCCTGGCGAATACTACACCTGTAAGAATTTCTCATTGGTTGGTTGGCTCACCTGACAAATTTCTAGTAGTAGCAGGTATTAATAGTAATACACCCAACTTAGACCCTAATATAATTAATTATTACGTTACAATGCAGTTTAG
Organism: Dastarcus helophoroides; assembly: GCA_028583605.1. Taxonomy (NCBI): domain Eukaryota; kingdom Metazoa; phylum Arthropoda; class Insecta; order Coleoptera; family Bothrideridae; genus Dastarcus; species Dastarcus helophoroides. Next base: position 7,203,988 of record CM053334.1, on the reverse strand, counting down.
AACAGTTCCTAATTTATGGACTTTTTTTTAGAAAGTTTGCTGCAGTATAAATAAACAACTTTTTTTTATATTTTGTAAGATTTAATTAATTATTGATTATGTTAGAAGGCAAATAAAATAAACATTAATATATTTAAGAAAACTAGAAATTTTGAGTCCAAAATCGAAATGTCAAAATTCGAGACAATTTTAAATTTGACATTTCAAATGTTTCTTAAAAGAGTCACTTGAGACTTGAAAGTTTTAAAAGGAGTCGAGGCCTAATTTAAAATCTAGTATTTAGGAATAAAGTAAGAATTTGAAATTTAAATTTTAAGGTTTCAGAAGAAATTCCATGAAAAACAACATCAAACTTTCTCTAAAATAATTCATGAATTGAATTTTTTTAAGTTTAATCCATTCGCAAATGGCAATTCCATTATATCTTCAAAGCACCGTGAGTAGGATGCAAAAACAAGGATAGATGGCGATTAGCTGCCTTCTTGAACAAAAATACGTTGTAATTTTTGGAAAAAATTTCTTTCGGTGACGAGTTCGTTGTTGAAATTTATTATTCGGGAAAAAAGTCGAAATTTCTACAAAATATTCATTTTATACATTTTCTAAAAGAAACTTTAACTTTGAGAAAAAAAACAAATTTCAGGAAATAACAACAGTTTTGGGAAGAAGTGTATTAGCTCAAAAAATGTGAAAAATTCAAAAAATTCAAAATTTTTAAAGTAGAACTCGAGTAGAAGCTTGACCTTTTCAGAAAAAGTCGAATTTTAAGAAATGGCAATTCCAAAAATATAGCTGAGGTACCAGACGTATTATAAAATGTTTTGACATTTCTTAAAAATATTTTTGAAAAAAATTTCCATTTTCTTTTGACACTTAGAATTTATTCTTAAAATTCGACTTTTTTATGCAGAGCTGACCTAATCAAAATTTAAAATTTTTAATTTTTTTCTCAAAATTCATTGCCTTTTTTTAAATTTAAAATTTCGCTATTAAATTTTTTTTGAAAAATTCGACTTTTTTAAAATTTGACTTTATGCAAATTTCTGCTTGTTTATCTAATTATCCTTGTGGTTGCCCTTTTGTTTGATTGAAAAACTAAACATTTTAAGTAAAAAAATTGTCTGGATATTTTGAACATTTTTGTATTTTTTTTTTTGAAAATGTTAACTCCTTTTAAATTCAACTTTTCATAAATTCCAACTTGTTTCATCAGAACTTCGATTTATCTTAATAATGGGCCCATCCTAACACTATAATGTGGCAGGGTGGAACTTTTAAGAAGTCGATAAAAAAAATTACTCGCAAAACTTCGACTTTTTGCTCCCAAATTTGATTTTTTTCCAACATTCTTCTATTTTCGATGCTTTACTTCTAGTTTAATTTTTTTGGAGATTTTGATATCCTCTCTTTTAATATTCTCTCTTTTGATATTCTGAAAATTTCACTTTTTCTTGATATTTCCATTTTTTTCAAAATTCGTTTTTGTTTTTGGACATTTTGGTCTGCTCCTTAAAATTTGTCTTTTTCTATAAATTTTGATATTTTTTTCAAATTCTTTTTGAAATTTCGACCTCAAAATTCAATCGTTTATGTTCCTCGCAATCTCAACATTTTCATCAAAATTTGTCTTTTATAAAATATTCTAGCAAAAAGAAAGTCGTCTTTTTTAAAAGCGATTAGTTACAAAATTTTATCATTTTCTCAAAATTTCAGTTTGTCTGCGAAACTTCCATTTTTTTTCTCGAAATTTCATTTTTTTTATAAATTCCAATTTTTTCTCAGTTTGTCGTTTTTTAAGATTTCAAATTTTTCTGTTAATAACATTTTTTTTCAAATTTTGTCTTTTACTCAATCTTTGTCCATCGACTTTTTCTCAAAACTCTTCCTTTTTCGATTTTTTACTCCACTTTTATTTTTTTTCTACAAATTTAAATCTATTAAAAATTTTAATGTTTCTCTTGAAATTTCGATGTGCTTTTCAAAAATTCGTTTTTGTTTTTCGTCGATTTTGGTCTGCTTTTCAAAATTTTCTCTTTTTCTTAAAATGTTGATATTTTGCTCAATATTTGTCTTTTCTTCGAAATGTTGACCTCAAAATCCGATCATCCATGTTCCTGGAAATCTCAACATTTTTTTTTTGGAGAAACGGACTAGTCCTTGGTGATCTTCAAAAACTAAAATACAAATCTTGTCCCCTGAAACCAACAAAAGTTAAAAAAACACATCAAAAGTTGCTCCAACGCGTTTTGATGGCCAGCTAACATCTTCAGAGAGATACTCGCGATGAGGCAAAAAAAAACGAAATAAATATTAATGGAAATTGAGATTTTTCATTTCTAAAAATACACAAAATAAACCTTTAAAATTATTTAATTTGTTAAAATTGTAGACACTTTTTTTTCAACTTTTGGCCAAAATTGGTTTTTTTCTCAAAATTTGCATTTTTTTTAATTTTAAAATTAATGTTTCATTTTGAAAATGTTGAATATTTTCTAGAAATTTTGACCTTTTTCTCGAAATGTTGACCTTTTTTTCTAAATTTTGACTCTAACTTTCAAATATCATTTCTTTTTTTTTTTAAATTCAACATTTAATTTTTTCTTTACCAAGAAATTTGATTTTACAGAAAATTTAATATAAAAATTTGTTATTATTATTAATAATCATGGGAGAAATGTTTTTGGAATTCAACTTATTTTGAAAATTGTCCCTTTTTTTCGCCAAATTCTGATTTTGAAAGTGTTGACATTATTTTTGAAATATCGCCATTGTTCGAAGTTCTTCGAAAGTTACGTTTTTAATTTAAAGTTCGATTTTTCGAATGTCTTCCCAGTTTGGCTTTTTTTTGGAAATTTTCCACTTCAATGTAGAAATTCGATACAACTCAATTTATCTATAGATAAGTGAAAATACACTATTCAGACACATGGTTTTCCAGTTTTCTGGCGTAGCTAGAATAAGGCAGGGTGGGGCGCTTACCCCCCTCTGGTTCATAAATCAAACCGAAAATTTATATTTATATACTCAATCAGAAGACTTTTTTCGAAATCTTTTTCTTCTTCAAAGCTCATTCTTTCCTTGGAAACATTTTTACGAAATTTCGACTTTTTTCTCAAATTTCGTATTTTTTTACAATATTTATCTGTTCCTTTGGAAATTTCGCAAGTTATTCATAGAATTCGACTTTATTCATCAAACATGACTCTGTTAACATGTCGAATTTTTAATTAAAATTTCGACGTTTTTTTTTGCTAAATGTCGCTATTTTTCGAAATTCGACTTTTTCTGGAAATTTCTCCTTTTTGATTCTGGAAATTGCAGCCCCTTTATTAAAATATGCCTTTACTTCCAAATCTGGTCAATCTTCCGTAAAGAAGCATATTTTTGGAAATTTAAAATTTTTATAAAATTATGAAAAAAATATCCTTTGTAAATTTTAACTCTCTTTTAATCCAAATTTTAAAAAAAATGATACATAAATCTTGTTTCTTGAAACCAACAAAGATTAAAAACACAATAACAGTTGCCCTAACGCGTTTCGATAGCCAAGCTATCATCTTCATAAAGATATGTCTTTCAAATTTCTGAAAATTTCAACTTGTTTGTCAAAATTTTGACGCGTATCACAATATTGGACATTTTCTGACCCCACATTGAGGCAAGGTAGACTGCTTGTCTTCCTCTAATCCAAGTAGTTGAAGAAAATATAAATATTCCTCCAAAAACATTCGGTTTTTTTTCCGACTTGCTTTTTTTAAATAAATTTTGATAAAACTGCCCCTTTTTAGAAAATTTTTAAAGTTTCACTATAATTAAACGCTTTTTGTCAAAGTTTAGATCTTTTTCGCAAATTTTCGATCATTTTTCGTAATTTTGTCTTTTTCTTGGAGTTTTTCCTGCTTTTTTCAAAATTTCGTCTTTTTTTTAAATTTGACTAACTTTGGAAAATTTTAAGCTTTTTGTTCCTTTTGAAAATTTTCTCCAAATTTTGCTCTTTTCCCAAATTCCTATACAACGTTTAGATTTTATTAAAAATTTTGATCCTTTAGAATTTGATTTTTTTTAAATTTTGAATGGTTTCTTAAAGTTTACCCTTTTGATGAAATTTTGATTTTTATCTCAATATGCGATATTTAAATTTTTCTAGAAATTTCGCCTTTTTTCCTGGGAAATTCGTCTTTTTTCCCAAAATTTTGACTTTTCTCTCTTAAAATAGTGTTTTGATTTAAATTCCATTTTCTTGAAATTTTTGAAGTTTCGATTTTGTTCCCAAAAGCCTCCTTTTTGGACCTTTGTTCCAAAAATCGTTTACTTATTAGAAAATTCTGTCATTTTTGTGAATATTTGTTTTTTCAACAAATTACAACGGAGTGTTAATAAAAATGTTAAGGAAATTAAGAAAGGGTTGCTTTTGATCTAAATCTCGATAAAATTGACCCTTTTTGGAGAATTTTAAAGTTTCGCTATAGTTAAATACTTTTTCTCAAAATTTAGATCTTTTTGCAAATTTTCGTCATTTTCTCGTAATTTCATCTTTTTCCCGGAGTTTTGACGGCCTTATTAATACTTTCGTCTTTTTTTATAAATTTGACTTTCTCTGGAAATTTTTGAATTTTTGTTCCTTTTAAAATTTTTTTCGAAATTTTGTTTTTTTTCCCAAATTTTGATACAACATTTAGATTTTTTTGAAAATTTCGTTCTTTTACAATTTGATTTTTTAAAAATTTTGACTGGTCTCTTAAAGTTTGCTCTTTTGACCAAATTTTGATTTTTATTTCAATATCCGATATTTGATATTTCAAGAAATTTTGCCTTTTTCTCCTGGGAAATTCGTTTTTTTTCCCAAAATTTTGTCTTTTATCTTTTAAAATATTCGTTTGCTTTCAATTCCTTTTCCTTGAAATTTTCGAAATTTTGTTTTTATTCTCAAAAGCCTCCTTTATGGACTATTGTTTCAAAACTCGTTGCTTATTGGAAAATTCTATCATTTTTGTGAATATTTTTTTTTCAACTAATTACGACGGAGTGTTAATAAAAATGTTAAGGAAATTTAAAAAGATTCGCTTTTTTTCTAAATCTCGATAAAACTAACTCTTTTTGGAAAATTTTAAAGTTTTACTACAATTAAACACTTTTTCTCAAATTTTAGATCTTTTTCGCAAATTTTTGATCATTTTCTCGAAATTTCGTCTTTTTCTCGGAGTTTTGACGGCTTTTTTAAAAATTTCGTCCTTTTTTCTTAGATTTGACTTTCTCCGGAAAATTGTTAATATTTTGTCATTTTTGATGTTTTCTCGAAATTTCACCTTCTCCCCAAATTCCGATACAACATTTACATCTTTTTTGAAAATTTCGATCTTTTAGAATTTGATTTTTTAGACATTTTGGCTGGCTTCTTAAAGTTTGCTCTTTTTCCCGGGAAATTGGTCTTTTTTCCCACAATTTTTAATTTTTTCATTCAAAATAGTCGCTTCCTTTCAATTCCTTTTTCTCAAAATTTTCGACATTTCGATTTTATTTTCAAAAGCCTCCTATTTGGACTTTTGTTCCAAAAATCGTTTTCTTATTAGAAAATTCTGTCATTTTAGTGAATATTTGTTTTTTCAACAAATTACGACGAAGTGGTAATAAATGTGTTAAGAAAATTTAAAAAGATTCGCTTTTTTCTAAATCTCGATAAAACTGACTCTTTTTGGAGAATTTTAAAGTTTCACTTTGATTAAACGCTTTTTCTTAATTTTAGATCTTTTTCGCAAATTTTTGATCATTTTCCCGAAATTTCGTCGTTTTCTCGAAGTTTTCACTGCTTTTTTCAAAATTTTGTCTCTTTTTCTTAAAATTTGACTTTCTCCGGAAATTTGTTATTTTTTTGTCATTTTTGATGTTTTCTCGAAATTTCACCTTTTTCCCAAACTCCGATACAACATTTAGATCTTTTTGAAAATTTCGATCTTTTAGAATTTGATTATTTAGATATTTTGACTGGCTTCTTAAAGTTTGCTCTTTTTCCCGGGAAATTGGTCTTTTTCCCCAAAATTTTGACTTTTTTCATTTAAAATAGTCGCTTCCTTTCAATTCCTTTTTCTTGAAATTTTCGAAATTTCGATTTTACTTTCAAAAGCCTCCTATTTAGACTTTTGTTCCAAAAATCGTTTTCTTATTAGAAAACTCTGTAATTTTTTTTTGTTTTTTCAACAAATTACAACGGAATGTTGATAAAAATGTTAAAAAAATAAGAAAGACTTGCTTTTCTCTATATTTCAAAGAAACTGACTCTTCTTCAAAAATTTTTAGGTTTTACTATGATTAAACGCTTTTTCTCAAAATTTAGATCTTTTTCGAAAATTTTTTATCATTTTCTTATAATTTTGTGTTTTTCTAGGGGTTTTAATGACTTTTTTCAAAATTTCGTCCCTTGTCTTCTTAAAATTTGACTTTCTTTGGAAAATTTTTAATTTTTTGTTCGTTTTGAAGTTTTCTCGAAATTTCGCTTTCTTCCCAAATTTTGATACATTTAGATTTTTTTGAAAATGTTGATCTTTTAGAATTTGATTTTTTAGAAATTTTAACTAGTTTCTTAAAATTTGCCTTTTTCAGAAAATTTTGATTTTTATTTTAATATCCGATGTTTAATATTTCTAGAAATTTCGCCTTTTTTTCTGAGAAATTCGTCTTTTTTTCCAAAATTTTGACTTTTTTTTTTAAAATAGTCGTTTTCTTTAAATTTCTTTTCGTTGAAATTTTCGAAAATTCGATTTTATTTATAAAAGCCTCTTTTTGGACTTTTGTTTCAAAAATCGTTTACTTATTGGAAAATTCTATCATTTTTGTAAATATTTGTTTTTTTAACAAATTACGACGGAGTGTTATTAAAAACCTGGAGAAAAATATTTTTGGAAATTTCGAGAAAAAGATTTCTTTTAAATCCAACGTCTTTACCAAATGTTAATTTATGAAAAAAAGTTTTTGGAAATTGCTATTTTTCCCTCCCAAAATTCGACTTTTTCTAAAAATTGCGTCTTTTCACAAAATTAGACCCTTGAAATCTTTGAGTTTTTTCGAATTTTGGACATTTTACTAGTTTTATTTTTAATATAGCTGATTGAAAATTCCGACTTCCAAAAATTTCTTTTTTTGAAATTCGTCTTTTAAAATCACTACTTTATTCCCAAATGTCCAATTGTTTTCTTAAATTTTTTGTTGAAATATAATTTTCGAGAAAATTCAATTTTTTTTTCGAAATTGTAACGTAATTTTCAAAATTCTTGATTTTTTTAAAGCCCGATTATTTAAATAACTGCTTTTTTATCTGATTTATTTTTAAATTGATTTTCTGTAATTTTAATTTGTTAAAAATTTATCTTATTCTCCAAATTTTTACTTTTATCTCAAAAATTTATATTTTCGCTTTTTGGACATTTCCATTTTAAATTGAATTTATTCTGAATATTTTGACTTTTTATAAAATTCGGTCATTTTTCTAAAATTGGATCAAAATATCAATAAAAAAATAAAAATGTAAAAATATTTTTAGGAAATTTTGAGAAAATTTCCTTTAAATTAAAAGAATATGACCAAATTTAAATAAAGTAAAATTGTGAGAGAAATATTTTTAAAAGTAGCAATTTTTTCTATTTTTTCTGGAAATTACCACCTTTTTCAGAAAAACTGACTTTTGAAAATTTCGTCTTTTTTCTTGAAGTTATCCGAAAAATTTTTTTTCAGGTTTGGTTTTTCGAAATTTCGACTTTAATCTGGAAATTCAATCTGCCCAGTTCGTGCAGTTTTTAAGCGTAAATACACATTACTTAGCAGGAAGGTTATTTTTTACTCATGAATAGTTCAGAATGATTGTTGCCCCCCCCCCCCATTGAAGAAAATTCTGCCTACGCCTATGTTTTTGTCCCTTCATTTTTCAAACTGATAATTGCCTCCCCCTGAACGAACTTCTACCTATACCCATGATTCACTCATTCGATTCGCGAGGTCCCAATGCTGAGAGTAGAAAAATGAGCACCCCACGACAGCATTCAAAAGAACACGTTGCACATCTGTAAAAACATACTCAATTAGCAAATTAACATATCCTTTTTTAAATATTTTCTAATAGAAGTAATAATTCTTTTTAAACAAGTCTTCCTAAAGAGAAGCCCTTTAGCCCTCGAACATTTAATTATAAAGCACAATATTTGCGCCGAAGAGGAAAGGAGAAAGTTCTAAAAATACGCAAACGAAACGGAAATTTGCAGGAGGCACACTGAGGCATTAATTTCTGCGAAATTCAGCTCGAATAAGAAGAAAATTGTGAAGTATTTCCATAAAATCCCCCGAGAAATCTAAATAAATAGAAGGCGGTCTTTGTTATCAGCCCGTAAAGGTCAGAATTTCGCAGAAACTTCGCGGAGCCGCAACCTTAAGGCGATTTGCAAAGAAATTTCCGCCGAATACAGGATTTCTTGCTCAATTCGAAATTTATTAATTTAGCCCTTCTTTCGATTACACCCACGGACGAGGTGCTTTGTTTCGATGGCTTTGTGAGCCAAACGGGGTGTCGCATTTAAAAGAAAACACTCGACTTTAATCAATATTGTTTTTCTCATCCTCGAGAGTTTAAAAGCATTTCAAGTCTT